>CM060476.1:24826232-25426232 GCA_030544235.1 Lepturacanthus savala | reverse complement strand
ACAATAATGGTGGGGCCATCGCATCACCACGGTACCCAGCACCTTACCCACACAATCAAAACTGTATTTGGATAATCAGAGCACAGGAACCATGTGAGTTGCGTGGTCAACTTTAATAGCCTCAAACTAGACCACTTTTCTGGTGTATTATTGATGCACAGTCTTGTGTAACTTAACCTGTGACTTGTTTTTCTGTGTCCAGTTAATCATGTGACCTTGTCATTCACTGACTTTGAGTTAGAGATGATTTCTTCAAACTGCTCTCATGATGCTGTTGAGATCCTGGATGGTGACAATGACCAAGCACCTTCTATAGGTAGTTATACTCTGTGAGTGTATGTGTGTGTGTGTACATGTGAGTAGGCAGTGAAAATGAGTATGCTCTATGTGCTGTGTAAACTCTTTGTGCCCTATGTAAACATTGTAAAAGCAAGCATTAATCCAATGGTGGATGAACTATTTAAATAACCCTAAAACCTACTTACTCAATTTACTAAACTTACTCAATTTTCAACCAATTTTCAAATTACTTGGTATGTTATAAATTGTTAATGCTGTTATGACACTGGAAACTTATAATTACAAATGATTATAATATGTGACCTTGCACAGCAAGAAGGTTGCAGGTTCAAATCCTTGAGCTGGGACCTTTCAGTGTGGAGTTTGCATGTTCTCCCTGTGTCTGTGTAAGGTTTTTCCAAGTTCTCCAGTTTCCTCCCACAGTCCAAAGACATGCTAAGGTTAATTGTAGACTAAATTGCCCATAGCTGTGAGTGTGTGATTGAATGATGTGTGTGCCTCACAAAAGGCTGACAACCATCTAGAGTGTATCCCTGACTCTCACCCTAAGTATGTTGGGATTGGCTATAGCAGCACCCTGTGACCCTAGTGAGGAATAAGTGATATATAGAAAATGACTGACTGGCAGGATTGACTATACACACAGTGTTTTACACACAATCACAATAGATGAACCTTCACATAAGCAAAAGCAGAAACACCATCAAGTGAAACATTTTATTACAATGAATTACATTGCTAATTAAATAAAAAGCTGCAATTGCAAAATATTCAATCATTCTTTATTATAGCCATGCTAATACTATGTGCAACAAACCATAAATTGGTCAAAATTCAGTTATGAGTATTTTTGTCTGTGTAGATCTCCCATTTGTGGTTAGAGAACCAGATAGAGAACCAGATTACAGCCTCTCTAATCTTTAAAGTAAATCTAGTTTAATTCAAAATTTATTGAAAAGGCTCAACTGTAATATATTTAAATTAAGGTAAACTGGAAGATTAACTTCTGTATCCATGGGATCTTAAGTTATTTTGATATTAGCCAAATTGGGTTGATCATAACAAGACAATTGCCTGATGGTACCTTAGTGAAATCATGTGCAGCCTTTAAAGGAGCCTGATTTGCCATTTCCCCTTTCTGATATTTTAATTCTTTACCAAAGCACACACTCTGTTGTGATTGGTCTCGCTCTGTCAAAAATGAGAATTGGGGTCAGTCAGACAAAGAGAAGTCAAGTACAAGTACTACACACCAGACAGACCACAACAAAATGAGTGGGATATTATTTCACTGTTTGTGTGTTAGCAAGAACAGCATATACCTAAATATTTACATAAAATTAATCTTAATTAATAATTTAAAATAAAAATGTGATATATGATTTTGTTAGGGCGCTACTGTGGCTCTGAGATACCTCACCCAGTTACATCCTTCAGTAACTCCTTGGTAGTCAACTTCATCTCCGATTACTCTGTCGCCAGAAAAGGCTTCAGAGCCACCTACTCAGCATCCACCTCCAGTAAGAAATACCAGCATGCACCAGTTCCAGCTGGACAAATTCATAATTCATCATATAAAAAAGACATAATTATGTTTTCATGCATACAGTGACACTACAGGACTTCCAGGACTTATTCTACTCACCTTTCCTGTTCAGGTTGTGGAGGAGATCTGGTGATGGAGAGTGGTGCATTTAACAGTCCTAACTATCCAGATGCTTATCCACCTAATGTGGAATGTGTGTGGACCATCAGCAGCTCACCAGGAAACCGACTACAGCTCTCATTTATGTAAGTAAATGTAAAAAAATATATAACATAAATTCTTAATAATATTAGTCAATGAGAATTTAATGGGAGTGAGGGGGTGGACGTTACACTGGAGGTTACAATGGAGTAGACACGCAAGTGGCTCAGTAGGATTTAATGGGGAAAATAATATTGCAAGGGAAGACAAAAAAAAAAAAATATCTCTACTTGACTCCTAAGCGGCTCCATAATAAGACAACCCATCAGTCATTTTCTATACTTGCTTATTCCTCACTGGGGTCACAGGGAACTGCTGGAGCCAATCCCAGCGTACTTCCAGTAAGAAGCAGGGATCCACCCCAGACAGGTCACCAGCCTATCATGGGGGATACACACCATTCACTCACACACTCACACACTCACTCATACTTATGTACATGTGGTTTCTTAGTTTTGTTACTTAGTTTTTTTATTTTTAATAAATTTGCAAAAATCTCAAAAAAAAAAAAACTTTTTTCACATTGTCATTATGGGGTGTATAGAATTTGGAGGAAAAAAATGTATTGAATCCATTTTGGAATAAGGCTGTAACATAACAAAATGTGGAAAAGGTGTGTGAATACTTTCTGGACGCACTGTACATGTAGTGTAATCCTGGTATAACATTGTACTCTCATATTGAAGGACAGGCATTGAGGCCACAGAACCGCAGCCCCTCAATGCCTTGACTGTGCCTATAAATTCTGTCCATAAAGGTTATGAACAAAATCAGTGACAAAGGGCATCCCTGGTGGAGTCCAGCTTCCAAGAAAAAGGTCTGACTTCTTACCGGCAATGGTGACCAATCTCTGGCACCAGGCATCCAGGGATTGGATGGCCCCTGTCAGCCGTTCCCAAACCCCATACTCCTGGAGAACCCTCCTGGAGAACCCTCTTCAGGACCACCCTAAGGGTATGACCAACATCCTCCCTCATCATCGGAGCCAACTTATCACCAGGTTGTGATCAGTTGACAGCTCTGCCCCATACTTCACCCGAGTGTCCAAGACATGTGGCTGCAAGTCTTGGACACTCCATTCTTAGTAAAGAATGGGTCGGAAGTGCGGATGACATAACCACAGATGACAGTCAGGACCCGTCCAGTCTACCCTCTCATCCACTGGGGTGAACCCCAATGTACAGGTACTGAGTCAAGGGAAAACAAGCATTCCGACCCCTTTCACTGGGGGCAACTTCAGAATGTTAGAGAGTCCAACCGATCTCAAGGAAACTGGTTCCGGAGCCCACTTGCATTGAAGCGAGCCCGACTATATATAGCTGGCATCTCTCAACTTCGTGCACCAGCTCAGGCTCCTTCCCAAAGACGTAATATTCCATGTACCCAGAGCCAGCTTCTGCTGCTGGGGGTCAGACTGCCAGGATCCCTGCCTCTGGCGGGGGGGGGGACCAAACATTGAACCTAAAGCTAGACCTGGAAATGAGCAGAATATTTCCCCTTTAAGGTTTTTTTTTAAATCTATCTTGTTTTCTGTTGTAATATAAGGTGGAGATCATGAAAACTAACTAAATTCCCTGTTTGCAATTCACTTCACACTTGTTTTTTCTACCTATAATGAACTTATGGACATTGTTCATTACTTAGAGGATAAGTCAATGTTGTATATCACTAATAACTGTTTGTGTTTTTTCAGTACCTTTCACCTGCAGGGAGGCTTTGGTTGTAACAGTGATTACCTGGAGGTCAGGGAAGGTAGCTCCACTGGGCCTCTGGTTGATCGCTTCTGTGGAAGCTCCCTTCCTTCCAACTATACCTCTGTGATTGGTCACATCCTGTGGATTAAGTTTGTCTCAGATGCATCCATTAGTGGTGCAGGATTCAGAGCCACATTTTCACATTGTGAGTTTGTCAATTTACACTATCTTTGTTGCTATGTGTGTGGATGTGGAGTGCTCTCTCTCTCTCTCTCTCTCTCTCTCTCTCTCTCTCTCTCTTGCCTGCACAATCTAATTGAAGTGATCCATGTATGATGTGCAGGTTTTTGTCTTGCCTGCATGGCCTCACTCACATTGTATACAAAAAAAAAAACACTCCCTGGCATAGTATAAAATCCAGGATATTTTATCCGACTCGCGGGCACCAGGGAGCCACTATCAATATCAGGGAGATTAAAATAACAGGAAGATAACATTAACAAAAGGCAACTTACTGGTTTAGACAGCTTACCGCTCCAAAGTTTAGACTAGCCAATGTTACCCTGCTAATGAAAGACCAGTCTATATTAAAGACTTCATGGTAAACTGTAGCTCCAACAGATCAGTTTTAATCTGCCAAAAATACCTCTGTGTGCACAGCCCATGCGATTAGGAGAGGTGACACTGCCAAACATTAGATAAGAACGTGAAAGTGGCCAACACATGTGTGACCTACTTATGCAAGTCACACATCATGCACATGTGTGTGATGGATGTCCAGGTATTGTGTTTTGCAGCTGGAAAGAATAATGAATAGAACTCATTTCACCATGTCACCAACTCATGCTCCATTGTATCATGCGTTAGCCATCCTGATTGTTGTTACTCATAGACAAGGCTTTGTGATTTTCTCATTGTATGTATATTATGTATGTCGCTGTATCCAGTTTATTCATCTGTTGATGTATGTAATTAAATTAAACAATACAACAATCATAACGATATTCAGAAATCTATCAGATTTAGAATTCTAACTTTTGACTTTCTCATGGTTTCTCAGTGTATGGTAACGATGTGACGGGGGAGATTGGGCAGATAGCATCCCCACTGTATCCCAGAACATACCCCAATAATGCCCACTACCGCTGGACCATTACTGTGGATGGAGACAGCTACATCCAGATCCGCTTCTTGGACTTAGACATAGAAGAGCTGTATGAGTGCTACCATGACCAGCTCAAAGTAAGATTGTGTGTGCTGCGCAATTTCATTTTCTTCAGCTGTCAGTCAGAATATTTGAATCATTATATTAGTTGTTGTAACAAGGGATTTACAAGACCTGAAGCTCAGCATGTAGGGGATGGGAGCTGTTTCACCAAATGGACTTTCTTTAGCAACTGTTTATCATAGATAACAGTGTTGAGCACCAGTGATTTGTACAACCCTATTTGGAGAATTTTGGCTGAATAAAGCATACAAACAAATAAGATGAGCTTTAACTTTATCACCTCCTCACATTTTTTCTTTAGTTCTTTTAAATTGATACTCATAATATCATTGATCTATGTCACATATCATTCCAAAAAAGCCTACTCACTGTTCAAAACTATTATATTGTGCAACAGGCTTACTTTGTTTGGTTAGTGTTTTCTGTCAACTTATGTACAATGTGATGAGCATTACTAATACTTTTACTGGATATAATCCTTGTTTCTCTCTAGATATTTGATGGCCCCAGTGTTCACTATTACCCTATCGCAACAATCTGTGGTCTGACACTGCCCCCTCCACTAAGAAGCTCTGGCAGCACCCTCACACTTGAGTTCAAGTCAGATACGGTGGTGGGAGGAAAAGGCTTTCTCTTGGAATGGACTGCTGTCCAGGACTCTGGACCACCCCCCACCATCTCACCAGGTCAGACCACTTAGTCCCTTTGAACCCCTTTACATACAGTATAACACATGCATGCATGAAACAAATGCATACTGAATGCTACTGCGCACTTAAAATGAGGAAGTTTGAGAATAAAATTACAAGCCAGCGACTGATGAAAACACACAGCTTACCTCTACATTATCAATATATAGTAAAAGCCCAAACTAAAGTATTATTCAAAATTTATATATATTAATATGTTCATGTTAAACTAGAGTACTGCACTGTTCTTGCTGACAATCTGACTACATCCTTACATTACGCATCAGGCTAATGTGCTTTTGACCACTATTTACTACCTGGCACACAGGAAGAAGTTTTAAGTCGGGTGGGCTGCCAACAGAAAATGATGTCACCTTTTATGTAAGATGCGTGTGTAGCAGAGGAATGTGTTATGTAGTAGTACATGTAAGTAGAACTTACCAACTAAACAGGAAGAATATGCAGAAAGCATGAAGAAACAGAGCATATCTTTCGGTATCCTTTATATTAACTTCAATTCTCATTCTCTGGCATTCAACTAACAGTGCATCAAGAGTCAAGAGCAGCTATAGCAGCAGTGTATTACAACAGTATGTGAACACCCTCTAGAGGCCACTGACCATTAGGAACACAACATAGTGGTACATGCCAGCAGTAGACAACTTTCTCAAGAACTAACAATCAAGACACAAACTGAATGAGGGCACAATAACAAGCACATGTCATTTTGTTATTACAACTGAATTTCACAAGTAGACTCCACTGACAACCAAGCATGAGCATATATTTATATTATATACCTGAAATTAGGGTGCATGGGCCTATATTAGAGAATTTACAGCATAAAATCTATAAAATACGAGGTTCATTTATTGAAAAAATATAGTTATGTACGGTGGGATTGGCTCAAACAAACAAAGTGACCTTAGTGAAGAATAAGTGGGTATAAAAAAATTACTAATTGACTAACATTTTGTCCAGTGTTCAAAATAATACATATCTTCAACAAATGATGAATAACTGATTTTTTAAATAAAATATACATTTTATAAACAACCACAGTGTACAAAATAAAGGTATTTTTTGCATTTACGCTGACAGTTGGGTTTTATAGACCACTAAAGAAACCAGAAAAACATTCAAATTTGAGAAGCTAAATGTGAGTGAATTTGGGCATTTTCTTCTTAAAAATGACTCAAATCGATTCCGCTTTTTTTCAAAATAGTTGCCAATTACTGCAATACTTGGCAACTAATTGATTAATCGACAAATTGTTACAGCTCTACTATTGGCCCTATTTAATTTCTTTCCCAAAGATCTAAATGCAGATGTCACTTTAGTCACTGTTCCTATTGAAACAATAGTCAGTTAAACAGTCTCCATGTGAAGCTCCTATTGTCCATGCCCCAACAATGAGCTCTCTTTCAAAGTCACAGATCATTTTCTCTTGATACAAAATCTGAATGAACTGGGTCTGCTCAGCATTTTTATACATCCCATGGAGCAGGATTAAATGTTAAGTGTTTAATTTATGACGCAGTGCACCTGTGTATCAGTCACTGTATTTCTTATGTTTCTCTAGCATGTTCAGTATCTGACTGAACCTATTGTGTGTGTCAGGGGCATGTGGTGGAATGTTGATGACAGGGGAGACTCCTGGCTTCCTCTATTCTCCTGGCTGGCCTGAAAACTACCCTACCGACCAGGAGTGCACCTGGCTGATTCGTTCTCCAGACTCAACTGTCGAGTTTAACCTCTTGTCACTGGACTTGGAGGACTATCCCAACTGCTACTATGACAGTCTTGTCATCAGAGATGGTAAGTCTTGAAACTCCAGAGAATAAGACAGTGATGAATTAGTTAAGGCTGCTGTTATGAAAATACCATATTAAAATAAGCCAACTGTATAATGTTCTTTGTTGGACTGGGGAGTTTAGCGAGGCTTGAGAAAGCAACTCCTTACTGTCTGCATGTGTGTGTTTCCAGGTGCATCCAGCCTATCCCCTGTGCTGGCCAATGTGTGTGGCAGAGAACCTCCAGGTTCCCTCCACTCTACAGGAGACTCTATGTTTATCCACTTCTCCTCAGACAGCAACATCAGTGGCCGAGGCTTTAATGCCTCCTACTCCAGAGGCAATTGAATAAACATTATATATATAAACATTATATATATATATATATATATATATATATATATATATATATATATATATATATATATATATATACACTTTGGACACGCCTTCTCATTCACTGTGTTTTCCTTATTTTCTATAACTGACTATTTACATTGTAGATTCTCACTGAAGGCATCAAAACTATGAATGCACATATGTGGAGTTATGTACTTAACAAAAAAGGTGAAACATGTTTTATATACCACACTTTGCTCTGATTGATAAAGTAAGAAATTCCACTAATTAACCCTGATAAGGACACCTACTGTATGAAGTGAAAACCTTTTCAGGTGACTACGTCTTGAAGCTCATCAAGAGAATGCCAAGAGTGTGTGAAGCAGTAATCAGAGCAAAGGGTGGCTATTTTGAAGAAACTAGAATATACTGTATATATTGTGGCACAGAGATACAGCTTCCCTTGCAGCCTTAAAGAAATCACCTCTGCTTGATAGTCTGCAGCAGTGACATTCAAAACACTCAATGCAATTGTTTATTTTCAGCCAGATAAAATGGATTCCTAATGGAAAATAATCGTTGCCAAAGCAGTGCTCTTCTGGAGTCTTGTCATGTCAAAGCAACCTCCAGATTGCTTGGGCTGCTCCAGTAGGGAGTTAGCCTCCAGTAATTGGCCTCAGCATTGGTGAGAAGCACTTATCCAATTGACTTTGCACTTGACACTACACTTCCTTATAACTTTCCGCTTTTTCAGGTTGTGGTGGCCTCCTGCATGTAGACAGGGGTGTGATAAATAGCCCTCACTACCCTCAGAACTATCCACCTGGTCAGGACTGTGAATGGCATGTGATGGTGATACCTGGTTTCAGGATTTCTATAACCTTCCAGAGCCCTTTCCAGATTCAAGGCTATGGAACTGGATGCAGCTCAGGAGACTACCTGGAGGTAAACAACATATGCTTTGCAAATTCCGTTATATTATGATTAAAATGTCAAAACAAGTGACATTTAAAAGACAATTTAAATCACTTGTGATATGTTGTCCTTTGAGAACAAATCTCAAATCAATGATCCATTAGTTGTCTATGGACATTTCAATACCAAATTGCTCCTAGGGGACAAATGTCTTTGTTTGGTAGATCATTTAGGACAAATGGTGGATGTTAAACTGAATGCATTCATATAGCATCTTTCTAGCCTTCCAAACAGAAAATGTTAGTATACACATTCATATACTGATACACTGATGGTAGTAGCCACCAATTAGTGGACCCGCATTTCCACTTGAGCCATTAATCCCACTATGCATTTGTGACAAATGTGTGTTATGTAAACGGTCTTGTTTTCTGTTAGCATTTGGTTGAGAGTAGTGTGTTTGATTTAGTAATTTATTCAATTACACAAATAGTGGTAGTTGTCTCAGGCATGTGCTATTTTTTGGACTTGATTGAATGTTGAAATTGAAAGTGGATGTCTTTTAAAAATGTTGTTTCTCAATGCCATATATGTCAGTAAGCTGTTAGAATGTTAACGTGTGACTGAATGTCACAGAAACTGCTTATAATACAGAAGTTCTCAGCCATATCGATGCTGTGTTACAGTTTTTCACGATTGTTAACACACGTTTCTCAATACAATAACGACTTTCTCAATACTGCACACACAAAACTGAAAACTGCACACACAAAAAGCTAAACCTAACACTCCTTTTTCAAGAAGACTCTTGTCATCAAATCTTTACATTGTGTTCACAAAATGGAACTCCTGTTTTCATTTGCTACACACAGTAGTATTTTCCAGTGACACATACCATTCATTGAGCACACACAACTAAGCTTTTGCTGCACACTACCAAGCATTTACAACACATTGTAATGCAAAATTGAAAACACTATTGTAAAATGGAACAGACCATATGAATGAGGTGACTCTGGAAAATAAGATATTTCTCCTTTTGTAAAAATGATTCTGTGTAGCCTACTTTTTTCATAAAACAAACATAAAACAGCACACAATTATGCAGCCAAAAATGTTTTATTTTTGTCCATGATTGAGGAATCATGATCAAGCATCATCATGCCTTTGGTTTCTGTCAGGCCAGAGTGCTTCGTCCACATCACAGGTGATGTTCTCCCTTTCCAGACATCTCTGGAAGAACCGCCTTGAGTGGCGCAAGAATCCCACAGGCTTCTTCCATGGCCTGGAGGAGTGGGACCTGGGTTTGGGGGTTTCGCTCAAACACCTCCTACCTTCTAGAGAACTCCTCTATGGGGTTGAGAAATGACAAAGAGATTTATAGTAAAGTATAAAGTAGTACCTGTTCTCCATCCTGAATATTCTTTTGATGGCACCTGTAAATCAGCTGAGATTGGGCTGGACCCTCAAGCCAGCCTCCCTCATGCTCAAACCATGGTTCAGCACATGGTCTATCACAGTGGCCCGAATCTCATTAGATATGCTCCTCTCTGTACTCCTGTCCCTCCTGCTCCTCTCTGTTCTCCAGCTCCTCCTGCTCTACTCTGTCCTCCTCTTCCTGCTCCTCTTTGTCCTCTTTCTCCTTATGCTCTTACACTTCTCCTTCTCCTTCTCTGGTTGCTCTCTCCAAGGTTCTCCATTGCTCACCACACAGAGAGGAGGAGGTTCAAGGCACTGATATGCTGCAGTCCTGATTGCTAATTGCTCAACAGACAGACCTGAATTTGTTGAGTTTTGATCACTTGTGTGTTGTAGGTTAATGCCACTGAGATGTTTCATGAGAAGTGTGTGTAACAACAGAACATTGTGTGTAGTGTTTTGACAACAGGTTAATGTGCAATTGACTGCAGAGTGTATTGTAGGTTGAAGCTTTGAGCTTTTAAATGAGAGGTGTGTGCAACATCTGAACATTGTGTGTAGTGTTAAGACAACAAGGTGATGTGCAATTGGCATCAGAGTGTAAAGAAGGAAAGTCAGAGTCTAAGGGAGTCATAAGGGAGTGTGAAGTAGTGACAATTCGGGTTGAGCGAATGGTACGTGAAGTTAAGGCTGTGCAAATTGTGCGTGAAAAACTGTAAGGTATAGCTGATGCAGACTGAACATTTCCTGTTGTTAGTGACTCATATTTTACAAAAGAAAAAGGCTGGACCCCTAAGTAGACACAGCCTGGGAGTGTTGCTGTAGTTGCAGATAAAACAATGGAAAAAATTGGCAAACCCCAGGAACTGCTGGAGTTATTTACAGGTACCTGGGATTGGCCAATCCATCACTGCTTGAACCTTAGCCAGGTCCAAGCATGTCTGCTCCTTTTTAATGATGAAGCCCAAGAAGAAAACTGATTGCACTTGAAAATCACATTACTTGGCCTTGATAAAAAGGTGATTTTCAATGAACCACTGGAGAACCAATTGGGCATGTTTCTGGTTTTCCTCTAGGTTTCAAGAGAACACCAGAATGTTGTTGAGATACATGAACACAAACTGAATAGTACCTGAAAAAATGCTGAAGCATTATTCAACCCAAAAGGTATAAGGTACACAGTGGAGAGACCACAAGGTTAGGAGACAGGAAAACTTGAAGCTCAGGTAGTAAAGCTTCAATAGCAGTAAAAGTAGCGCATCCCTTTGGCCTATTGATTGGGACAGGTCATAGAACCCTAAATGAAACAGTTTGATTCAGTCCATGCATATTCTGGACTAGTCCAGTTCCTACCTGGGGTTAATGTTTAGACTAAAGTATACCCTGGAGTATAAGACCTGTAGTACTTTTGGTCATCTATGCACACAACAAGTAAGGATTATTCGGTTCTATTAAGTTCTTGAAGTGACTGTCTGAAGAGGCTCTTCTTTGTGAGAATTGATTATCTATTGTTTATTTCACTGCTCATAGTTATTCTGCCCTTTCTGCTGTCTCCACAGCTCAGAAATGGTCCAGATGGTTCATCTCCAGTACTAGGGGGGCGACTCTGTGGTTCAAGCTCACCATCTGTTCTCCAGACTACTGACAACAACCTCTTTATTCACTTTGTGTCTGATACCACTAACGAGGCCAGTGGCTTTAAGATGGTATTTGAAGCCCACAGTCAGGGTAAAACAGTGACTCTGTCACAATGTGCTTTTCTATCCACCTGTTTTACCTAGAACTTTCAATTGCGCATAAGAAAAACCTAAGTGAAAACACTGAAAAAAATGTTAAACAAAAATGACCTATAGAAGTTAATATTTGTGTCATACCAGTCTGATGATTTTGCATAATGCCTGCTAAAACTGCCTTGGCTACACTATGAAAGATCAAAGGATATTAACTTGAGTCAAACTGATCAATGCTGCACAATGGTCTTTATGTTAATTTATGTTATTCTTTCTTTGTTTTGGCAGCATGTGGAGGCTTCATTGAGCTGAATGATATTGACCCTCCAGGATACATCACTTCACCAAACTACCCTCAGAACTATCCACAGAACATTGACTGTATTTGGGTCATCACTGTGCCCAATGGAGAAGCCGTCCAAATTGACTTTGAGGATGAATTCTATATTGAGCCCACAACCAGGTACAGCTGCTGCTTCTGTTGTTTTTCTTCCTACCCAATGTTCCTTAAATTTGATGTTTTTAATGTATAGTATTGGAAGCTGCACATGTCTGTTAGAATGTACAAGTGTACACTTTTTATTGTGTTAATTATATTACAATCTATCCACATTTCACTTATGATTCATTGATATATGCAGTTTGTTCTTCCCATTGGGGAACTTTTTTCAGCATGATAGCCAAGTTTTGATATCTCCAGGAGAATCACACTTATAATACTTAAATTCGCGAATCACTATAACATCCACATTTGCACTACTGATGAATAAAAACAAATTAAATCATGTAAAAATGTATAGACTACAAAATACATTTATTATTATAACTATTATTATTATTATTATTATAACTACATGACAGCAAAAATCTATGCATAATTCACTCTCCCTCACTGACTCTGTTGGGTTAAAAAAAAGACTGCTCTTCTAGAGCGATAGTGACGCAGTGGGTAGCATTGTTTCCTCACAGCAAGATGGTTGCAGGTTCCAGTCCTGAGTCTGGGACCTTGTAGAGTTTCATATTCTCCCTGTGTCTGGTGGGTTCTTTCCAGGTTCTCCAGCTTCCTCTCACAGTCCAAAAACATGCTGAGGTTAATTGGAGACTCTAAATTGCCCACAGGTGTAAGTGTGTGAGTGAATGGTGTGTGTGTGAGTGATTGGCTGGTGACCATCTGAGATGTATCCCTGCCTCTTGCTTGTAATGCGTTGTGATTGGCTCTGGTATAGAAAATGACTGACTTATGTTCTTACAAATAAACTACACATAAATAAATGTAACGGCTTACCAATTTCCTATTTTAGGTCTCCAGCCTTTCGTGACATCTGGCTGATGGGGTCATGAAAGGTTAGAGGCCTTTGGGCAATTGGTAAGACAGTGTTGGAGGTGCAGTGTCTCTAAACCTAAGTCTCATATCTAAACCTAAAAGAGTTACTCTGTTGACTCTAACAAATCCTTGGGAATGATGACCTTCATCTTTTGTTTTCATTAGAGCAGTCATTATCATTTTGGAAATAATGGTGCTATGTTCTTCTCTGAAATTATTAGTTGTGTATACGACTATTTGGAGCTGCGTGATGGTGCGACATCTAACGCTGACTTAATTTCCCGGCTCTGTGGCAACACTCGACCATCTACCCAACATTCAACAGGGTCCTCCATGCTGCTCAGATTTCGCACTGACACCAGTGTCACACACAAAGGATTCAAAGCAAAGTACTCCATAGGTAGGCAAGAAAGATGGTCACAGATGGTCTTGTTGACAAGTGAGACAATGATAACAGTGAACAAAAATTGTTGTATTCTTTGTGTGTTTATTATTGTGGACTGCTTCATGTTGGCCCAACTGCCACTCAGAAGCATTAAAGCTTTACTCTACTCTACACAGCTGCATGTGGAGGCACCTACATAGGTCAGGGGGGTATGATCCACAGCCCTGGATTTCCGGGATCCAGTTATCCTGCCGGCTCCAGCTGTGAGTGGTACTTGGAGGGGCCTACGGGACACTACCTCACCCTCACTTATGAGAGTTTCAATCTGCAGGCCACTCCACGATGCTCGGCTGACTATGTGGAGATCAGAGAGTACAATGCCTCAGGTGAAAAAAGGGGATCGTTTTGTTTTCCAATTTCCATCAATGCTTCATGTTTCGGCATTAAAAACAATCGGTAATAAATCTTCTTGCTCAATAACAACATGGTAATAATCGGGTAATATTTAATAGAAAAAAGTAATAATGTTCTATAATACCTACATTTACACCTATTACTAGTTTTTTCAGGGTTGCTTTTTTCATGCCCAATGTCACAGCCTTAAGAGTGTGCATATCATGAATGTGTCAGGCCGGGACTCAAAGTCAGGACTCAGATGCAGAGATAGAAGTCAGTGTTTTTATTCGGCAGTGCAAGAAAACCTCAACCAGAGTGGAAACCAAGCTGGCTATGAAAAATTATCAAGGCTATGATGACGCTAGACTAAGGGTAAAAAGGGGCAAAAGAAAAATCACTCAGCTCGGAGGAAACAAGGGGTCCCATAAACAGTTATCTTTAAACTCAAAATCTTTCAAAAGTGAGGAAACAAAAAGGCTATGAAACATAGGCTATAATCAAAAATTTACACAAACAAAAAAAAAATCGCTCACAGGAAGGAAACAAGGGATGCTATAAAACATTACCTTTAAACTCAAAATCTCTCAAAAGTGAGGAAACAAAAAACAGCTATGAAACATAGGCTTAATGAAATCACACACTCAAACAAAAATCGATCCAGAAGAGGAAAACAAAAGACTATTCACAAAAGGGCTAATGCCAACTAAGTTACAAAATTACAAACAAAAATTCACTCTGTAGAGAATCCTGGCTGGCAAATAACAAAGACGGCTATGGCTACGGCCGTGGCACAAGACAAGGGGAACACAGATAATCAGGAGAGACAATCAGACAGGTGACACATGAGGAAGGCCAAGTGACCTGAAACTAGAGGAGAGTTAGACTTTCAAAATAAAACAGGAAGTGACAAGACAAAAACCCCAAGACCACACAAACCTCAGCACGGTGAATCTACTGCATGTGCTGGTGAATTGTTTGCCATGAAGCCATGAAAAATATAATACATACCTGAATTAATTGGATTATTCACATTGCACTGCTATTATTGTGAACACTAACATACTCTTATTGAATTTTCCTAACAGATTTTGCTAATGATATATATAGGTAATGACTATTTATCATTAACAATTATAGTTTATTTTCAATGACATGACATAGAGTAAGTGATGGATATTATTTAAAATAACAGAGTTGAATGAAAGCTACTAATGTAATATTATATATATTTGTAATGATGTATAAATTACTAAATCTTGTAAAGGTTTAACTGTTATGCAAATGTTAATAGTTATGTGAGAAATGCACCAAAGCAAGACATTGAAATAAAAGATCATGAATTTATTCATCATATAAATGTCATCTGTTGTACTGTGTGTTTAGGGCGCCTACTGGGCAGGCACTGTGGTAGTAACCGTCCAGCTCCCATGGACACATCTGACAGTTTTGCTTATGTCAGATTTGTCAGTGACACCAGTGTAAATGCAGCTGGCTTCAGTCTGTCATTTGAAGCCAGCGTTGAAGGTAAGATCATTTTCAAAAAATTGTTAGGATTGCATGTTAAAAAACTACGTCACACTTACATAATAAAACACATACAGTACAGTGCATATGTATATGTTTATACTGCACTGTCATTGGTTATAACAGAGAGCTGAAGTTCAACAGGCACCAATCAGATATGATTTGGCTTGACAATTGTTTGGCCAGTGCCACAGTCTCATGCAAATATCATCACATCTGGCTCCAAAAACCAAGATGGCGATTATCAAAACGCTAAACTTGAGTTTCAAAACTGATGTCCACAAACCAATGAGTCACAGTGTCTACATCCACTTTTTACAAAGTCAGTGTTGTTTCCTCACTAAACAGGCAGGTGCTGTACCTCCATCATGTTCTGTCGAGTGATTCATTATTCTTGCTGTTGTTTGTGGGGTTTGTAATCATTGAGGACTTATGTGCTACATGCACTGTATGTAAGTGCTGTTGTGTTTGAAAGTTTTTCAAGAGTTTGTATTCATGTTCGGCTGATCTCATAACTTTCTTCATAACTTGGCCTTGGCTGTGTTGTGCTTTCAGTATGTTTTTCTCTGTTTCTATCATCAGATATCATCAGAGCCAGTAGATATATTTTGTCTACAGTTCATAAATACTACATTTTAACCATCAGTTAGTGTAAAGTGCTGGCTGCTGATTAAATCTATATTCTATTACTGCAACATTGTCTTGCAAAGTCATATTATGATTACTTATCCAGCACAGTCTGGGTAGGATCAGAATATTTAACATGAGAAATAACATTTTCTAGTTTAATTAAGTAAACTAATTTATCTATTCATAAATATAAAAATACATAAATGCATGTATAAAGTCCTGTTGTTTTCCTTTTCTTTCCTGTTCATGCAGACTGTGGAGGAGAGTTGAATGCTCCCTCAGGAACTATCTCCTCTCCCAATTATCCCAACTTGTATCCACACAGCAGGGTGTGTCGCTGGGAGTTGCTCATGTCTCCAGGCCGCAGGGTCACGCTCACCATCAATGACCTGCGGCTAGAAGGCTCTGGTACTTCCTGTACATTTGACTATGTTGATGTGAGTCCCTCTCTAACTTCATTCCCTTATATGTCATCATCACACCTTGAGAGAATTTTCTATCATGTATCATATCATACAAATAATTGTAACATTATACCATGGGTTGTTTTAAAGGGATTCCAAAAGATGAGATGAGATAACAATAATATAAAGCTGCAGTTCCATAGTGATGTTTGTTAGAATTGTAATTTAAAATCTATTAACCTCATTGGGTATTTCAATTTAATTTTACTTTTATAGCACCAAATCATAACAAAAAACAAAAAGTCTGCAGAATGAGATGGAATTTTATAGTTTCTTACTTTATCACTGTTTAACTCTTCATTATATCTTCATTATAGGCTTCTTCATAATCAGTAAAGCTTCATGTAAGCACATACTCTGAACATATCACAGTTTTATATAAATTTAAAGCACATGTCCTCTAGGTAATGAATGGGTTGGCAGCTGAGGCACCTCGCTTGCAGCGATTCTGTGGCACAGTACCAGCAGGCACCCAGGTGCGGTCTTCTGGCAACACCATGACTGTTGTGTTCCGCACTGATGCTTCAGTGTCCAATGGTGGCTTCATGGCTTCTTACTCCTCTGAGGAGCCTGCAGGTATGATGCTTCCTGAGACAAAACTAAAACTACCTATGTTATCATAAAAGTTAACTGTGGATCAGGATACAGGTATTATGTAAATTTTCATTGTTAAAACTCTATGGTACAAACGCTAATGCTATTTAGTAAAATAAAAATGTTTTTGTTTTAAAATACACAAAGTAAACACAATCAAGATACATTTTTTTAGTCGTGCAAAATAATGAAACATTGTAAATGCAGTTTAAACTGTTGTAAACATTACAATAACATTTTAAAGTAAATTCATCTAGTCAATATCTTTTTTACCAGGTAATTTGGGTATATAATCTTATAAAGCTCTATATAAAGCTTCTCCGTGTAAACAAATTTAATGACAAAGTTAAACACGATTATTGCTTCTTTTATGGCCCCACCTATATTTAACGTATTGCATTATAACTGTTATCTACTGTGTATGTGTAGTAGGCATAAAATGGATTTGTTGCATTATGACAACGTCCTACCAAAAGGGTCAATAATTCCCTTTTTCCTTTTCAGTTTTCTTCATCATCACCATCTCATATAGACCTCTGGTGTCATATAGACCTCATATAGACCTCACTATCATAGTCAGTATTGAAAGACATTTTTTTTATTTGATAAGATATCTATTTCATTTTGAAATGCCACTGCTGTTTTACTATAGTTGTGCCTGCCTCACTCGTCGCACCGATAAAACGTAGAATGTGTTATTGTACTAATTGTTCAGATGACATCAACTATCAAAAAGAATCAATAATTATTTGAAATAATTATTTATTCTCTAAAATTAGAGCTTAATTATTAAGTTCTAGACTTAGGGCACCACCTCTCAAATGAGAGGAAAAGAGAGACAATTCTCTGATTCAATCTCATTAATTATACTAAACTATCAATTTGGAGATCTGATTAACTGTTAACTTAATAATATAAACTATGATCATCTTATCAATAGCTAGTAAGGGGTGAACAATTCAGAGTTCTAAAGAAGAGGTTGGCATAATTCATTACTGTATAACATTAAAGAGGCAGCTGTAGGAGAGAAATATATACCAATCTGGTCCAAAATACAACATTCTACAGAGAACAGGGTGAGGTCACAAAATACATTGACCACACACATCAGTATTATGGCTAAAGATACATATGAATAGTGAATAGTACATTTTCTAATGTTGCATAGTAATATCAATTTTGAATCAAACATGAATGTGTTTAAATAACATTGCATACCACTGTCATAATATGAGATCCATTATATGAGAAATCGCATGATATTGCAATCATTACTAGTTAATACGTGAATAATATGTCAACGACGTTAATGGCCAGTAACATTGATTCATATACAGTCCCTGACAAAAGTCTTGTCGCTTATCCATTTTGTAGAAACAATTGCTAATAAGATGACTTTAATTACTCAATTGGTTTCAGAAATGGCTAATATGAAAGCTAAGACCCTCCCAAATGATGTTGAATGTACGAAAATAAATTTGTTTCACTGAAAAAAGATTTATCATTTAATGAAGACATAAAGGTCCAATTTTGGCAAGACAAAAGTTTTGTTGCCTACATAAAGTAGTGTGAAAATTGAACAAAAAATGTACTTCAAATACAAAAATATGATAAATAACATAAGTGAATTAAGTAGTGGTGCTGTGAGATACAAATTTAATATTTTGTATGACTTCCATGGGCTTAAAGGACTGCATCCATGCGGTTCGGCAAGGATTCATACAATTTATTAATGAAGTCATTAGGAACAGCAAAGAAAGCAGTCTTGCATGCCTCACAGAGTTCATCAACATTCTTGGGTTTCGTCTTCCATGCTTCGTCTTTCATCCTACCCCAGACATGCTCAATGATGTTTATGTCTGGTGACTGGGCTGGCCAGTCCTGGAGGATCTGGGTCTTCTTTGCCTTGAGGAACATTTAGGTAGAGATTGAAGTATGCGATGGAGCACCATCCTGCTGCAGAATTTGTCCCTTTTTATGGTTGGGAATCTAAGAGGCAGCTAAGATTTGTTGATATTTCAGACTATTTATAATAATAATAATAATACATTTTATTTATTGGGCGCCTTTCGCAGCCTCAAGGTCGCCTTACATGAAGTATATTAAAAACAGCAGTATTGTTTAGACAATACAAAACAGAATAAAACAGCAATGAAATCATCAAGTAGTAGTATCAAGTACATCAAGTAGAATAAAAAGAATAAAATACAAAAAAAAGTGAACACAGGAGGGAGAAGTAATAGCTAATAAATAAGTGTAATAAATAGGAGCGATAAAAATAAAAAATAAATTAAATAAATACAGAAAATGACGTGTGTGTATAAATATACATATACATAGATACATACATATACAAACACATACACACATACACATATACACAGAGGAATTGGGCTAAGCAGTGGGGTAGGCCAAGGTGAAAAGGTGGGTTTTTAGTGCAGCTTTGAACTGGGTGACGGTGGAGATGTTTTTGACGTGGGGAGGGAGAGAATTCCAGAGGCGGGGGGGTACATGACTGAAGGAGTGATGGCCGAATGACTGAAGGTGGGCAGCAGGGACAGATAGAGTGATTGATGAGGAGGAGCGGAGTGGGCGTGAGGCGGTGCGAATTTGGAGTGAATCAGAGATGTAGAGGGGGGGGCAAGGTGATGCAGGGCTTTAAAAGTGAGTAGTAGTAGCTTGAAGGTGATGCGGTGACGGATTGGCAGCCAGTGGAGTCGGTGAAGGATGAGTGATGTGGGAAGAAGAGGGGGTTTTGGAAATGATCCGTGCTGCAGCATTCTGGACTAGTTGGAGTTTGCGGAGGGTTTTGTGGGGGAGACCGGAGAACAGGGAGTTCCAGCAGTCTAGGCAGGATGTGACAAGAGAATGAACGAGGATGGAGGCTGAAGCAGGTGTGAGGGAGGGGCGGAGGCGGTTGAAGTTGCGGAGGTGGAAGTAGGCTGTCTTTGTGATGTGGTTGATGTGGGCCTGGTAGGATAGGGTGGAGTCTAGGATGACACCTAGACTCTTGACCTGTGCTGAGGGGAGGATTGTGGTGTTGGTGAGGGAGAAGGCAAGGTTATGGGAGGTGGAGAGTGTGGTTTTGGTTCCAATGAGAAGAATCTCAGTTTTATTGCTGTTCAGTTGAAGTGAGTTGGAGGCAAACCATGTGTTGAGATCATCCAGACAGTGTACAAGGGAAGTGAGGGGAGAGGAGGCGGAGGGTGAGGTGGAGAGGTAGAGTTGGGTGTCGTCAGCATAGGAGTGGAAATGGATGTGTTTCTGGAAGATTTGGCCGAGTGGGAGGATGTAAATGAGAAAGAGGATTGGACCGAGGACAGAACCTTGGGGGACTCCGGAGGTGACAGTGGAGGGGTTGGAGGAGTGGGAGCCGATTTTGATGAATTGTGAGCGGGCGGAGAGGTAGGATCTGAACCAGAGGAGTGGTGTACCGGTAATGCCAATGAAGGCAAGTCTGTCAAGGAGGATGGTGTGAGAGATGGTGTCGAAAGCGGCAGAGAGGTCGAGGAGGATGAGGATGGCCAGGGAACCAGAGTCTTCCATCCTGCAGATCTCTCGCATACCCCCATACTGGATGTAACCCCAGACCATGATTTTGCCACCACCAAACTTCACTGTTTTCTGAGTGAATCTCAGATCCATGCGGGCTCCAGTAGGTCTCCTGCAATATTTGCGGTGACTGTGGTGTAATTCAATAGAAGATTCATCTGAAACATCCACCTTTTGCCACTTTTCCAGTGTACATTTTGACAAGCTGTGGGCCTTGATAAATGCCACACGTTTTTTAATTGTCTTTTGTTTAATGCTGGTTTCTGGGCACTGATTTGACCATGGAGGCCATTTTTAGACAGAATTCGACAGACCGTTCTGGTTGACACAGGAACTTCAGGTGACCAGGTCTCGTGGAGCTCTGCAGTGGAAAACGGGCTGGCTTTGGATTTTCGAGCCAACAACCGGTCCTCCTGAGAAGTTGTCTTATGGGGTCTGCCTGACCTGGGCTTGTCAAAAACGTCTCCAGTCTGTTCATATCTTTTTTTTTTCCTTTCTTCAGGCTCTTGATAATTAACACTTTGGTCTCAGGAGGAATCTTAGGCATCTTGTCAGAGGTCAGGTTGCAGTTGATGTGGCAGTCTAGTGCACTGGGGTTCTTTTTATACACAACTGAGAGCTAATTGATCCATTATTGGTAACAGATGAAGCTCTAATATGGGATTGGGTGCATCATTTGACAAGGCGACAAGACCAAGCTGTAAACATCAGAACACTTTTTGAGAATTTTGTTTGGCACCGAAATGTTATTCCAAAACCTGTTGGGATTAAAATTACCCATTTCTTGTAAGAAAATATTGATTACAAATATATTTGAGGGACACTTCAAGTCCAGGTCGGTTAGCCTGTTTCATCTAATTGAATTACTTTGAATGGTAAAAACTGTCTTTTGACTCTACAGCCTCTGTCTCTAATTCATTACATTAAAAATGTCGTTGACTCCTTCGTAGGTTATTATAACAGGAAACTTTAACTTTACCAAGGCACATAGCCCTACCTATCTGGGTGGGAGTACATTGCGTCCAGTGTTGTTTCCACACATCCAGGAACTGTCAGCAATGGCATGAGTCTGTTCACTTAACAGATGCAATATTGGAGTGTTCATAGACAATTCTGTACATTTCTGGTCCAGTGGAACAGGGTTCTCAAACCATACTGCTTTGGTGACAAAGGCTGAACAATTTTGGATTCGGAAAATCAAAACAACACCCAAGTTACGTTACAGTGTACTGTGGTGTTTCCTATCATTGTGCATTGTTTGTCAGTGGTAAATCCTCCACTTTCACATGTATTACTCAAAAGCATTTATTGATAAAAACACAAAAGTAAAACAAATTTATGTACATGTGTATATAAACGTGTGTGTGTGTATGTGTGTGTGTGTGTTTGTATGTGTGTGTGTGCCTGGAGGTGTGAAAGAACTCCAAAGATGGCTGCCATGGTGGCAGGCCGGCTCAGGCCGTGTATGTGTGTGTGTGTGTGTGTGTGTGTGTGTGTGTGTGTGTGTGTGTGTGTGTGTGTGTGTGTGTGTGTGTGTGTGTGTGCGTGTGCGTGTGCAGTTTGTATTATGCGGGTTGGGACACAAATATCAGACTAAACCTTCTCACAAACCTTAGTCTACAGTGACCTGTAGACTAAAATCTAATCACATTAACAAAGTTCAACAGTCTTATTTAACTGTGTTGTTAATGTTCTGTTCTTCTCAAGTCACATGCCCAGTCCATGGAAAGGAAGGTGGAGGGTTTGCTCCTTGGTTCTGCTTCTTTTAGTGGTTGAAGGAGGTTGTTTCAGCTGTGGTGTGGTGGAGCAGTTCAGACCTGTAGGCTATGTTGCATCTTGTTGCTTCTTCTTGCTGCTTGGAAGAACCAGGCCTGAGTTATTTCAGTGGTGCTCACCGGACATTATTGAGTCTTTGGTCACTTGCAGGTCCTGTAGTCCTTGTAGTGGCTGAATTTTGAGATCAGAGAAGTTGCTGAAGGCTTCTGGCTTGGAGCTTCTCCTGCTGTGAGGAGCAGAAAAACACAATTGTGTTCTGCTGATGAGCCACCGAAGGAGTGAAAAGTGTGGAAAAAGAGAGGAAAAAAACAAAGGCTGGTGTTCTGCTTTTTGTTCTTGCAAACAATTTACCAGTAGGAACAGTCGATTCTCAGAAAACCAACAAGACCCAGCATTCATGATATGCATGCTCTTAAGGCTGTGTCATTGGGCAATTAGTTCAAAGGGGTGTGTTCAAAACAGCATATTAATAAATTGATTGTAGAGGGAGAAACTTATAAGAGGTTCAAAAAATTATGGGTTGTTCAACTAAAAAGATCTCCAATGTCTTAAAATGGAAAGCAAAAACAGAGACACGTGGCAGAAAATGGAAGACAGCCATCAGAATGGATGTAAGAATAACCAGAATAGTAAAGACTCAGCCAATGATCAGCTCCAGGATGATCAGAGACAGTCTGGAGTTACCTGTAAGTGCTATGATAGTTCCAAACTGTTTAAAAATGCATTTGCAGAAGAGGTTATAATTTGCCAAAGAACACATCAACTGGTCTAAAGAGAAATGGAGGAACATTTTGTGGACTGATGCGAGTCAAGTCACAGTTTATGAGACGACCCCCATACTCTGAATTCAAGCCACAGTTTATTTTCAAGTTTGTTTGTTTTTTTATTCTCATGATATGGAGATGTTTCTCCTACTACAGTGTTGGGCCTATTTATCACATAACAGGGATCATGATCAGTTTGCATATATCAAAATACTTGAAGAGGTCATGTTGCCTTATGCTGAAGATGAAATGTGTGTTACAACAAGACAATGACCCCAAACACACCAGTTAGCCAGCAGCATCTTGATTCCACGCCAATAAAAATAAATGGTTGTGGAATGTTGTTAAAAAACCTTGAAGTGGAATAACAGCTGAAATATGTCACAAGTTGGTTGACTCCATGCCACACAGATGTGGAGCATTTATACAAAACTGTGGCCATACAACTAAATATTAGTTTATTGATTCACAGGAATGCTAAACTCTAGAAATAAAAAAAGTGTTTTCCTTGTTCTGTTAAATGGGCTGGCCTCCCACAATAAGGGCATTTTCACATCAATAGTTTGTTTGCTCTGGTCTGAATAAGTTGATGATTTTTGTAAACTTGGAGCATTTTTCCCATGGTTTGGTTTCTTTTCACTCAGAGAAAAATCCAACAGAACCAAAATGCATCAATACAAACTTTGTGAGAATATTTAGTTCATTCTCACAACATCCGATGTGTCTGAGGTGGGAACAAGGTAGCAAATATAGAAAGGTCCTGCTTTCTGGACTAGTGTATATTTCTGTGAGGAAAACATTGCTATGCCCTGTAACATGGAGCACACTTGGCATTTGGTCATAACCCTGGTAATTATCTAGGCAACACACTAGACAAACCTATCCCAGCAGAATGTACTTTGAGGAAGTGTCTTGAAAATACTGAATTGTTTCACACTTTTGCAAAAAATACACAAAATATGCTCCCTTATTGTTGCATCAATATTCCTATTATATTGTGGGTCATGCCAAACCATTAGCAATATTTGTAGTACTGAAAGCAGTTGCAGTTGTATTGGTCCACACCCAGGTGCCCTTACTGTCTAACACCTGCACCTTTACACTGTTGTGCTTTACCTCATAATGTGCTTCACTTTATAGGTTTCATATTAAATTTGGTTGACATAAATAATTGATAATGATTACAAGTAATTAATAATTATAATAAATAATATTTAATTCATATTAAATCATCTCTGGGCATCACTCTAAAAAAGGGAATTGACAACCAATTCTATGATTCAATGGCGATTGGAGAAGAGGTGTTTCAGAGGTGTGAAAACCTATGGACTTTGGGAGTTTGAGTTCATTCGAGGCCTAACTGCACCAAACAGGAAAAGAAAAACACAGTCAAGTTAACTGGACTATAAATCACAGGTGTAGTAATACCAGTTTATTCAATATACCTTATGCAGTTTAATACACCAATAATTAGTTCAGTTTGAGCCTTCATCACAGATAATGATTATATTTTATGGTCATTGTGGAGGCTGTAGTTTTTGCTCCTGTTTAATCTCCTGCTCCTTGCATTATGTTATACCAAGGTTTTTAATATTCACTCCTTTCTCATTGTTATGAACAAGACATTTGTTTTGTTTTATTGAGGCTGTGTCTCATTAACATTACATGTTGCCTTTTGTCAGTATGTGGTGGACTATTGAACAACCCCATGGGTGGGAACTTCACTTCTCCTGGATACCTGATGTCCAACTACAGCAACAACCTTAACTGTGAGTGGCTAATCCAGAACCCACACCACATAAATTCCTCCATTGTGGTGTTGATAGAAGACCTACATCTGGAACACCACCAAACCTGTGAATCCGACTACCTCCAGTTCCGTTTAGGTGAGTCGCAAAATAGACTGATGTGCCCTTTTTCCCAATTTAATATTTTTACTTGGTCTATTTATAAATGTGCATGTTTTTTTATGGTCCCAAAGCATGTGAAAGACCTGTAGCAGCAATAGAACAGAATAAACTTGTATTGTGTCATTAAATTTCTCCTCATTGGTTCACTTCAACAAAATCCTCCTTCATTAATCAAGGGTTTTTTTAAAAAGTAGGCAACTGGACTTTTTCTTTGAGCTTGAAGACGTTTCACCTTTCATCCGAAAGGCTTCTTCAGTTCTAGCCTGATGATGGAAACCAGGAGCTATATCTTCATTAATCTCATTTTATTTACCTATTCTATGTTTCGGACCGACTAATATAACAATAAAAGTTACATGGCAACAATTCATAATTCAGTTACTATTGAATTTCCTCCTGTTGTATTATCCAAACCTTCCACCTTTCACCCATGTTGCACAGTCCAGGGCTCTTAATCCATTCAATATCCAAAGTCCCAAAGTCCACTCTTGTGTAGGAGCCCTGGAACAGCTGTCCACTTTGCAGAAATATCCATTGCAATAAACTAATAAAATCCTGTTATTAAGGGATAATATAATATCCCATAATATCCGTCCTGTATCATCAGACTAGTGTTGCTGTGGTTTAAATACCCTGCTCCCCCCAACATACTTCCTGCTGTTAAGCCTGTCATCTCCTGATATAAACTTTACTGTGTTGTATTATTTTAAAACGTAACATTTTAATTTAATTCAGATGCTCTTTTGTTAATATGATCATTAGATGATGTGTTCTGGTTGAGCAGAATTGTTTTATGTTGTATATTATAATTGTTTGGCTCTGTTGGACACCAAGAAGGCTTAATCATCCCCTAGGTAGCAGATAATAGATGTAGTAAACATAAATAATAAACAATCCCTCATGATTCCTCTACAGGGCTGTACGATGTTCATTGTGAATATGAGGTATTACAGCAAACAGAGTAGGAAAAAGTGATTTTGTTTATTTTTGGTGAGCAGTTTTTATTAATCAATTCATGCTGAAAAATGTAAATGTTGTTAATGATGTTAAAATCAAATTCAGTTGTGTTCCCCTATTTTTCCATTTTGTATTTTCAATCTGAGCCTAAAATTGAAAATTTGCAAAACATTTTTTTGTGTTAGAATAAGAAACAAATAACAAAATAACCAGTCATTTTTGATTATTTGATATATTTGATTTTATTTTGAAAAGAAATATCAAACTGTCAAAAGGTACACAGGCTGTCGGAAAACTAGAAAAGAACTTTACAAATGCAGAGAATTTACCATTTATTTATTTGCCCCTGTCAACCATTCTACATTCTTCTTTAGGTGACTCAAACGGGGCCCAATTGGCCAAGTTTTGTGGGCAAACCACCCCTAGAATTCCCGTTGTGGTTTTCACACCAGAGCTCTGGGTACATTTCCAGACTGATAGTTCCCAGGGAGACCTAGGCTTTAAGGCCAAATACTTGTTCTCTGGTAAGACAAATGCTGAAAGCTTCAATTACTTACAATATATTATATTTGTCCAATATAACATTACCTTTTATGACTTATTTTTTCTTTGTAGAGTGTGGAGGGTGGCAGACAGGAGAGGGAGGGGTGCTATCCAGTCCAAACTACCCCAGTGATTACCCCAGCCCCAGTCGCTGTGCTTGGCTACTAGAGGCTCCAGTGGGCCACACCATTTCAGTGAGTCCTGGCTGCTACATTGATTGAACTGTGTCTGTGGTGTTGAATCATCTCACTTTACATTTACATTTAATAATGTTCCGGGTGATTTCTTCCAAAGTCATTTATAAGTGAGACAAGACAGTGGATCATTAGAAGACAATGAATCTGTCAGTACCGGTCGTAAATATGAACTCAGGCGCAGAGGTGTTGGGTGAGTCTCTTTATTTCAGGCAAAAGATCCCTCGACAGAGTGAGGCTATGAAAGGCAGGCCTAGGCTAGAAAAAATGAAAATCGCTCCTAAGAGGAAAAGAAGGCTAATCTGTTCTATAAAATTTATCAAACTCAAAATTACTCTTTGCGAGGAAAAACAAAAAGGCTGAACACCATTAACTGAATAAATCCTGATTATTAATCTACTCTATAAAAATTATCGAAATCAAAATCACTCATAAAGAGGAAAACAAAAGGGCTGAAAAACATTAACTGAAATCATCGAGTCCTACTTTATACTATAAAACTTATCAAAATCGCTCATAAAGAGGAAAACAACCGGCTGAAAAACATTAACTACACTAACGAGGGAAAACAAAAAGCTACGCTACAAAACTACAACAGAAAATCGCTCTTACGAGGTCCAAAAAAACAAAGAAACATGCACAACAAGGCTATGTCTTTAGAAACTGGGAACAGGGCTTTGGTGAACGCAAGACGAAACACTTCGGCACAAGACAAGGGGAGACGCAGACAAGATATACACCGGGTAATGGGGAACAGGTGGAAACAATCAGGGCGGGGCCGACAATCAGACCGATGACACATGAAGAAGGGCAAGTGACCTGAAACGAGAGGAGAGTTATCTTTCAAAATAAAACAGGAAATGACAAGACAAAATGACAAGATAAAACCTAACATGACCTCACTGCGTGACAGAATCAAATGACACCTGTTGCCTTGTTGTTCTTTCTTAATAAAAGCAAAAGAGATCAGTTAGCTGATGCTAGGCTAATGGAAATACAACCTAAATCTAAATGTCTCAACTTCCCAGCAGCTGCAGATTCACAGAAGTTATGCATGTGTACCCAAGTCAAAAAGCACAACAAACTAATAGCATCAGCGTACAATTTAGATGTTTTGACTTGATATTGAACACTAATTAATCACAGAAATGATTAAAGCCCTAGTTTATTGAAGACTTTTTTCCCTTAATTCTCCCCATAATTCTGCAGATAATGACATTAACTACTCTAGTCAAGCAACATGAGATCATAATTCTACAAGAACCAAGTTTGCCAGTCTAGTATGTAGATATGTGTTTGCCTTTATTATTCCAGCCTAAAAGAATCTCCAGGTACGGAATGATTTACTTTTGGCAGGTTACCATTGAACATTCCCAGTGGAATTTGTAAGATTTTGAGTCCTGGTTGAATTTAGATGTTGTGCTTGGATATACTGCTCCATAATCACTTATGTCATACAACCTTCCTTGGTTTCTACTATGCTGTCTTACTAGCTTACCTTCAGCTACTTCAACGTGGAGCCCCACTCAACATGCGGCTGGGATTCTGTCACCATATTCAACGGAGGATCTCCTGGCTCACCTGTCATTGGTCAGTATTGTGGTACCACCTCCCCAGGAACCATCCAGTCAGGATCCAATCAACTTGCTGTCGTCTTCCTGGCTGATCATAGTGTTTCCAGGGGAGGCTTTGTGGCCACCTGGTCTGCTGATTCCTCAGGTAGGTTCACACTAGCCAAATTCACACATGTTCATCACTGAACTCAAAGGTATGAGGTATGAGGAATACAGATGCAAATTTCCATCTTTCCAGTAGCTCTTGCTTTCATGGTTCATATGATATCTTAAAAAAACACAGTTTACACAGTTTTTCTGGCATAATCAAACACATGTCCAGCAACATGAACATGTGCCTGTGCAGGTCCCTGTGCTGAGAACCTCAAGCAAGATGGTGGACATTCCTAATATGTTCAGTCAAAAATACAATGGGATGGGACAGCCCCCCCCCCTTATTAAATATATTTAACGTCCAGTAAACACACTACTTTCATATTAACAGACATAGGTGTCAAAGGTATTCCACATTCATTACTGAGGTAGAAGTGTAGATAATAGGGTTGAAAAATATTTCTGTAAAAGTTCAAATATCAACTAAAGCTTGTAAGTGTAAAGTACAGGTTTCAAAACAAGTATAAAAGTAAAATGAAAAATTCAATTGCCAATCAAAATAGATGAGCTGCAATCATTTTTGGGCAAAACATATTGCTGTTAATGTGTTGTATTGTCCTTTGAACAGGTAATAGTGCTAAAATATATTAAATATAACACACATTAGAATGAGACCAAGTTAATTTTAGGCAAAAACAACCTTTAACTTCCATTGTATGAGCTGTCATCACTTCATGGTTCAAATAATCCACTTTCTGGCAGAAAATCACTTTTTGGCTCGACAGTTGACATGAAAACAAGTCGGAATGAAAGAGAAGTAAGCAGGGTTTTTAAATGTAAGGAGTAGAAAGTACAGATAATTGTATGAAAATGTAAGGAGTTCGCTGAAATTACTCCAGTAAAGTATAGATACCCAAAATTTCTATTTAAATATTCTACTTCGGTACCTAACACCTCCGTTGATTGAACACTTTGTAGGCAGAACACTTTGTAATTTTATTACACAATGTGCAATTATAAATATTTGTTTTTTGGCCAGGATGTGGAGGGGTAATCCATGCTGACACAGGAACAATCAAGTCACCAAACTATCCCCAGAATTTCCCGGCAAATGTAGAATGTTCCTGGCAGATCATTGGTCATGAGGGAGCCCACTTGGAGATGAGTGTCAACAGTGATTTCCAGATTCCAGACAGCACTGGGACGTGTCAGAACAGCTATCTCAAGGTATCGGCACTTGGCCACATCTGCTGTGCAGCATGTTTAAATGAAGCGTTTGGTCAGTGTCTGTAGAGAGTATTATGTTCACATTTTGAATCGTAGTTATCTCTTATGCTATTCCCTCTGATGAGCAGGTGTGAGGGGGTAAAGTCATACAGTCATTCGAGAGGGAACTGAACCCAAACCTAAATGTCTAAGGGCATTGCAGCATTTTGTCAAGTCTTTTTTCATCTTCTACACCAAAAATAATGGAGTTTCAGCTTGAAAAACTGTATTTGAGCTCAACACCACACAGAGATTGAGAAACTGCTCAGCCACAGGATGTGTAACGTAAGCGATACTATATCTTCTAAAGGAGTGGTTCTCAAACTTTTTCATGTCAAGGACCCTTAAACCCACAAAAACTAGGTCACGGACCCCATCTGATAGGATCTTGCTTTTAGATGTTTTATAACAGAAGTTGCCATGATCAATAATAAATAACAGTACATGAATGAATATTCCAGTAAATGCTTATAATTATTACATTTTCTTTGCAGATTGATGCCCCATTTATTTGAGTTTCCTTTTTATTTATTAATGAAAGGTTGAAATAAATCAATTCAACTGCAAAGGGAGAATAATAATAATAATAAAGGACTGAAACTGTCAGTTTCAGTCCTACAGACAATTGCTCCTACATTCTGTCATTGTGTAGTTATGGAAGGAATTATAGTGAAAACAAATGAATCCCCTTTATTCTGGCAGCCCCTTCAAGGATCCCTGAGGGTCCCCAGACCTCACTCTGAAAACTACTGTGAAGTTCTATCAACACTGACGTTCTATCAATTTTGACAAGGATCCAGTCAAACATTTAGCCTACCTACTCATGGCAGAAACACAGAAACAAACTGTTAAAAGTGGAGCTCACAATAATTTCATATGAGAGATAAGGGTAGAAGTGTTTCCTGAGCTGAATGTGAAAAAAGTGATGATGGCATGGTTGATTTGGCCTGAATATAAGACAACAACTCGCAGAAGATGCAATTGACTCATTTTCAATTTGAACTAATAACATTAGCTGTGGGCGACACGGTGGCACAGGGGTTAGCGCTGTTGCCTCACAGCAAGAAGGTCGACCTCCTTGGTCCTGGGTCTGGGACCTTTCTGTGTGGAGTTTGCATGTTCTCCCCGTGTCTGTGTGGGTTTTCACCGGGTACTCCAGCTTCCTCCCACAGTCCAAAAACATGCTGAGGTTAATTGGCAACTCTAAATTGCCTGTAGGTGTGAGTGTGTGAGTGAATGGTGTGTGTGCCCCACGATTGGCTGGCGACCATCTGGGGTGTATCCCTGCCTCTCGCCGTAACGCGCTGGGATAGGCTCCAGCAGACCCCTGCGACCCTAATGAGGAATAAGCAGGTATAGAAAATGACTGACTGACTGACTGACTCCGGCTTCCTCCCACACTTCAAAAACATGCTCAGGTTAATTGGCGACTCTAAATTGCCCGTAGGTGTGAATGTGTGAGTGAATGGTGTGTGTGCCCCACGATTCGCTGGCGACCATCTGGGGTGTATCCCTGCCTCTCGCCGTAACGTGCTGGGATAGGCTCCAGCAGACCCCTGCGACCCTAATGAGGAATAAGCAGGTATAGAAAATGACTGACTGACTGACTGACATTAGCTGTGTGTATGTTTTCTTTTCAATTAAGGAACTGGTACCAATATATGTCTGGTCGTCAGTACCCATCCATTAAATAGCTTTTTACAGGCAACATGCAAAGTTGCCCAGTAAATCATTCAGAATGTGCACAGCATGTATTCATTTGTTTCCCATTTAACACCAATTTCAGAATGAGTGTATATTTTTCTGCAGGTGTGGTCAGGTAGGACCCAAAATCCTGAGGCTCTGCTGTGGACAGGCTGTGGAACAGTGGCTCCAGGCACCATCATTGCTCCATATAATATAATAACAACACGATTCCAGGCCACTGAAGCTCCTGGCAGAGGTTTCTCAGCAGCCTTCACCACCAGTAAGTATCAAATAATACAGCTTCACTGCTGAATAACTAGTCAACCAATAATAATTTGTATACAGTGAAATGTAATCATATATAGTTTAAAAAAGTCATTTTATGTATTAATAGTTTTTTTTAAAAGTACTAATTATGTAAGCTTTCTTTGTCTTTGTCAACATCTTCTTTGTCTTCTTCATTTTTCTCTTCTTCTCTTTAATGTGCTTCTTTTTACCTTTACTTGCTTTCCTTACATTGTAGGATGCTGTTATGGTATAAATGTGTGTGTATTTATTGTATCCTGCATGCTTCTGGTAATCCTTGTTTTTTGATTGTAGAATGATTTAGCTATAGTTTTGGATTCTGTTTTTTCACAAATTAAATCCACCACAGACTCAGTGAATCTATTGATGTCTGAACTGTGACACTGACAGTGGTGTTATGGACCATGGTCCAGGCTACATCATGTAGTGCATACTGTAGGGTGGCCTCTAATTGGCCTGACCTGATTATATATCACAGATACAGTAGTTAAGATAATAGTATTTTATTTGCATATTCTCAAATGTTCAAACTTACTCTTTTCTCACATGGATATGCAGAAGACATGTTACCTTGATCCTTTTAAGACACAAAGTGTATGATTTTCCATTTCCATTTTATTTAAATGTTTATTACAATAAGAAGTATATTTCAGTCCCAGCTTCCGTAACAGTCTTAAATGAGGTGGTTTGACTGTCTGATGTCTGTACCAGGGTGCGGAGCAAACTTCACAGCTGCCAGTGGCCGTGTGGTTTCACCAAACTACCCCATAGACTACCCTGACAACTCCAACTGCAACTACATCATCGATGCTGGAGAACAGACTGTGGTTGTCCTCACCTTTCAGATCTTCCAGGTAGAAGGTAAGTGTTAGCATAAGTAACTATAGGCAAATATGGGAGAATCAGTTTGGAATGTTTGGATAATGTGCCAAAAGTTCATGTATACTTTACTAGGTCAACACAATCTGCTATTTGGCAGATTTTGATAATATTCTTAAAACAATCCTGATATTTTTTATATCTGGCCTTAAATTGTATATCATTCTCAAAACAAGATCCATCAGACTTTTAGACTAAATAGAAGACTGTGAGTCTTGGAATGTTTGCAGTGTGTGGCTCTAATCTGTGTGTGTGTTGTCCAGCACACTCCACCTGCATGTATGATGGGCTGAAAATCTACAGCCTGGCTACAGGTGGCCCTCCTCTCACCACGCTGTGTGGCAGCACAACTCCAGGGCCATTCTCCACCTTTGGCCCCATGTTACTCCACTTCTACTCTGACTCTGTGATCACAGACGGTGGCTTCATGGCAGAATACAGAGCTATCCGTAAGTAAAGATATATATCCTAATAAACAAGTAAAACATGTCAAATGAATATAACAGAAACCTAGTCATGTGTTTGTGAGTCATGAGAATAATGACAAAGTATTTTTTTTTTAATACCAGTTTTTATTTCCTTTACCTATGGTCTGTGACATAAAATAGAAATTGTGAGACATATTTTATTCATATTACATGTAGCTGTAGCAGTACAGCAATACAGGTACCAAAAAAAGAACATTTGCATAAAGGGACATGCTAAAATTGACATAGCTACAGAAAATATTATCAGATTGTACTCTTGCAGGCATTTGTTCATAGAGGGTATTCAAATATAATACATATAATATGGAATATTTTGTATTGTGTGAATTTCTCTCTTGCTTCTCCAATATGTTTTTCCATTATCTGATATGATTTTTAACCAATAATCATCCTCCATTACAAATCCCAGGTATCTTCCCCATATCATTTATAGGCTACAATATGGTGAAGTATTAAAACTAAACTAAGTTAAACAACCTCTACATTCTTAGCAAATATTGGGCGAGAAAAAGAAAAGAAAAGAGTGTTTTGTTTTGTTTTGTGTGTGTGTGTGTGTGTGTGTGTGTGTGTGTGTGTGTGTGTGTGTGTGTGTGTGTGTGTGTGTGTGTGTGTGTGTGTGTGTGTGTGTGTGTGTGTGTGTGTGTGTGTATTTACAGCATGTGGTGGGTTCTATAACAGCTCAATGGGTACAGTGAGCAGTCCAGCACTCTCCATGACCAACTACCTCCACAATCTCAACTGTACATACCACATCATGGTACAAGCAGACAGAGTGGTGGATCTCAGGTAAGGCTGCACTGACTGCAGGAATAGACTGGGAGGGATATATATATATATATATTTGTTTTTTTGTTTTTTTTTCATTTTTTAAAATAGGAATATAATGTCATACAAGCAGTGATATTATGATTTTTATTCCACACAATCTGACTTCATCAAAACCTGGTGCCGCAATGCAACATGATAGCAACAAGTTTTTTTTCCCTGATTTGGGTCAGAAAATTTTCTTTAAATAAAAAATTTGTCCAATATTGAGTAGAATTATCTTATTCCATTGGCAGATAATTTAAACCTTTTCAAATAGTTTTTCCTGATTTGAGTCATTTTGGTTTTGTTTTAAGATCAAAACAAATATTTTCTTATCATTAAATGACTAAAATCAAGAAAAAAATAAGCTAACTACCAATGGAATAAGATAATTCTATTCAATATTGGACTTATTGTACTCTGAGGGAAATACTCAGTTGGAAATGATGCACCGGGCAGTAACTTAAAAAGCGTCTCCTCCTCTCTCTGCTATATATAACACAAATGTCTTAGTGTAGTCTGGTGTCCCTAGTGCAGATGCATTCTGAGGCCAGATTTAATTACCTGAGATGCTCCTTTGGATCATTTACCTTCAATTCCTTCTTCCTTTCCTGCCCTCTCTCACAATGTATTGGTCTAGGGAGGAGGTATCTGTATGCTGGGGCTTTGGTTCTTTTATCTATCTTTATCTTTTTCTGATTTGAACACTTCTCTTAGCATTTTTATTGACTGCCGATACTTTATTCCCTCTTGCATAAACAGTTATAAGATTTCTTTTGTCTCTTTCCTACTCTCTTATCACTGTGATCTGCTGCCTTGTAATGTTTGATATTTGCTTCTGTCTCGTCACTACAGACAATGTCGAGAAAGCCCACTAGTGGCCATTGTTGGTTCGTTCTCTTATGCTATTTTCACATGCAGCTTATCTTTCCCACCATTGAAATACATTGGTTTGCCTTTTGTTCAGTTTTTTTTTAAATGTACCCATCTGGGGGCGACACAGTGGCGCAGGGGTTAGCGCTGTTGCCTCACAGAAAGAAGGTCGCAGGTTCAAGACGTCCTGGGTCTGGGACCTTTCTGTGTGGAGTTGGCATGTTCTCCCTGTGTCTGTGTGGGTTTTCACCAGGTACTGCAGCTCCCTCCCACAATCCAAAAACATGCTGAGGTTAATTGGCAACTCTAAATTGCCCATAGCTGTGAATGTGTGATTGAATGGTGTGTGTGCCCACGATTGGCTGGCGGCCATCTGGGGCGTATCCCTGCCTCTTGCTGTAACACGCTGGGATAGGCTCCAGCAGACCCCTGCGACACCAATGAGGAATAAGCAGGTATAACTCAATAACTCAAAACAAAGAGAAAATTTAGAGAAAATACTGAAATACTAACTAAATGTGTTCAGATAGAAAACTAAATAACTACTATTAAATAAAGTGCATGAAACCAAAAACTTATGTGATTTAGTCCATTACCTAATGTTAAAAAACAACTTAATTGGATGTATTGTGTGCACAAACAAAATCTAACTAACTTAGTTATACAACAAATGCAATGTGGTGCTGAGGGCTACCATTCCAGCTGTAGCCATCACAGCTACCAAAAGCAATATATTTTCACTTGTTAATATTTAATTCTTTGCAGTGAGACCAATAGAGGGAGGAGAAAAGGTGTGAAATTATTCCTTATAATTTGCTGATTATATTATGACATTATTAAATTATCAAATCTAAGTAAATGCAACCATGTGTAATTCATGCATGACAAACCATTTTTAACCATATTGTTAAGTATATTTTAAACCCAACTGTCCCCATCAGGCTTTGGCTGGATAAATGTTGAACTGGACAGGTTCCACATGGCCTCTGTCCAGTCTGGTGGATGCACATGGGTGCTTCCACTTATTTGTAAGTATGTGGCCTTTGTACAGTTTAGTTTGATTTTAGCCATTTTTGTTCTCCTTTGTCTCTCTCCGTAGGTTTAACACCTTCCACCTGGAAGCATCTTCTTCTTGTCGCTATGACTACGTGGCAGTGTATGATGGGCCTGACACTCTGGCACCTCTGCTGGGAAAATTCTGTGGTGCAGTGCTGCCGCCTGATCTTCAGTCCTCCTCCAATCAGCTCTTCATTGTCTTTAGGACAGATGCCACGTTGAATGGGATTGGCTGGAGGGCGACTTACAGTGCCACACTCGGTACATCAATTTTACTGGATTTGAGGCTGCAGCAGTGTTTCCCCTTAGGATTGCAAGACCTTGAACACATCACAATATTCTTCTTCTTTTATCTTCTCTTTTAACATCTGTTGTCTGGCTCTAATCAATAACACTGGAGTGGCTATTTCCATGTAGCAGCTCAATTGCTTGTATTATTTACAAGTGGAATGGCAAGCAATACAATATACAGGTGCCTCTCAAATAATTGTAATATCATAAAAAAGTTCAATATTTTTGTCAATCATTTCAGAATGTGAAACTCATATTATATACATTGAGTTTTATTCATAAATTTCATAATTTTTTTTTTATTCATAAATCGCATGAGGAAACCTCAGCTCCAGCTCTAAATAAAGTATTTGTATCTGGAGGAAAACACAATGTTAGATTTGTTTTTCCAATATTCTAACTATATTTGCTCTATAACAGCAACTTAAGTTGATTCTGACTCTTCTGTAGTTATCTCACATGTTGTATATTTATTTTGAATCCAGATTTAAGTCCATAACATAATTCAATATTTAGTTGTTTTAAATCAAGAAATGTCAACTAAATCCAAAGCATCAATAATATTGATCTTATGAATGATTAAATCTTCAACACGGCATGTGTGTGAAAGTTAAATGAAGGACTTCTTTTCAATTTACAGTGCTGTTAAAGTCACCACCATAAAGTTAAAGTCATCATCATAATGTTAAAGTCACCACCATAAAGTTAAAGTCACCACCATAAAGTTAAAATCACCACCATAATATTAAAGTCACCACCATAATGTTAAAGTCACCACCATACAAATGTCTCCCTGAATATCCTGCATTTTACCACCAGCTTTTCTCCTTGAATTATTACATTTTATGAGAATCAATCTTCCTGCTGAATCTGTGTATAGTTATAGTTATCTCACATTAGTATTTGCATTGTTGTCACAAAATGTAAATAGATGTAACCTGAAATCTATAATAGCATGATGTCAAATGTATGTTATTATAAGTTTAAAATATAAGTTTAAGTTTATGATATAACGTGATATTATAGCTGTTTGTTTTTTGAATGGCTTGTAGGTCCAGCACAGGGATGTGGTGGCTACCTGTCCATGCCCATGGGCATGATTAGTTCTCCAGATCCAGACCTGGATGGACTCTATGAGCCCAGGATGAACTGCCTGTGGACCATTGAGATGCCATTCAACAGGGCTGTCAACCTGACCTTCAGCTCCTTTGAGCTTGAGAGCTCCTCTAACTGCCGCTATGACTACGTCAAAGTAAAATATTACTTTATTTTATTTCATCATTAATCCATATATTAACTGCTTTTGTGAATTTGCTGTGATCTTTACTGCACATGTTGCAGCAGCTCTACAATTTCTGTGTATAAAGTATAATATTCATATTTTAAATGATCAGATATACCTTATTAAAGAGTGTCTTTTATGTGTATCTCTTATCAGGTGTATGATGGTGACAACATTAACTTCCCTCTGGTTGGGAAATTCTGTGGAACCTCCATCCCTGCTTTTTTTCTATCAAGTGGAAACTTCCTGACAGTTCACTTTTTCACTGATAGCTCAGTGCAGAGACGAGGATTCAATGCCACATACAAAGCTGTGCCAGGTAAGAGCTTACTCTCTTTCCTGCACTTGCTTCTGAAACAAAGTGAAAAATACGGAGGATTTCTCTGAAAACACTATCATGGAGGTAACAATTTAAATATGCCAAAATAAACATAAAACATGTGATGGAGAGGACAACACTGTAAACTGTTGTTTATATTGTTGAAGTGACACAACAGACATGGGCTTTTATTCACAGAGACTTGATAATCATTGATATAATACTCTACACAATACTCTACACTTGTAATTTTCCTGATGTGACCTTGAAACTCACTTTGCCCAGTGCATGTGATGCTGTGATGGAGGGAGAAGTGCAAACAGATGGAGGTTAATTTAAATGAAGCAGCTCTTAGCAGCTCTTCAAAATTATGCCAAGAATAGACGTAATATCTGGCTGACACTGGGGATTTTATCAACAAAAGCAAACTAATTACTTTCCGTGATGCAAAGCAATAACACATCAATGCTTAAAATGTACTCTTTAAATAGATCAACATAAAAATGTAGTTTTTAGTTTAATGTGATTAAAGCAGAAAAATGGTAAAGTAGCCTGCATTAATTTTAAAATATTAAAATATATTTATTATAATAATATTAACTTACTTATATATACTTATTGGTGCTGTCAGTCGATTAAAAAGATTAATCCAGTTAATTACAGGATTTTGTAATTAATTAATCGAATTAATCACATTTTAATGTCATATCTGCTAAAGGTCTCCTGATAAAGAATTTTAATTCTAGGATATTAAAAAATTGTAGTGCATGACTACTCAATTGAATACATTAAGAAGAGAAGATCTGAAATCCATTTTTTTATTGGTGAACTGTGCTTCATGAATGAAATCCAAAAGTAAAGGTCTAGCACATTAAACCAGTTAGGCCAGGTGCATTATTCAGAAATAATGGTCATTTTAAGTAGATTTTGATTGAATTACCTTTTGCTTAAGGAAGAAAGAAATCATACCCTAAATTCACAATAAACCCCAAATAAAGTAGTGGCACCTCCTAGATGTTTCCTGAATATGCACGTTACCAATGTGGAGAATAGCTCATAGTTTCAAGTGTCACATTTCACACCTCAAGATGATTATTTAAAAACATGATTGTCACCTAACCTTACCCCATTATTATCACTTAATGGTTACCATGACAACTAATGTTACTTAACTTTAACCTATACCATGTTTCTCTAACATTAATAGTTAACATTAACAGTAATCACTGTTTTTTGTTCTTGACCATAGTATTGCCACATTCTTAAGTATCATTAATATTATCATTTTAACAGTGATTTTTGGAAAGTACACACAAATTATATTGTCCTGCTGAATACTTTTCATAAAACAGGTTGTTCTGGAGTCACATGGTCAGGTTGTTAAATTTGGATTGTGAGACCTTCTTGTTACTCTAAGTATCATGGATTTTGTGTTAGAGCCACATGCAAATGTAGCACCAGTTTAGAAGGCAAGTATAGGTAGAGGAGGACAATTATTTCTTAGATACGGTATATCTGTTAAGATTAAGAGATACTTACTATGTGTTTCTTGTCAACATATCTGCCTTGGCTCAGTGCTTTGTGGTGGGACTCTGAACGCCACAACCACCATCCAGACCTTGACCTCCCCCTTCTTTCCCAATGCTTACCCTCCTTACACGTCGTGCCGCTGGATCCTGGATGCTTCACCTCAGGAAACCATCAAAGTATCAGTCCAGACCTTTTCCCTCCAGCCTAGTCAGAGCTGCTCCACAAACTACCTGGAGATGAAGGACTGGCCAATGGTGAGTTTAGAAAGAAACAAAATACAAAAAGTCTATAATCTGTTACAGAAGTGACACCAAGACAACCTGGAAAAAGTGTGTGTCAGTCCTTTAGTTCTGAGTTTGAGTGACATCATTCTCACCAGCCTAAACAAAATGAATAGAGTTCATATCCTTTTATGGTACACACAATGTTTTGCATATTTTTTGGTCTTAAAATAGATCAAACAAACAGACATTTTATTTTTATTTTTTGTAGTATTTAGAGTAGGTGAAATATATCATTAAATAATTTTTCTGGCGATATTTGAGTAGCAAAATGCCAAGGCTCCTCCCTGTGACAAGGATTTTGCCTTCACTAACAATTTTAAACAAAATAATAATAATAATACATTTAAACACTGCTTTTGGTAATTGATTAGGGCCCCACTTCTTTTGAATGTGTGCGCAGTAGGCATAAAAGGAATTTGTTCCTATGGCAACATCATACCATAGAGGGATATGAACATGTTGGGTGTGGAAGCGTCCTCAATCACACTAGGAAAGCAAAGGTTAGTGTTAGAACCTCACGCACATGTTATAATATTGTAATATCCATTGTGATTTCTGGTATTTTCAGGGAGACTATGGACAGTCACATAAATTCTGTGCATCAGATCATCCACCAGAATTCTACAGCTACAGCAGAACCATGTTTGTGAGCTTCAAGTCTGACACCTTCATTGCAGGAAATGGCCTGCGTTTCACCTATCAGATTGCTGGTAGGTACCTGTGGTACACCATGAGAAACTCTCATCCAACATTCTTTAATTGTAGTTGTATGTCTGTAACAGCATAAAAATAAGAAAAAATAAGCATCCAACTCTTTCAGTGTAAACCTGTTCACTTATAGGCACTAAAATCCAACTCATACATGTAAATTGATTCACTTTAAACTCAAATGAAATATGCACTAATTTGCATATCCCACGGAATCTTTTTCCCCCAAATATATATATATATATATATATATATATATATATATATATATATATATATATATTATTATATATACATTATATGAAAAGAGTATTTTTTGTATTCCCTATTGAAGAATAAAGTGAAGAATAATTTAACCCAGAAATGAAATAACTGGATGGTAAACAATCCAGTATGCTTTTAATATTGAGCTATATACAGTAGCTATATTACTAATATGTGTGTGTGTGTGTGTGTGTGTGTGTGTGTGTGTGTGTGTGTGTGTGTGTGTGTGTGTGTGTGTGTGTGTGTGTGTGTGTGTGTGTGTGTGTGTGTGTGTGTGTGTGTTTTGAAAACAAGCACTTTCCTTATGTCAAAAACACCAAAAATATGCACATTTTGCACAAATGTTATGCAAATTAACACTTAATCGTCACATAAAAGTCTGAACCATCTGCCTCAGACACAAGTCTGAGATTTATTATTTGGAGCAAAATCTTAAAAATGTCATTTTGTGAAAACGGCCTTTAAAGAATGAAATGTATGCTAGTTGTAGTTGATGATGGACCAATGAACAATGATGAAACTAAAATATTTAGAAAAATAATAATTATTTGTAGATATTATGGAAATATATTTACTGAGTTATGAGTAATATAAGTCATAATATTTTTGAAATACTGACAATTGCATGCATAAATGCCAATTATTGAGCGTGGTGGTGTTTCCAGGCTGCAGTCGAACCTATGAACAGGAGTATGGCTACCTGAAGAGTCCAGGCTGGCCGGACATGTATCCCCACAACATGGACTGCACCATTATCTTGAAGGCGCCACAGAACAGCTACATCTCCTTCTTCTTTAACAACTTTGATGTGGAGAGTCACAGTTCGTGTTCATATGACTATCTGGAGGTAACACATCAAGCCCACATGCAGAGACAGACATTTTCATTTCACCTAACCTCTAACTTTATACTTATCTGACGAGGAGAAAATTAGTCATTTTTGTGTGTTTGTCAACACATTTTTTTTACAGTTGTCTAAAATATCTCTGCCAATTTTCCCTCCATTACTTGAATTTGATATGTATGTTAGCTACAATCTGGTGTGACTTGTATTTGATCACTCTTTAATGTGTCAGTGATTCTGTAAATCACAACCCTGTGTTTTGTCTTTCAGATCCGTAATGGTAGTACAGCAGATTCACCACTGATTGATAAATTCTGTGGCAGCACCCTGCCAAGCCCCATCTTCCCACAATCCAACCTCCTCTACTTAAACTTCAGAAGTGACTATTCTGGTACCCGCGACGGCTTTGAAGCCACCTGGACATCCTCCCCTCATGGTCAGTGGATAAGAGTGGAATCTACGGTGGTCAGAAAGGGTCAACAGTAAAAGCCACATTTTCAAACCTGGTGAAAAGGTTCAAGAAGCTAAAAGCTAGTGCTCTCAAAACTAAAATATTAACTTTTGCAAACTAGAAAAGCTATTTGAGAGCACAGACCTCCACCAAGAATATGACCAAGCTATGCAGATGCAGGATATCACCACCAGGTGGCCCCAAATGATGGCAAATGGTTGAAGGTCTGTTTACCACAATGTTAACAAACAACAAAAAAAGGATTTCTTTGAGATCATTATCAAAGTTCAATCATCTGTTCATGGTCTCAACATTCCTTGAGAGTTTAATGAAAACCAACTTTTTGAGTTATCTAGCTCACAAACAGACAGAAAAAGCTGGCACTTTACCTCCTAGGCAGAGGTAATAATTAGAAATCATTAATGCATACAAAAGTAATAATAACAACAATGCAATTATTGCATTACTGTAATTCAGAGGCTGTAATGGACTAAATTTTAAGCTAAAATAAATATATTGGTATCATATGAAACTAGATGACTTAAGGCATCCATTGCTAAAAATATACAGTGGCAGCATACAATAGTAGCTTGTTGAGGAGCAGCCTAAATAACGTTCCAAAGATTCCTTTGAATTTGCTAATACATAAATCAGAATATTTCTTTCTCTTTTTTCATGCATGCAGGACTATTAATAACTTGAAATTAAACTGGCACTTGGACACAGCACATTTTTGTTAAGTTGCCATTCGAACTGTATTTTTGTTCATTCAGCAGGCTCTGTCTTTATTAAACAACATTTGTCAGTCAGTCATTTCCTATACCCGCACATTCCTCATTAGGGTCACAAGCATTTGTCTTTCACTTAAACCAAACACTTCTTCACATATAAAATATCACTGACATAACACACCTATAACTTCAACTTGCCTGTTGTTTAGTTTAACAGATATCAAATACTGCTGTAAGATATGTGTTTACTATAGCTCACATTAGGTCACTGCTGCTTTAAATAGATGTTTCACTGCCTATATGAGCACTTTTACAAAATAGTCAATTTTATTTGTATAGCCCAAAATCCCTCACAAAAGACCCTCACATTATACAAGGACGACAGCAATGAACTCCATGGTGGTAGGAGGAAGAAATTTGAAGTTTGTAACCTAACCACACACCATTTCCTACATCAAACTTCATGAAACAACATCAGATGAACTTTAAAAGAATTACAAGTGATATAGGAAAGCAGACACAACAAGAGTTCCTTCAGCTCCTCTGACTTCGTCTCTGTAAGAAGAGCAGCTCTACTACAAGTACTTACTTAGGTGATGACCACTCCCTCTGGTGGCAGAGCAAGAGAACTACACATAATGTTAGAAAATAAACCTTAAAGCCATTGTAAAACACATTAATCCATGAAATGTTGATTCCACCTTTACTCACCCTGCTTCTTTTTAGATTAAGCATCTTCAAATGTTTGTGTTTACTAGGGTGCGGTGGCACTCTGTATGGTGACCACGGCTCATTTGCAAGTCCCAACTACCCAGGAACCTATCCTAACAACACTCACTGTGAATGGGGTATCAAGGCACCCAGAGGGCGTGTGGTAACAGTCACCTTCAACCAAATCAGCATTGATGATCCTGGAGATTGTCAGAACAACTTCTTGAAGCTGTATGATGGCCCAGACATCTCCTCACTGCCTGTTGGACCTTACTGTGGAATGGTATGTAACACAAGAAGATAGGCACTAGTTTATCTGTAATATTAAACATAGATTTAGCAGATGTAAAGAGACTTAAAGAGCACAGCTGCAGTTCATTTGATTTGTATTGTTAAATAAGATGTTAAATGAGGGCTGTTTTGAGACATTGTGCATGACTCCAAAGAAATTGAGTCCAAAAGAATGTGTTTTCTGCTGCTGAACGTGGAATATTAGATAAAGAAAATACACTTTTGGCACTGCAGCTATGCATTTACCCTGCATGAAGGCTATGACATAAATTAAAGGTCCCTTTTAGACATGTTTTAAGAGATATGAAAAAACTCCATAATAAACTTAAAACCCTTGTTAGAAGTTCCAAAAATTATATCTGCATCTATCTTTATTCTCCTTTATGAAAAAATCCCAATTCTATGAACTTGCAAATATTTCATCATTTTAACTGATGCACACAAGATGTCTCCACTTCACTGAAAAGTACATTTTTAGTGCACTTGAACACATTTTCAGGTCACACTTAATGATATATATTGTTTACTCGATCAACATTGGCTACCAACCATTTGTGATGTCACAAATCTGAAGTTAAACATGAAGAGGTATATACCAAATATAAATAGATTTAATGGTTATAACTGGGAAAAATATCATAAATAGGATACCAATGAGTTTTAAACATTTCAATTGTATTGAACATTTACCTGGCTTCTACTTAGTATTAAACTTGTATCATTAATGATCTGATCACAAGTGGAGAGTTGTCATGGCTGGTGAGGCCAGAGTATGTTGGACCCAAAAGTAGATAAAGGAACAGATTGATGGTTTGAAAATCTTTTAATTGAAACAAGGAATACAGAAATGTACATAAGAAAAACACTTAATACTGGTCTTAGGTACAGGCAGGGGTCAGGCAAAGTCCAAGGTAGCAGGGGTCAGTACACAGGAGGACAAAGACTTGATAGGGGCAAAAAAAACAGGCAGAGGTCATTAACCAGGAGGACAAGGGGCTAGGTGAGACTAACAACAGGCACAGGCGGAGGTTGGGAGTGGAGGCAAATGAGCAGGAAAGGTCTTGGTCCAAAAACAGACAGCACCGTGATTAGGCACGAGCACCAACAGCCTGTAGAGAACAAGTGCTGCCAGTCCAGGAGCAGCTTAAATACTGTGTTTGAGGATGAAGTGGATCAGCTGTGGAGGTGAATGGGTGGATATCTGTCTGTCAGGTAGGAGTGGGGTGCAAGGACAACCTGCTCTACATCAGCTGGACCAGGTAGGGTGTGTGTCAGGCTGGAATGTGACAACAGTATTGAGTACACATGTAAACACACCACGTGTAAATCTGATCAATCAAACCACACACAGAGGTGGTTACACAAGCTGGACACATTTGGAGATGCATGATACACAAGAGTAAATGTATTAATGCTTAACTTCTTACATTGATTGTTTAAACAGATGTTAAAGATAATACAATATTACATTTAATAGTTATTACTGGCTGTTTCAGTCTTCACTGGGCTGAAGCTGTCATGAGCCACTAAAAGTCAAGAAAAAAATAATTACTATTGGAAGAGAAAGGACACAGGTTGCTGTAAAATCAACTGACAGTCCCCCTTCCCATATAAATAAGGTATGTTTCTTCTCTTTTTTCTGTCTGTGTTGTTTGTTCAGGAAACCAACATTGCACCATTCACAGCCTCCTCCCATCAAGTCTACATTGTTTTCCAAGCCCAGTTCACCAACCTGCCTTCAGGGTTCAGACTCACCTGGAGCAGCTGAACAAAGCTCTTCTACATTCTCTCTTATTCTCTCACTCACTCATTCACTCATTTATTCACACAGAGGAATAACTTACCAATAATGTTTTGAATGTAAACTCCTTATGTTTCAACTAAACCAATGGAAATATATATATATATATATATATATATATATATATATATATATATATATATATATATATATATATATATATATATATATATATATATTATAATTCATTTATGATTTAATAAACACACCATGAACAGCCAATTGTTATTTCAGATATTCCTTTTAAGTTTCATTATATTCATTTTAACTTAACAGAGTGATTCTGATTTGCTTGTCAAGCAGATTTTACAAATTTAAGTTGGGTAGACAAGCATTGTTTAAATGTAGAAACATTTGAGTTGAAAGTTTACAAACTTAAAATGGACCTTGATATTATTTGATGAAAGAAAGTACACGATTATTAAGGTCTGTGGCTACTGGATGAACAGGCAATATATCAATATTATAAAGGCCCAAATCCCTGACCAACTCAAACTGAAGCTGCTATTTAGATGATGTGAACTTATGGTCTTAGTGCCAAGTGCAAGGTGCGTTTTGAGGGTGTGTCCAAATCATTTTGCTGGCTAGAGAATAGCCTAGGGCACAACATATGCCATAAACAATTAAAACCCCAACCTTGTCTGGACAGTGGACTGGTATGTATGGTACAACCAAATTGAAATCAATAGCCACTAGAGTACTAGTCAAATGTTTTGACTAAAAGTATATTCGAACTTGACTTGTCTATATATTTGTTATAGCATATACAGTATATATATATATATATATAATTTACAATTAAAATTATATAAAAATAAAATATTATAAAATAATATAATTGTAATGTGGCCTGTGTTAGGGTGTCAGTAGATTTAATAATTTATTGATTTAAATAAACCAAATAAACCTTTTCTTTTTACAAACCTTATTCAATGAGTTGTCTAATAATGTTGATAATTAAATCAATATTAATATTGTTTGTATTCATCACTAATTCTCGATTCTTGTGATTTTCATATAAATATTTGATATAACGTGTAGGTTTTTATAAACTGATTTCTTTGTTTTCTCTGCTGTCTTTCCTGTTAAAACATCTCATTCTGATATCATCAGACAACAACAGCAGTTTTTACATTGACTATGGGCCTGATATCAATACATTTGATCTTTGTAGATTCTGGAATCACATTATTTTGTGTGTGTGCTGACTTTAGTCCTGCTCCTCATCTGAGTCCAGTCTGGTGAAGTTAAACCTTCCAGAATCGTCCTCAGAGTCCGAGAAACACTCAAGCTTCTCCACCACGACAAGGTCACAGCACAGGGAGAAGGGGAAAGGGGAAAGGTGAAAGGGGATAGGATAGGATAGGATAGGATAGGATAGGGGATAGGAGATAGGGGATAGGAGATAGGGGATAGGAGATAGGGGATAGAGGAATAGGGGGGTGGGGGGTTAGGATAGAGGGTTAAAGGTGAAAGTAGGAAGGATAGAGTGCTTAAGTACTCTAAATGTCTTGTTTAGTAATATACTTCCATCATCTTGTTACTAAACAAGACGATTTCTGAAAAATAAAGACAAACACGCCAGACGGGAAGGTTGCATCAAAGGGGAGGATGTGTGACATCATTGATTAGTGGAGTTCTGTCCATGAAGCTCTGTGAGGTCACAGGTGACATCACAGCTGAAGAGTGATGATGCAACGTTGCCATGGTGACGTAAACAGCTGTTTACTTCTGAATCTCAGCTTCTCACTTTGCTGCAGTTTAACATTGAATGTGATGAATAATCAATAATGTGACTTATCAATTCAATTCAAAGTGTTTATTTCTCTGTTGTATTAATGAGAAAAATAGAAGAAAAGAAAAATAGTAATAAGGTTTTAAAGTTACAATAAAATAGAATAAAATAACACACAAGTAACATAAATATAAAATATAAGTAGTAATATAAGATTATTTTCAGATATATTTATTAATAATGTGCAAAGAATGATTCAGAATGAAAACAGTTTGAAAATCCACAAACTGATCAATATTTTTGACATTGGGGATCAGAGACAAGTCATTTTATTTTATTAAATCATTTTATTTCACTTCAGTAAATATTCTTTTTTTTATTCAGATTGAATCAATTCGTATATATATATATATATATATATATATATATATATATATATATATATATATATATATATATATATATATATATATATATATATATATATATATATATATATATATAGTTCAAGTTAGAATTACTGGAAAATTAATAGAGCAACACACTGCAGCAACACATTTCTAACATACTTACTAACATACTTACTATTAGGGGTGTGACGAGATCTCGCGAGATGTGATTTGACGAGATTGCTCGTTGCGTTAAAATTCTGTCTCGCGAGATTTATCCACCCAGCAGCCAGAATGACGGAAAACACGGGTATTACTATTGATGACGCCCCAGCATTTTGGGTTCCCAACAGAAATGATAAATGGTAAGACACGGAAAATATGCAGAGACTGTATGCAAACAATGCCGTACGGCGCGGCGCATGCGTGGTGCTCCGCCGAGCCGTTCACTGAACTACTTTCCTCGAAGTGGGTGCGAGCCGTTCACTGATCCGCTTCCCTGTTAGTGAGTGCGAACCGTTCAATGAACCACTTGCCCGTAGGTCTGAGCCATTTAGTGAACGGCTTCCCGTGAAATAGTTCTGAACGAATCCACTGACTTTAAGGGGAAGCCGTTCGGTGTACGGTTCGTTCTTGTACTGTCGGTGTATGTGTCGTTTTTTTAAAAAAAAATTATATAGCTTTTTAAAACTCAGACATTTTACAGTAAAGGTTGGTTAAAAACAATAACAACTCAAAGTCACTTTACATTCAAAGCTAGTTAAAATTAGTTAAAAACAATAATACTGATGTTATTAATAAATAATAAAAATATTGTTATAAGTATTACCCTTATTAAAATAACCAATGAATATATATATATATATATATATATATATATATATATATATATATATATATATATATATATATATATATATATATATATATATATATATATATATATATTATACATATACGCATACATATACACACACGCTCTCTGCACCCCCCCGTGCGCGCAAAGTGAACGACAATTCCCATCACTACAACTCAGTTAAATAAAAGTCTGTTGTCCAGGCATTCATATAATTTGTAACTTAGTTTTCTTAAAATCTCGTCTGGTCCCGATCTCGTGAACCCAATCTCGGGTCTCGTCTCGTCTCGTGAGCTGAGCGTCTCGTCACACCCATACTTACTATACATTATAATGTTCATTTTCAGATGTGGAGGGAAGTGAGTTGGTTTCTTTCCATAATTTCCATTTTCCATTTCTTTCCATAATGCCACTTTCTTTTTGTTCAGCCATTGAGAGGTGGACTTGCTGCTATGTTTTGAATCATTGTCCTGCTGCAGAACCCGAGTTATTTTCATCTTGAGGTCACAAATAGATGGCTGGACATTCTCCTTCAGGATTTTTGGTATAAGCAGAATTCATGGTTCATTTATCACAGCATGTCTTCCAGGTCCTGAAGCAGCAAAACAGCCCCAGACCATCACACTACTTTTGCTGTTGATGTAAAGTTCTTTTTCTGAAATGAGGTGTTACTTTTTCTTCAGTTGTAATAGGACACACAAGTTCCAAAAAGTTAAGTTTTTGTCTCATCAAAGTATTTTCCCAAAGGTCTTGGAGATCATCAAGATGTTTTCTGGCAAAATTGAGATGAGCCTTAATGTTCTTTTTGCTCAACAGTGGTTTTCGTCTTGGATTTCTCCCATGCAGAGTGTGACAAATGTGTTGTGCCCACAAAGAATGAGTTGCAAAAGGTTTGAGCCTGGAACCTGTAACCTGTCCACCCCAGGAAACCTTGTTTCACATCTCATTGGTGATGTCACCAGAGAAATGAAGGCAAATCACCGGCCTTTACCCACTCGCCTACTAGTGATGGGTCGGTCGCAAACGCAATCTAGGCTCATCCACAACACCACAACCATCTAGACCTACAGTCCAGAGCTCTATGAGCCAGTTTCTGCAAAAGACTATGACCCCAGCAAAACGAAACAGTGTGGATGAGGAACTGGCAAAAATGATTGCGAGAGATTTTCAGCCATTTTCTATTGTAGAAGACAAAGGATTCAGAAGCTACACCCAGGCTCTCAATCCAACATATTCACTCCCAAGCAGGAAAACACTTTCACAAAAAATAATTCCAGAACTGTATTGCAGAGAACGTGAGTCAGTCTTGGAAAGGGTAAAAAACCCACTGCTGTTTGTCTCACAAGTGACTGCTGGACATCCTGAACCACCACATCCTACATGTCAGTTACATGCCACTTTGTTGAAAAGTACAAAATCGAGTCCTGTCTGCTGGACTGTTTAGAGTTCAATGATAAACACACATCTGAGAATTTAGCAGAGGAGCTGCTCAGAGTGGCAAAAGAGTGGAATGTGGAAAATAAGGTTGTGTGCTGTGTTAGTGACAATGCAGCTTACATAACTAAAACTATAAAACCCTGAAATGGACCCACCACCCCTGTCTAGTGCACACACAATGACTTTGTTGGTGAGGGATGCTCTATAGGTGATGAAGCCCACTGTGGATAAAGTGAAGGCCATAGTGGAATTCTTCCACAGGAGCACAACAGCCACTGAGAAGCTTTGATCTACCCAAAGACAGATGGGCATGCCTGAGCAGAAGTTAAAACAGGATTGTGTAACGAGGTGGAGCTCCACCTTCCACATGCTCAAAAGGATTGTGGACACCAAGGAGGCAGTCATTTCCACCCTGGCTGTAATTAATGCACATGTTGATCCTCTGAGCCAAGAGGAATGGGAGGTTCTGCAGGAGACATGCACTGTTCTGGAGCCATTTCAGCAGGTCACTGTGGAGATTAGTGCAGAATGGTACAGGATACAAATGTTATCATGTTATTACTCTTAATATTATTTTAACACTTATTGTTTACTCTTTTTCAGTTATGTTACAGCCTCAAAATGCTGATAGTGTGCAAGGGTCTGCAGAGAGTGACAGCTGATCACCAGACCAGTGTAACTTTGGGAAAGGTAAAGGAATTGGTGGATGCTCTTTGTGCATCAATGGAACGTAAATTCCACAGAATGGAAAAAAACACTGTTCTGTCAGAAACTACCATTCTGGACCCAAGATTTAAAAAGCTGGCATCAGAGCAATTGATGAAGATCTACAGAGAGAATTTTAGCACTTAATTTGGTAATAAAATAATAATATAATATCATATAATATGACAAATAATCTGAGGAACCGTTTGGGAGCCGAATGGTCCTCCTGCTCCTCAGCAGAGCACCACTCTGTAGCAGGAGAAGCTGCAGGCCAGAAACCTTCTGCAGCTTCTCTGTTCCCAAGGAATAATTCAGCCACAACACTTTCAGTGTCTCGAGGAATTGACTAAGGACTCAACAATATCCAGCGAGCACCGCTGAAGCAACTCAGGCCTGGTTCTTCCGACCAGCAACAAGGATTAACAAAGAACAACTCTGCCTGCACAACGGATCTACTCCACTACACCAGAGCTACAACAACATCTTCAACCATCTCATGGAAGCAGAACCAAAGAGCAACTCTTCTTCTTTTCCATGGACTGGTAACATGACTTGGGCAGAACAGAACATTAACAAACACGGTTAAGCAAGATGGATGAACTTTGTTCATGTGTTTAGATCATAGGCTTTTGTCTCAATAGATAGGGACAAAGAACAGCCACCAATGCAGCCATCTTTGTAGTTCCCACACACACGCGCACGCACACACACACACACACACACACACACACACACACACACACACACACACACACACACACATATATATTCATGTCACGTATAGAACCATTTAGTTTAAATTGTTATTGTGTTTTTACTTTTGTGTTTTTATGAATAAATGCTTTGAGTCATACATGCTGCCTCTTTAATGTTGTATAATAATGAATTATGCCAACCTCTTCTTTAGAACTCTAAACCCTTTAACCATTATTAGCTATTAATACGATGATCCTGGTTTCTATTATTAAGTTAATTGTAATTCAGACTTTCAAATTAGTAAAACACCTGAGTCAAGTGGGTTTTTAGAAGGGAGGTTTAATTACAGCTACTCTGAGGGCTGTGGTACATAGCCAAATACTGTACATGTAAACAAAGGACAAAGGAGCATTTCCAGCAAGGAAGTGCTAATCAAAGGAAAACATTCCTAAAGCAGTCCCGCTAGTATTGGGTCCAAAAGACAGGTTGATGTTTTGGATGAAGAAATCAGTGAATCTCTATCAGAAAGGTTGATCGAAGAAAATTGGTTGATGTTTGCTCTTTCATTCCTCTCTACGATCCCTGTGTTTGAGGGGAGATTGGTGCCAGTTGATGAAGGAGGTGATACATTCTGACTCTGATTGTCATATTTTGTCATTAAAAAAGCATAAATGTATGTCTGTTAAATTGATAAATCTGAAAACATAACTACATTATACGATATGGTTGTGGAATCTGCGTCCAAAAAGTTTACAATATGCTTTTGGACAGTGTCAGCCTATAAATATACACACAATGCTAACAACATGCCAGACCAGCAGTTCCATGATGGTACAGTGTTATTGAATAATTAAATACAGTGCATTAAAGTACATAAATATGACATAACTCACCTATTCTTCAGTATTTTTCTCAGGTCAACAATGTTGTGGGCAAAATGCCAAGGCTCCTCCCTATGAAGATGTTTGTGTAAAAGAATTTCAATAGCAATTTTAAACAAAATCAATAACAAATTTAAGCCCATGGCCCCACTTCTATTGAATATGTTGCGTTATAATTAGTCATGTCCTGTGTAAGTAAGAGGCATGAAATGGGTTTGTTTCCATATGGCAACAGTATAGTTATTTTACCTTTAACTCTAGTTATATCCTTGGTATCATAGCTTTGTTTGTTAAAATTTTGTAAATGTTACATCAATCAATTTATATTATATTAACAAAACCCTGAAAAATGAATGCAAGGTATTTTTAACCAGAAGCTGGTGTGTACGATCTTTGCCCTAGTCCGTGAACACAGCATGCATTGAGGCGGCAGCAGCAGCGGGATGGGCAGCTAGCGGCCGCGCTGCGTCTCTACCTCCACGGCGGCGGCTCAGAGCAGCTTCATGTCAGGTGGGTAAGCTACCGGAACACGGTGTGTGAGCTCTGACCGTGGACGTTCAGGTTGTCTTCAGGTCGCGTGATGTGCGTGTGTGTGTGTGTGTGTGTGTGTGTGTCTGTTTGCGTGTGTGTGCTCTGCGCCTCCATGGCCGTGCTGCAGCGCTACAGGTGCACACTGCGCGTGCACGGCCGCGACCTTCACAAGATCACAGTATCAGTGCAGACGGGAGGCCGTTAAAATACACGGCTTCAAACACAACGTCTGTCTCTCACCGACGGACAACGCGCTGACCCCCGCCTTCCTGAGCCCTCCGCGCGTGCATGCGCACACGAAAAAACGTGTGATGGTTTTCGACAACTGAACAATTTGAATGTCCTGTTTTATAGTAAAGAACAGCACAGCATCTGAGCTTTACCTTTAGTCAAAAACATTTACGGCAAGATCAGGGGGGTATGCATATTTGTGTATGCTGGTCAGCTGGGGCTCTTCAGTCTCACAGCTTCTGGGAGGAAGCTGTTCCTCAGTCTGGTGGTCCTGCTGTTTATGCTCAGCGCCTCCTGCCTGGGGGGAAAGGGGCAAACAGGCTGTGTGCAGGGTGAGTGGAGTCCTTCATGATGCAGGAGGCCTGTTTCCTGCATCTGGAGGTATAGATGTCTGTAGTGGTGGACAGGCTGTGTCCCACAGTCCTCTGTGCAGCTTTGACCACCCTCTGTAGAGCCTTCTTCTCTGCTGCAGAGCAGTGGCCACACAGTGATGCAGGAGAACCTGATGCTTTCCGCCACACATAGAATGAGATCAGGATTGATCTCCCGAGTCTGGCACACCTCAGCCTCCTGAGGAAGTAGAGGTGCTGATGTGACATCCTAACGAGCGAGGAAGTGTTATTGCTTCAGGTAAGGTCATCTAAGATGTGTACCCCCAGGTACCTGAAGCTGGAGACCTCTACCACTGTCCCTATGTGCAGGGGACATCCATGGATCACTGGACGTGAAGTCTCCCTCAACCTCTGAGTGTATGTGGTCTTGGCTCTCTTTACTCCCACTGTCAGGTGTCTCCTAGCCGCTCTGAGTGCCAGTCTGTCATCTGACCTGAATGCAGCATCCCTTACTTCCAGCAGAGATCTGACAGAGAGGATGGTAGACAGGGACCAGCAAGATGGAGATGTGGTTGGAGGGGCCCCGGTGGGGGTGGGGAACAGGTCTATATGCATCTTTTTTGTTGTAGACTCCAGTGTGTTATCTCCCTGTGTGGGTATGGTGACATGCTGGTGAAATGTAGGTAGAGTGTCTGTCAGCTTTACATGGTTAAAATCCCCCGCAACCACGTAAAACAGTGTAAACAGCCATAACAAACACTGCTGTGAACTCATGAGGCTAATAGTGTGGCTGGGACTTTACAGTCATATGCTCTATTGCCTTGGAGCAGTGGCTGGACACTATAGCACAGTTCGTACACCACAGCACAGTTTGTACAATTTCTGTAGCACATTTTAAACGTTATCTTCAACTACTGATAGTGATCTACAGTCCTGGGAAATTCAGGATTTTCAGTGTTTCTGATGTTGATTTACTGCAAAATACCAAATAAACGCAGGGTTTCAATTAACCACTGGGCCCCCTTTAAACTGTGCAGGTGTATATTTTGATAAATAAACACAGGTTCCAAATAAAGCAGAGTCTAATTTATTTTAAAAAAAAAATCAAGGAAGAAGACATGATTACTGACGCTGCACAGCTGCATTCAGACTCAAAGCTGTGTGTGTGATTCAGCACGGATTAGGTCTGTTTTGGTTTAGAAAACAATTTCTGCATGGATGGTAGGCAAGATGAGCACCTCAGACAAACCTGGTGAGAATACACATACGCTGCTACCACCCCACTGCTTATTGCTGCTTAAGGCTGTGCAATTTATAGTATTTTGATCTCCTTTTTGATTTGTGGGTCAAACTATCTCTAAACTCGATTCAAGTCATGTCAAGATGATTTTAAACATTTTCTTTACATCATTTCTAAAGAGTGAGTGCAAGAGCTATTGAGATAGTGCGTGTCCAAGTGAGAGAGCATGTGTGAGAGCTGTTAAGATTGTGTAAGTAAGAGAGCGACAAGAGATTTTCTATAAGGTAAATATCCTCATGGAAACAGAACATATCTGTTTAACATCTCAAATGCTGAATAAACACATTGTGTAAATAAAAATAATTGTTTGAATAATCATCATTTCAAGACTGACCAAAATAATTGTGATAATGATTTTTTCCATAATTGAGCAGCCCTATGGCAAAGTCTAAGGGGAACACAGGGGAGCAGAAGGTGAAGGGACATGAGTTTCAAAATAAAACAGGAAACAGCCCAAATGCACAAAAATAGAAAGGTAAGACAAGACTCCTGGGACTAGATATTACATTTAATAAAATTTATTTTATTAAAATTGTTGCGTGAAAAAATGTGTGCTGTATCCAGCTCAATAATAGGAGTCAATATGAAATGTGACAAATTGATTGATGAACAGCTAATATGATGTTTTACATTGGTTTTAATACTCGTTTACTAACTGGAATTACAAAATAATGTAATGTAAATTAATGTTTCTGAGGTGCAAAGAAAGACTGTACAAGCCTTTTTACCTGCACCTCAAAGCAAAGCTCAGAGGGTTGAGGGGTGACACAGAACCAAGACTGTGCTGTATGTGGGATCTGGATTTGATGGGACCAAACAAGAGAATTTCAGATTTTACTTTTACAACCTCAAGTTTTAAAAGATTTTGGGACATCCAGAAGTATAAATCAGTCAAGTAGGCTTTTAGGGAGGTTAGACAACTAGAGTCGAAGGATTTGAGGGTAATGCATAATGTTATTGGATCTGCTGTCTGGTAAATGGGTCAGTGACAAATAATGTTAGGCAAGTTGAGAGAGTCCAAAAAGTTTTAAAATATAGTTTTATTCAGCATTCATTAGGACTCTCAAAATGTACATTGTGTGTTCATGTTGGTTTCTTGTTATTTAAAAGTTTAAAATTTCTATTTTTTAAAAATAAAAATCATGTTTTTGTGCAATTTTTGACATGAAATGTCAAATGGTGTAACTGAAAAAGAATGATAAATAAAAAATATATAATCCTAGAATATAAAATTTGTTGATAGCATGTTTATAGCATAGTTTTAAACCAATTTTAGAGAGTTAAACTCTGGTACCAGGTTTTTAGGATTACACCACATCACAGTTTTGTCACTGACCCAAATACCAACATCTATCAAACTCCACATCCCCGGGTTTAGATTCTGTCTCCAAGCTCAAGCTGGGATCACACTGATGATGATTATTATTATAATGACATTGTCAAAGTAAACTAAACTTCATGTATACAATCAGTGGAGTGCTTGAATACAATATGCTTTTTATTTCTGGCAATTATCCTGATATTTAAATGCAGTAAACATGTAAATTCACACATTGCATGCAGGTTGAAAGCATGGAATCTGACCATGTGTAGAGCTCATTGCTGAAGGGTTTGATGTCATCTTTCTCATTGGTAAACAGCTGATCCCTGATGAAGCACTTGGCTTTTTACTTTTACTTAATAGCACACAGTAGAGATAGTCAGGAAATGAGGAGGCAGAGAGGGGGAATAACATGAAGGAATGTGCTGCCTGATGCAGGATTTGAGCTGGACGTCCTGTGATGAGGCCGTTCTATTTATCCATCCTGCCACTTGCCGCCCCATTTGGTTTGGGGTTAGACTTAATTCCCATAAAAATGAATTAAATGTGTCTTTAATGAATTAATGAATCCCTCCCGCCCCTTAGACCCACTGAAATCCACCTAAAAAGAAAACCAGAGAAGAAGAAGCAGCAGAGAGGAAAGATGGACTCCATCTCCATGCTGGGCAGCAGCAGGAGCCCTGTGTTCCTTACAGCGTCCTCCTCCCACCTCCTCCACCACAGCCAGGCTTGTGTCCTGCCCAATGGCGTGAAGAACGGCGTGGCCAGAGACGTAGGGAGCAGCTGTGTTCCTGCCCAGCCCACAGTGGCCATCCTGGGCTCAGGGGATTTCTCCAAGTGCCTGACCATCCGCCTGCTGCGCTGCGGCTTCCATGTGGTGGTGGGCAGCCGCCATCCCAAACTGGCTGCCCAGTCCTTCCCCCACGTGGTGGATGTGACACACCATGAGGATGCTGTGGGGAAAGCCAACATCGTAATCTTAGCCATCCGCAGAGAGCACTACTCTGTACTATGGGACCTCAAGCATTTATTGGAAGGTACACACACTCACACACACAATACAACACTTATACCTGTTTATTAAAGACAGAAATTGCAAAATCACTTGTACACATTACAATAAAATCATTTATAATCGCACCTCTTTGAATGTGTTCTGGCTCGACATGGTGGTGCAGTGGTTAGCACTATTGCCTCACAGCAAGAAGGTTGCAGGTTCAAGACCTCCTTGGGTCCTGGGTCTGGGACCTTTCTGTGTGGAGTTTGCATGTTCTGTCTGTGTGGGTTTTCACCGGGCACTCTGGCTTCCTCCCACAGTCCAAAAACATGCTCAGGTTAATTGGCGACTCTAAATTGCGACCCGTAGGTGTGAGTGTGTGAGTGAATGGTGTGAGTGAATGGTGTGTGTGCCCCACGATTGGCTGGCGACCGCCGTAACGCGCTGGGATTGGCTCCAGCAGACCCCTGTGACCCTAATGAGGAATAAGCAGGTATAGAAAATGACTGAATTGTCTCCTAGTTTATAGTTCTGTTTACGCAGCTATGCCATAGCTACAGCATCAATGCAGACCCCTGAACTGTAGCCTGACTTCACCTCCTAAAACTCCTGACTACGCATCACGTTGATGTGAACAGCAAGCGCTGTGATTGGTCAGTTCAGCTGTGGTGATTGTACGTGGCACCTCCACAAACAACTTCTCTATTGCCTGCACTTCAACATTTGCAATAAGAGGATTTGTTCTTTGATATCAATGAGCTACAAACACACATGCATCCCGGTATAAAAACAGTCCTTTCAGTTTTTTGTGATTTTGTGAACACATGAATTCCTGCATAATAAGCAATATACCACAGTTTATTCATAATAAGTCACATGATTTTTGCAAAATAAACCTAAAATATTTCCCATCTTTCACAAAACCCATGTATCTTTTCTACACTCTCTGCTGGTTTTTAATGTATTTACACATGATTGACGATTTTCTTTTTTGTCACACACCCGCTTTAACTTCATGTCGCTGCAGACAGTGACTGGTGATGGCGAACAAATCCCACTTGCCTTTTTTTTTGTTATCGGCTTCTCTGTTAACTTCAACATTTGCAATAAAGGCATCTCCAAACACACATGCTACATCCCAGTTTCCAAGGAACATTAGGGCCAGGCAAGGGGCTGGTAAACGAAAAAAAATGGCGGGAAAAAATCTGGTACAAGGAAGAAAAAAATGAATTTCCAGCTGTTTAAATGCACATAGTGCATTACATTTCACTACATAGTGTGAATACATGTATTAACCCTCTATTGCATAATAGTGGCAACAATTTATCTTGATTTTCTAAAGAGCTGTGATATAAGGTCTGTTCTGAAAAGTGAGCTTTTATTTTTGAAGCACTTACAATTTTTGTGAATATAATAAAAACCTGGATTAATCTGGTTCGTTACATTGGACTGATGTTATTTTGCACGTTTCTCTCTCTGTCTCTGTCTCTCTCTCTCTCTCTCTCTCTCTCTCTCTCTTTCTCTCTCTGTCTCTCTCTCTCTCTCTCTCTCTCTCTCTCTCTCTCTCTATATATATATATATATATATATATATATATATATATATATATATATAATTGAAGCCGATATTAGAATACATTTAATGATGTTTATACTACAGAATTCATGTGAGTTTGGCATATCATCCTGCAGGGAAGATCCTGGTGGATGTAAGTAACAACAGGAGGGTGAACCAGTATCCAGAATCTAACGCTGAGTATCTGGCTTCACTGCTGCCAGACTCCGTTGTGGTAAAAGGATTCAACGTTATCTCAGCCTGGACCATGCAGCAAACCTGCCCGAAAGACGCCAGCATGCAGGTGCCCTCTGACACATTCACTCTCCTCTCAGTTTAGCAGGGATTATCAAAAGGACAATTAATTATCACTCCGTAATAGAACATTGCTGACCGCCTGATGAGGATTTTTTTTCTCTCCAGTCTGAAGCGTGTACTTTAAATGATGACCCCACCAGTCTTTATCAGGGGTTTGGATTATAAATCTATGAACTTCAGTTGTTCAGAACCCTCCAAAGCATGACATTAAATGCATACAGTATAGTTAAGATTTTCATGGAGAAACCTTGGTTACATAGCGATTCAAAGACGATTCACCTTTATCACACATTACATTACACTTACAATCTGACATTACTTACATTACTATACCATTTATATTGGTTGAATCAGCAGATTTTATTTTCATTTGTAATGTCACTCATGTCATCAACCTGTAAGACCCTTTATACTGGCTGATGAATTTACACCCATCCATCTGTGTTAAAGGAATGGCAGCATCTTCTTCCGCTTCTCTTCAATTTATCCTCTGATATTTACTTTTTTCCACATATGCACATCTGACACACTTCTCTAGTAATATTACACACACACACACACACACACACACACACACACACACACACACAGTAATGTCGACAGTCAGTGAAACACGCTGCAACAACCATGTCATTAGTACAGGGTTTGGAGTGGCCTGTAGTTTGATGCTTATCAGCCCATATGTCAAGTGTACTTTCTGCACATTCTTTGCTCTATTTGTCACATCAGCAAAGTTAACACACAAAATGTCATGTTTAGCAAATGTGAAATAATTGAGAACAAGGAAAATAAAAATGATTAATAGACAAAATACTGATTTAAAAGACACAGACTTATCAAGCAGGATTTTCGCCCAGGTACAAAACCCATTCACCTTCTCATTGAGAGTTTCTCACTATATGTATTAGATTCAGATTAATTGGAAAGGAGCAGTTTAGATAAAGTTAAGTTGTTTGCAAGACAACATTTTTTACCTGCCCATCTATTGGTTTCCTCCCCATTTGCCCATTTGGGCGCTGTAAGATCACATCAACATGTAGGAAGAATAGAATGTTTATGGCTGTGTTTAATACCAGTTACAGACATACATTTCAGACCTGTCTTTGTCATGGATTCCATCCCATCTCACCAGTCCTCTCTGTATTCCTGCCTCTGTGTAGGTGTTCATCTGCAGTGACTCTGTTGAGGCCCGTCTGAAGATCATGGAACTAGCCCGTCAACTCCACTTTCAGCCTGTAGACATGGGCATGCTGTCTTCTTCCCAGGACATTGAAAACTTGCCTATACAGTTGTTTCCCAGCTGGAAGGGCCCTGTCCTCGCTGCCGTGGCCCTCTCCATCTTCTTTTTTGCTTACTCATTCGTGCGGGATATCATCCACCCGTATGTGAAAAACAAGCAGAGTGACTTCTACAAGATCCCAATGGAGATGGTGAACCGGACACTGCCCACTGTTGCTATCACCCTGTTGGCTCTGGTGTACCTGGCAGGTCAACTGGCATCAGCACACCAGCTGTACTATGGCACCAAGTACAGGCATTTCCCACACTGGTTGGAGGGCTGGCTGCAGAGCCGCAAGCAGCTGGGCCTCCTCAGCTTCTTCCTGGCTGCTGTCCACGTTCTTTACAGCCTCTGTCTACCTATGAGGAGGTCTGAGAGATACCTGCTGCTCAACACGGCCTACCAACAGGTCAGTGTCCACACAGGCTCTCCACACCATGATGCCATTTTACACCAAGACTGGAGGACTACTATACATTTAATATTTCTGACATCTAGTCCCATTCCGCACATTCATTTACTCAAACCTTTAAGAACATTAGGTTAGAATCCCCCTTAAACCAATGTTAAGAAAAGTATTGAAGGAACCCGTTTGTATCAGTCAGTCAGTCATTTTCTATACCCGCTTATTCCTCATTAGGGCTGTAAAGGGGTCTGCTGGAGCCAGGCATTCACCCCAGACAGGTCATCAGTCTATCATAGGGCACCTTTGTATCAAAATTTCACTATCTAGGTTTTTGTAGCCATTTTTGTGATGAATTAATTGTATTGTTGATTATATAAAGGCATACAATGGATCCTGGTGCATGGTCTGACCCAGAGGAAACTCTTCATGTGTACAGTTACATACAGTTGTGTTCAAGATAATAATAATAATAATTTTTATTTTGATGCATTGGGAACACTGAATTTTATATCCTAAATCAAAATATGAAGAAAAATGTGTCAAATTTTTAATTCCTATTGATTAATTCCTATGGGAAGGTATATCAGCCTCATAATTCCTCTGCATAAAGTTTAATTTTATTGGTCTGCTGGCAATGAGAACAACAGGTAGTGTTATCAAAAAAGTTTTTTTTATTTACCCAAAGTATGAAAAAAATGTCCAAACAAAACAATAAAGAACTGGGCCCATAAAAGAGGTCAAATTAACAAAACTGTATAAATGCTAATTGAACAAACTAACAGAAGCCAAAACAAACAGACCTGACAACTGTGTATACTGGGTGATCAGCCCATAGCAACATAGGAGGGGTAAACAAACACAAAAGACATAAACATAATCCATACATAACAAAACCAAGTAAAATTAATAATTGTCTCAAAAGGATTAAACATAATGAACATGAAACATGAATAAGCATCCTACAAAATGGCTGAGCTTGTGGGGTGGATCCTTTATTAGAAACTGTATTAAACAAAGACTGTACAAAAGCTAACCAAATGTGCATGCTTCAGATAGAAAACCAATGTACTGTCATATAATAAAGTGCATTATCTGAAACAGAAAGTGTGATTTATTGCAACTAAATATTAAAACCAATTTACTAATAACTTAATTAAATGTATAATATGTATGACCAAAATATAACTTATAGAAATAAGTGTGTGAGTGCAGAAGGTTACCAACATTTTATGGCTGTGTGGCCACAGCTGTGGTCATCATAGTCTGGAACAAAGATGCTGCTGGTTTACGGGTGTGTTTGGGGTCGTTGCCCTGTTGAAACTCACATTTCAAGTGTATTTCCTCTTCAACATAAGGCAACCTGACCTCTTCAAGTATTTAGATATAGACAAACAGATCCATGATCCCTTGTATGTGATAAATAGGCCTGACACCATAATAAGAGAAACATCCCCATACCATGATGCTGCAGCACCATCTTCACTGTCTTCAGAGTGAACTGTGGCCTAAATTCAGTGTTTGGTGGTTGTCTGATAAACTGTCTGTGATCTTTGACCATAAAAGATCAATCTGACTCTCATCAGTCCACACAATGTTTCTCTATTTCTCTTTAGGCCAGTTGATGTGTTCTTCAGAAAGATAAAGGATCATGGATCAGTTTGTCTTTATCTAAATATTTGAAGAGGTCATGTTGGCTTATGCTGAAGATAAAATACACTTAAAATGTGAATTTCAACAAGACAATGACCCCAAACACACCAGTAAACCAGCATCACCTTGGTTCCAGACCATCAAATAAAGTTCTGGAGTGGCCAACCCAAACCCTGGACCTGAATCCTATTGACAACTTGTCAACTGATGTCAACAATGCTGTTTCTGAGACAAAAGCAATAAACGCAGAGGAATTATGAGGCTGAAACACCTGTTCATAGGAACCAGAAGTTGACTCCATGCAACACAGATGTGAAGCGACTTTTGCTTCACTAGATGTCTGTGTAGATTCTCACTCATCTAGGTCATTGTAGTCAAGGGGTTTTTAAAAAGTAGGCAACTGGACTTTTTCTTTGAGCTTGAAGACGTTTCACCTTTCATCCGAAAGGCTTCTTCAGTTCTAGCCTGATGATGGAAACCAGGAGCTATATCTCTGGATCACAGAGGGTGGAGCTATAGACCACACCTCCCATCCCATAACAAAGGGTCACATAGGTCACCCTTCAAGGTGTGAATTAGGATGAGAGTCGTTGTGGTAACGACTCTCATTCCAATTCAAGGTGTGACTTGGAATGAGAGTCGTGGTCACATGATCCAGAGAGAGAGTCCTGCTCTGATGGTGAAGAGCAGTTAAACTTCCTGGGATGAGATCTCAAGGCAGGATGGTATGTAGCAGATAGGTTATGACGCAGTCCCCCTCCTCTGTTCAAAGTAGGTTGTTCCAAATGGACATAAATGGCCTCTTTCACTCCTCTCTCAAACCACCTGTCCTCCTTATCTAAGATGTGTACATCAGTGTCTTTAAAGGAGTGTCCCTTTTCCTTCAGATGTCGATGTACTGCTGAGTCCTGTCCTGATGTGGTGGCCCTCCTGTGTTGTGTCATGCGTTTGCGGAGTGGTTGCTTAGTTTCACCAATATATAGATCCGGGCACTCTTCACTGCATTGTACTGCATAAACCACATTGTTGAGATTTTGTCTTGGGGTTTTGTCCTTGGGGTGGTCCACCCTTGGGGTGGACCACCAACCTACTTTGAACAGAGGAGGGGGACTGCGTCATAACCTATCTGCTACATACCATCCTGCCTTGAGATCTCATCCCAGGAAGTTTAACTGCTCTTCACCATCAGAGCAGGACTCTCTCTCTGGATCATGTGACCACAACTCTCATTCCAAGTCACACCTTGAATTGGAATGAGAGTCGTTACCACAACGACTCTCATCCTAATTCACACCTTGAAGGGTGACCTATGTGACCCTTTGTTATGGGATGGGAGGTGTGGTCTATAGCTCCACCCTCTGTGATCCAGAGATATAGCTCCTGGTTTCCATCATCAGGCTAGAACTGAAGAAGCCTTTCGGATGAAAGGTGAAACGTCTTCAAGCTCAAAGAAAAAGTCCAGTTGCCTACTTTTTAAAAACCCCTTGACTTTTGCTTCACTAATGCTTTTAAACACACTGCTATTATATTGAACACATCTGTATATGACTTTTCACATGACATCAGAACGAAATAATATACTGAACGAAAGAACAGAATATACAGTAACAAACATTTAGTTTAAAATAAATTAACATAATTTAAGGCTTTTCAACAGCTGTTGTCACTGACAACCACAGATGCTTTGGCTGAAAGTTTCCATTTAACACAGTCACTTCTTAAATAGAAACACCGGCATGGAAGACAGCAGTGTTTTATTTTTCTCTTAGGACGTTTTGTAAAAAATTTAACTGAAATATGCTCTTTAAGGGCGACTCGGTGGAGACTCTAAATCACTGTAGGTGTGAGTGTGTGATTGAGTTAAAACATCAGTGAAATATAACCTTGCAATGTAAGAAGTCTGATGTTGATTTGTGTGTCAGTATAAAAAATAATATGACAACTATTACCATATCTAAATTTGTAGTAAAAGTATACATAATACTGATCTGGACAAACAGTTTTACATGTCGGGCCCCAAAAGTCCAAACAAATTGAAGGAATATACCGTAATTCATTTCTTTCAAACACTCAACTAAATAAATACAAAATGGACTATTGGTCTGCATGAAATAGACTAACAATTAATCCAAAATGAAAATAATTGTTACTCACAGCTCTAATACACAATAGCTCTACACACATTGGCCTATTTTTCCCACTCTGGAAGGTTAATGGATAAATGTGATTAATCTGTGTTGGCAGGTCCATGCTAATGTGGAGAATGCGTGGAATGAGGAGGAGGTGTGGAGGGTTGAGATGTACGTTTCTTTTGGAATTATGAGTCTGGGGCTCCTCTCACTCCTGGCTGTCACATCTATCCCGTCTGTCCACAGCACTCTCAACTGGAGGGAATTCAGCTTCATACAGGTACCAACATACAGACACACATAGACTGTGAATGTGGTCAGAGGCTTTCACTCAGTCAAACTTCCCTGAATAAAAACGCAAAGGTTATGTCACAGTTGGTGGCTAGGAACCCAGAGTGGACAGAGAGGACAGAGGAGGGTGGTTCAATGATGCTGGACTCAGTACTGAGAGCCAAATCCAAGTGTGAGGAGATGAGCTGGGGTGGGGATGGAGGAACCGGGCAGGCAGAGGCAGGACGGAGGTTGGCGGAGTTGGTGGAGTCAGCAGAACATTGGAGTTAGCAGAACTATCTGGCGATGACGAAGGACCGGTGATTATATACTGTTGTTGATGGCTGAATTGCAGACAGGTGTGCCAGGACTCTACCACTGCACCATGCCTCTACCTGAAAGGGAAAACACAGGAGGGGACGTACACACAAACACACACACAAGGAGGGGAGAGACAAAAGTCAATCCAAAAGTCCAAAAGTCAATCATACATCTCAGAGACACTCAGTTTTGTTTTTGTGTTTGTTTTTTGTTTTATATTTTCCCCAGTCAGCCACGCAGATGAGTTGGTTCATATGATATATAACATCTAATAAGTACAGCACTGTGTGGTGTCATTGTTCTGACCTTGTCACTCCCCACAGCATATACATATGGAAAATTAATCGCTCCTTTTACATAGGGTCTGAGTTGTTCTACTGTCTATATGTTAAAGGCACTGCCAGCACTCTGGGACAGGTTACAGTTTATTTAACTCAGAACAAGCGGATTTACTTCTCAACATCATCAGAGCATTTAGCAGCAGCCTGCTGGAGATGTCTTGACCTGCCTACTGTATGTCAACAGGCTGCTTCCAGATGAACTGCCTGGAGAGTCAATGAGGGCAGCAGCAAGGCTCTGTTATTTAGTTACCAAGCAAAAACAATAAATAATACAAAAATGGACAAACAAAGACAACCTGTAAAAAGAAAACAACACAATCATTTAATTTACATATTCAGTTAAATCCTTTAATCAGAAAAGGTGTTGGTTATTTCTAAATATATAAGCAATACGTAATACTATATAAATAAATAAACAGTAATCGAAGAGGAAGAGTGGTACTAAACATTTATATTTTTGTTACAATTCTGAATTATCATACAATCCTTTACATGAAGTAACATGGAGATGAAAAGCAGCAAAGGTTTCTTTTATCTTACTTACTTTATTGATTTTAGTGTTAAATAATAACATTTATTATTGATATTGACTACAAAAATGTTAACAGATGAAACTTTCACAACATCAGATTAAAATGATCCAGGATTAAATATTACAATTACACAGGGAATATGATTTGTTTTTAGACAAGTTTTTGTAGTTTTGTAAACTGCAGCCAATCAGATCAGGCAACAGCTGGGAGTTTCCCATCATGCAATGGGCCCCCCTGGATCTTGCAGTCGCTTGTAGTCGGTGGAGAACAACTGCTGCGCCTTTCTCTAAAACCTGCAGCTGCCTTGATTTGGTGAGACTATGGTTGGTGGCACCTGCATGATGTCAGAGTCAGGTGGGCTCAAGTCAACCACAAAACACAAGACATGCTGAGGTTAACTGGAGACTCTAAATCACCATAGGTGTGAGTGTGTGAGTGAATGGTGTGTGTGCTCCATGATAGACTAGTATCTGTCTGGGGTGTATTCTTGACTTTCACTTGAAGTACTCTGGGATTGGCTCCAGGAGACCATGTGACCCTACTAAGGAATTAGCAGGTATAAGAAATGGATGGAAGTTTAGACACAGGAACTCATGAAATGTTACTGTAACAACTATCAATATTTATAAAATAGTGCTCATACTTTTGCTCAGAAATAACATTTGAAATTTCTTTCTTAATTAATAATATTATCTGAATATATTGAATAATTATTAATAATATTTTAACCATGAAATGCTTAAAGTAAGAAAAAGTAGTATGATCTGTCCACTAGAGGGCCTCGTAATACAGAAGACGGCAGGTTGCCCAGATCCTCCTTACCCTTTAATACTGGGATGTTAACTGCTGGGCTCTTAACTCACTGGTTGTGTGATATTTGAAATTGATCTTATATATTTTATAAATTACTTTTTCTTTGCTAATGACTTTCCCTTTTCCCCATGAAACCCAAAGTAATACCGCACATTGATTTTTTTAAACTGACAGGCAGACTTATTTCTAACTCTAAAAGCTCCTCAAGCTCATAACAGGCTTGAATATTAAAAATAGCACCCATATACAAATTCAAATACGGATGTTTGTGGTCAGAGCCCTAAAATTTGAACCAATATTTGTTAAAATAATTACAAAAGTTAGATTTTTCCATCATCCTCCATTACACGCAAATTCACTGCTGTGAAATTCAGGCTGGACACCATGGAAACAGTTTTCTCCTCATATGGTATTGAGTGTGTGTGTGTGTATATATATATATATATATATATATATATATATATATATATATATATATATATATATATATATATTTCACCTTTATTTAACCAGGCATGTTGCTTGAGATCAAATGATCTCTTTTATGAGCAAGGCCTGACCAATATGGCAATGATAAAACAAAAACATACAGAAAGCATAGAAAGACAAACATGACACTGGTTTAGAGTTGGAGCGTTATGAAAATAAAAGAGGGTGGGATAGGGGCAGAGAAGGTGGTAAGTGGAGGTCAATCCAGGGGAGGATTGATCATATTACACAACAGGAGCACAAAAACAATAAAAAAAAACAGTGCACCACAATACACACTAAAGGAACACCACTTAACTGATGACAAAAATATGACACAGTAAAACATTTACACATTCCAAAACTGGACAATAAAAGGCCTGTGAGTTGAGTTTTGGAGATGAGATCCTGTAGTTGCCCTCTTCCCAGGGATAGAGGCAGTTAAAAATCCAATGAGCCCAAACTGTATGATGGCATCCTTTTTGATGTCAAAGTGAGGGAAGTGTGAAGGTTTGATTTGTCTCTGGCTTTGGAGAAAATTAACATTTTAATTTTATCTGTCCAGACTCAAAAATAATAGTTGGGCTTCAATTTCTGTAAAAGCAGCTTTTAGATGATTTACAGCAGTCAACACAGTGTTTCCAGAACAATCTACACCAGTGTCATCAGCATAAAAATGGAAATTTGCATTTTGAACATTTTTCCCTAAATAATTAATATAAATAGTGAATAATAAGGGACCTAACATAAAGCGTTGTGGCACCCCCTTATGGACAGCCAATGTATCAGAAGAACAACCAACAAATTTAACACACTGAGTCCTATCTGAACAATAATTAGAAACCAACCAATAGCAGAATTAGACAGTCTTATATTAGTTAGTCTGTGCATTAATACGTCATGGTCCACTGTATCAAAAGCCTTGGAAAAATGAAAAAAAGAGAGAAACACAGTGTTGTTTGCTGTCCAGGGCCATAACAATATAATTTAGTACTTTGGTAGTTGCAGTAACTGTGCTGTGTAATTTTCTAAAACCAGATTGATGACAGGATAAAATATTGTTAAAACACAAGAAGTGCTTTAACTGAGTACTTACCAGACTTTGTCAAAGAGAAAACCAGAAGAAACAAAATGCTTGTTAAAACAGCATCTCAGTTCTGTCATATATAGCTGACTCTGTTACGATGCAAGTTGGGAGACTCAAGAAGTTCTTTGGTGATGATGATTTAATTGTCTGCCAGAATTTCTGAGGGTTATTTAGATTTTCCGCTGTGAGGGCAAGAAAATTGTTAGATTTAGCCTTTTTAATTGACGCAGTACATCTTTATCCATCTAAAAGTGGTCCAGAGAGCATTGGAAATTGTCTTTTTTGCTTTTGCCCAGTAATAATATAATATATATATAATAAATATATATATATATGTATATAATAATAAATAATATAATAATAATAATAATAATTTCTTTCTTAAATTAACTTCAATGCCAATTCTTCAGAGAACCAGGGATTTTCCCTGTCCTTTACTCTAAACCTTTTACAGGGGGCATGTTTATCAATAATGGGCAAAAACAAGTCAGTAAAGTAGGACCAGGCCAGCTCAACATCAGGTGTGAGACCTCAGGTGGAGACCTTGTTCCTATCAATTAAATTCAGATCTTGTCTCCTGTTCACTGAAATGTTTAATATCCCTTTTTGTGATATAACAAGGCTTGACCTTTCTGGTATCCCTGACACATGCAATAACACAGTGATCACTCACATCATATGGAAATACAGCTACAGAAGTATACTTAGGCAGATTATTGGTAATGAGCAAATCAATTAAAGTAGATTTTTTTGGACACTATAGATTTGGACGAGTGGGAGAATCAATTAACTGTGTAAAATTAACTAAGGCTAATGACTGCCAGTCCCAGTTGAGATTCCCACAAAGGACTATTTCACCATTAGATTGATTAGAAAGATTATTAGACAAGGAAGTCAGAGTTTCCTTGGCTGCAGAAGGTAGTCTGTAACAACCAACAACAGTAATACTGTATAACATATAACCTGGCACTAAAATCAGCAGGAGTTTGAATACAAGCTGAATCAGGACCAGGGTTAGACTGAACATCACCAGATATCATCAACATGCACCGTAATTTAAACATTTTAGATGAGAGGCACTTTAAATTTGCATCTGCACAATGAATTGACAAGACAAGAGCATCCATGGGCACAATTAAACTATTAAATTAACTTAAACACATTAATTTAAACTCATAACAAGACATTAAACAGATAGACAGCTGAGCAGACAGTAAAACAACAGTTTGACTCTGCGCTTGTGGTGAGTTACTGCCCAAAGTAAACATTTTGGCACTGGGTAGAAGAACGGCTTCCCTGGCCTCACAGGAGAGTGTCCATAGCCCCAGTAAGCAGGAGAGGAGAGCAGAGCAGTACCTGACCGGGAGGGACAGGTAGGGAGGAGAGCGGCGAGGAGCAGGTGAGCAAGACTGCAGGTGGAGACGCCAGAAGACATTCAAAGCAGAGCAGAGTGATAATCCAAAAGAATTTCTGAAGGGAGTCCAGCCAGTAAAGCAGTGAAAGTAATAGTAATAATAAAAGCAGGATCAATAAGAAATAGCCATAAAAACTATGGTTAAAAGATGTTAAAGTCTCACAAACACAGAGTTAAAAGAGAGCTGCCATCTGAATAAAGTCATCTGTCTGTCTGATCTATCCATCTAATCTATCTATAGCATGTTAAGTACCGCCATGTCTTTCTTTTTTTCTTTGATTCAGTCCACTCTCGGCTACATCGCCCTGCTCATCGCTACATTCCACAGCCTTCTGTTTGGCTGGAAGCGAGCCTTTGAGGAGGAGGCCTACCGCTTCTACCTTCCCCCCAGCTTTGTGGTAGCGCTGGCCCTGCCTGTGTGTGTTATCCTGGGGAAGGTATTGATGCTGCTCCCCTGTGTGGCCCGCAAGCTCCACCGGATCCGCCAGGGAATGGACAGCAGTCAGTACCAGTGCCAGCGCCTGGAGCCGATGGGCTCGGCTACCCACGTCTCACCTGAGAGAGTCACCATCATGTGATCACTGCAGTGAAAGGCTAACTGCTCCTTTATTTGGATTTGCACATGTACTGCCACAGCAAATGAACAATAATGTTTCATTAATTCTCAGTGAAACTGCATATTGTACTTATTTTGCTACTGTGAACTGTGTATCTCTGTCTTATCAGCTTCTGTAACTGTTCAGGTGACCATGTATAATTATTATTGCCCATGTAAATTCTCAAACTGAATATAAATCCCTTGTCATTATCTGATCAATATGCTCCAAATATTGTGCCAATATGTTCTAAGTCTTTACTGACTGTTAGTCATTACTTTTGAGAGAGGAACAGGACCTTTTTAACAGGAATGTAACTAATTGAACTGGAAACAGCTGTATAATATGTGGGTGATATAACACACAGCAGAGACAACATTTAGAACAGAAAGCCTGTTTACGAAATGGGAGCATGAGTTTTAAATGTTGTTCACCAGACAGTTTGGGCCTAATGAAAAGATGACTGAGTTGTATTATGAAAATAGTCAGATTAAGTGTTTTTAGAGCCTAGCCTGTACTAGGGGCTATTAGTAAGGATATTGTGGCTTCTGCTAATTTGAATTTTGGTCCTTTTTTTTCAAAGCTCTTTCTTGTGAGTCCAACAATGTAGTGAAAGTACAATACTATGGGCACTTTAGTACCTCTTTAATCATGGACTTCAGTTTGTAGGTTTACACATCTATATCAATTTAAAAGAATGACGGTGATTCTTTTTGCCCTTTTTGACCATGTCTCATCAGTTTTGAAGACCATGCTATGTGGCTAGAAGCATTTAGCATTCAAATTTATCTTTGTCAATGTTTCGAATTGCTCCTATTAAAATGTCCCTCTCTAATCTGACATCAAATAAATGTGCTTTTTATGAATGTGTGGTGTTTTTAGCTTTCTGACTCATTTGTATTTAAGAATTTAACATGGTTTTATTGACTTGTAGTCCACTATTTCTTTGAATTTAAGTTCCCATAATTGAATAAATACACATTTGATGGTTCTCTATAACTGAATTATGTGATGATTTTTACAGCTCTTTTTTGCAGTGTAGGTAGGATATGCATTCCCCCATATTTCTAAACAATAACTTATATAAAGTCCCCTCCTGGAGTTGCCACCTTACTGCTGTGGAAGGATTTACGTGTTCAAATGATCCCAGGAGCTATGTTGTCGAGGGCTTTATGTCCATGGTAGGGTCACCCTTAGTAAGCAGGTCCTAGGGGAGGGACGAGATAAGGTGTTGCTCAAACCCTCTGATGATGAAGAAAACATTGGAACTAGTGGTGAGGGAAAGCTTAAAAAAAAAAAAAAAAAAAAAAAGCTAAAGGAGTCATCTTAACAGGACCTTTTTGACCTGTGGGACTCCTGAAACATCTGACGGGCTTTGACATGCCAAGTGAAGCACGGCCTCTGTGGTTACAGAGGCAAAAGCTCAAGCATGGGAGGAGTTCGGTGTGGTGATGGAAAATGACTTGATTGATTTCGAGGAGGTTCTGGACCACCATCTGGCAGCTCAGGAGCTCAGGAGGGGGAAGCAGTGCACCGTGTTCAGTGGGAGCAGGTTGCTGCTGACCTTGACTCGGGATGAGGGGTCGTCGATGGGGGGAATACTTAATCCTTAATCCCTCCAGCACACCCAGTGGTGGGCTCGCCTCTTTCTGGATCTGAGATCACAGATGTAGTCAAAAAGCTCCTCAAGGCTCTGGACGTAGTGAGGCTGTCTTAGTTGACATGACTCTGTAACACTGCATGGACAACGGTGTTTCTGTAGTGTTAGGTTACGGCCGTCAGTTGTAGCACTAATGCACTAGTCATCACTAATACCTGCAGATTCACTGCACTGAGGTTCTGTAGATAACTGTAGTATGTTGATACTGCTATCTCATACCAAATGCATTTGCTGCAATATATTGTGGGTGACATACACTTCAGGAGTGACCATCGTTGTTCAGCTGCTCCCTCGGCCCTACAAGAGTCAGTCATATGATGTATTTGTTAATAACAGCATCAGGGGCATCATAAAACCTCACCAAACCAGGGTTAATAAATTGCTATCAGTTTTGTAACATAACCCACACTTGTAATACAGGATACACAACAGCCACACATGGGAAAAAAAGTATTTGAATCTGACATTCTGCTAAATTTAATTGCTCCTAAATACAAACAACGTACCTGCAAGCATTTAATTAAAATGTATTTTTAGGCTGACCCCATCATGTGTTCCATTTTCATCTGATCTTGGATACTTTGGGGCAGGTCCATCCTTTTTCCAGATCAGAGTGGACTGTTTTTTTTCTTCAGTAAAGTTATCCTGTACTACAGTTCACCATTGATACTGTAATAGTGTTTAGTGCCCGTCACCATGAAGTTGACCCCACTGAACCATCTGGAGGACATTTTAATTCTGTGGGTTTAACTGACAGCTGTAAGTACATTTACACCTGAAGGTGTAAATGTGTCATCTGTGACATGCTGGTACCCTGTCTACACCACAAGGGGGAAGAGCTGAGAACAAAAACAGTGCTAGTTTAAAAATAAGTTTAATGAAAACCGATCACGCTTAAATTTCATTTTACAAACTCATCACACTGCATAAAATTCATCTCACCACACATTTTGATTTTGCACAGGTTAAGAAAAAGACAAACAGGGTAAAACAGTCAGAACTCTCACAGTAGCATAAGGTGTGAGAAATGTTTTTTTGCTTACTTTTTAAAACCAGTGGGCTGAAATAATGACATCTAAAGCCATTTGATAAAAACGTCTCCTTCAACAGATGTTTGTTTCTTGATGGGTTATTCCTGTTAAGACATTGATAGTAAATTACTCAAACAAGTCAAACTGCTTTCAGAAATGAAAGGGACTTTGCACCCAATTACCTTCAATATTACTGCACATTAAGGATAGATTACTTTCCTTCATGACACAGACTATGTTGCCTCACATCACTAATACTTCTGTGACAATGCAACCATTAGCAGACATTGTTCAATAAGGCACATGATTAAGTAAACTAATTTGTGCTAGTTTTCAAACAAAACAGGAACACTGCCACAAGTGGTTCTTTGTGATGGGCTTCATGTGTGCAGTATTGTAGAATACAGAAGAGTATTAGGGCCACTGGGAAAAAGAGGAAATCTCAAACTAAAAAAATATATTAAAAATGAGGGGTCATTTTTTGTTCTAGAAAACTCTGGGAAAACTTTGAATTCTGACTTTTTTTCTACAACAAACACAAATTCCCCATAATAATTATATTTTTGTTTAGTTCTGAGGGGAAAAAAGTCAGAATTCTGAGATTTAAAAAAACACAGAATTCTGATTTTTTTTTCCAGTGGCCCGAATGCTCTTCCATAAGTAGGCTACATCCACATAGTCATAGGGTTTGAACGGGATTGGGCAGGAATGTGACAACAACACTCCAGGAGAGAAACAAGGAAAAGGCTAAAACCGTGTCCGTGTGACCGAATCCACGCGCTGCTCCCCGTGTTCTGTTGCACTGAGCCGCTGCAGCTGCTCCAGCTTCAACAGCAGCTCCGCGGCACTGGGTCTGCAGCGGGGCTCCCCGCTCCAGCACCGCGTCAGCAGAGTCCCGCACAGACGGCCCTGCTCCGATCGGAACACCGCTTGGTCCCGGACGGACGGACGCAGGTTGTGCGCCACGACCGCGTACAGCACGTACTGCCTGTCGCCGGTGTAGGGCTGCTCGCCCGTCACCAGCTGCCACAGAGTGATACCGAAGGCGTAGATGTCCACTTTAGCGGACACGCCTTCTCCTTTCAGCAGCTCCGGGGCTCGGTGCGTGTACGTGCCGCCGACGTGGCTCAGACACGCACCGGGAGCGGTCGCCTCGCAGCCGCGGTCCAGTTTCAGAGAGCAGCCGAAATCGGCGATTTTGCACACGTCCTCGCTGGACACCAACACGTTGGCCGGTTTTATGTCAACGTGCACGATGCCGTGTGAGTGAAGGAACCGCAGCCCGTGGGCGATGTCCAACGAGTACCGGAGCCACCTGTCCGCCAGCAGAGGCTCTGTGCGCTCGTAAATGGTCTGCTGCAGGTTCCGGTTACCGACGTACTCCATCAGGATCGTTCCAATGCTGCTCTCGTCGCCGAAGTCGGCCGGGACACAGGTGGTCGCCGCGATGACGCACACGATGTTCCTGTGACGCAGGTGTGCGGCGTTCAGCTCGGCCCAGAAGCTCTGGCGGGACGCCAGCTTGTTCTTGGCGCACTTCTTGACGCGTTTCAGCGCGACTGTCTGACCAAGATACTCCGCCTTGTAGACGGAGCCGAACCCGCCGGAGCCCACCGGCAGCACGGAGCGCAGCTCCTTCCAGTAGATCACTGAGGACCAGAGGCGGCTGGACACCCTTCCGCCGTGGAACCGCTGGGCGGGCACTTGCAGGGTGGAGCCGTGCGGGTTTTTGGTCAGCGGGCTGCTGCACGTCCCGATGTCCACGGACGGGTAGACGTCTCGAGGCAGGAGGCGTGTCACGGGAATCGGAGACGGCATGGCGGCAGTGGCGGCAAATCCACACGCTCCGAAATCTGCTGCTGTGCGAACAGCAGCTCCCGCAGTTCCGGGGCTTTTCAACACTCCTCACACAATTTCACACACACCAACACCGCCGCTTAGCGTCGAGGAGTGTGATTCGCTTTCTGTTTGGGTTCAACGGGTTCCTTTCGATGGTTCAACACAGTTTACTGTACCGACTGAAGGGAGGTTCAGCTTCTCCATCAGGAGAGAGAGCGCGTTAAATGTGCACGTGTGTTAAAAGTTGCAGTTTACTGTGCGGTGAAATTGACATAGACCTGATCGGGTTTTTGCACGAGTGAAGCAGTTTTCTGACAAAATGTTAGTTGGTAGTTTGAGCTGAAACCATGATACCATGATGACATGATAACAGGATAACATGCTAACATGATACCATGATACCATGATAAAATGATGACATGATAACATGATATCATGATGACATGAATTATACCATGATATCATGATGACATGAATTATACCATGATAACATGATAACATGATACCATGATACCATGATGACATGAATGATAACATGATACCATGATGACATGATAACATGATACCATGATGACATGAATGATAACATGATACCAAGATGACGTGATACCATGATAACATGATAACATACCATGATGGCATGTATGATAACATGATACCATGATGACATGATAACATGATACCATAATGACATGATGACATGATAACATGATACCATGATGACATGAATGATAACATGATACCAAGATGATGTGATACCATGATGACATGATAACATGATGACATAATGACATGATACCATGATGACATGATAACATGATGACATGATAACATGATAACATACCATGATGGCATGAATGATAACATGATACCATGATGTCATGATACCATGATGACATGATACCATGATGACACAATAACGATGACATGATAACATGATGACATAATAACATAACATGATGACATTATACCATGATGACATGATAACACAACATGATGACATTATACCATGATGACATGATAACATGATACCATGATGACATGAATGATAACATAATACTAAGATGATGTGATACCATGATGACATGATAACATGATGACATGATGACATGACACCATGATGACGTGATAACATGGTGACATTGTACCATGATGATATTATACCACGATGACATGATGACATGATAACATGATGACATTATACTACGATGATATGATGACATGATAACATGATGACATGATACCATGATACCATGATGACATGATACCATGATGACACAATAACATGATAACATGATTACATGATGAGATGATGACATGATAACATGATACCATGATAACACGATGACATGATAACATGATGACATTATACCATGATGACATGATACCATGATGACATGATACCATGATGACACAATAACATAACATGATGACAAGATGACATGATAACATGATGACATTATAACATGATACCATGATAACATGATGACATTATACCATGATGACATGACAACATGATACCATGATGACATGAATGATAACATGATACCATGATGACATGAATGATAACATGATACTAAGATGACGTGATACCATGATGACATGATAACATGATGACATAATGACATGATACCATCATTACATGATAACGTGATGACATGATACCATGATGACATGATAACATGATGACACAATAACATGATGACATTATACCATGATGACATGATAACATACCATGATGACATTATACCATGATGACATGATAACATGATGATATGATACCATGATGACATGATAACATGATGACATTATACCATGATGACATGATACCATAATAACATGATGACACAATAACATGATAACATGATGACATGATGACATGATTATATGATAACATAACATGATGACATTATACCATGATGACATGATACTATGATGACATGATAACATGTTGACATTATACCATGATGACATGATACCATGATGACATGATACCATGATGACATGAATGATAACATGATACCATGATGACATGATAACATGATGACATGATAACATGACACCATGATGACGTGATAACATGGTGACATTGTACCATGATGATATTATACCATGATGACATGATAACATGATGACATTATACTATGATGATATGATGACATGATAACATGATGACATGATACCATGATGACATGATACCATGATGACACAATAACATGATAACATGATGACATGATGAGATGATGACATGATAACATGATACCATGATAACATGATACCATGATAACACGATGACATGATAACATGATACCATGATAACACGATGACACAATCACATAACATGATGACATGATGACATGATAACATGATGACATTATACCATGATGACATTATAACATGATACCATGATGACATGATAACATGATGACATGATAACATGATACCATGATGACATGAATGATAACATGATACTAAGATGACGTGATACCATGATGACATGATAACATGATGACATAATGACATGATACCATGATTACATGATAACATGATGACATGATAACACACCATGATGACATTATACCATGATGACATGATAACATGATGACATGATACCATGATGACATGATAACATGATGACATGATACCATGATATCATGATGACACAATAACATGATGACATTATACCATGATGACATGATAACATACCATGATGACATTATACCATGATGACATGATAACATACCATGATGACATTATACCATGATGACATGATATCATGATGACATTATACCATGATGACATGATAACATGATGACATGATACCATGATACCATGATGACATGATACCATGATGACACAATAACATGATAACATGATGACATTATACCATGATGACATGATAACATACCATAATGACATGATAACATGATGACATGATAACATGATGACATTATACCATGATGACATGATACCATGATGACATGATACCATGATGACACAATAACATAACATGATGACATGATGACATGATACCATGATGACATGAATGATAACATGATACCATGATGACATGATAACATGATACCATGATGACATAAATGATAACATGATACTAAGATGACGTGATACCATGATGACATTATACCATGATGACATGATGACATGATAACATGATGACATTATAACACAATGATATGATGACATGATAACATGATACTATGATGACATGATAACATACCATGATGGCATGAATGATAACATGATACCAAGATGACGTGATACCATGATGACATGATAACATGATGAGATAATGACATGATACCATGATTACATGATGACATGATAACATACCATGATTGCATGAATAATAACATGATACCATGATGACATGATAACATGATACCATGATACCATGATGACATGAATGATAACATGGTGACATGATGACATGATAACATGATACCATGATAATGTGGCAACATTATAACATGATACCATGTTGACATGTTAACATGATGACATGATAACATGATGACATGATACCATGATGACATGATACCATGATGACATGATAACATGATACCATGATGACGTGATAATATGATGACATTATACCATGATAACATGATGACATGATACCTTGATACCATGATGACATGAATGATAACATGATACCATGGTAACATAATGACATAATACCATGATGACATGAATGATAACATGATACTATGATGACATGATAACATGATACCATGATGACATGAATGATAACATGATACCAAGATGACGTGATACCATGATGACATGATAACATGATGACATAATGACATGATACCATGATTACATGATAACATGATAACATGATGACATGATAACATACCATGATGACATGAATGATAACATGATATCATGATACCATGATGACATGAATGATAACATGATACTATGATGACATGATAACATACCATGATGGCATGAATGATAACATGATACCATGATTTCATGATACCATGATGACACAATAACATGACATGATAACTTGATGACATGATGACATGATAACATGATACCATGATAATGTGGCAACATTATAACATGATACCATGTTGACATGATAACATGATACCATGATGACGTGATAATATGATGACATTTTACCATGATAACATCATGACATCATAACATGATACTATGATGACATGATAACATGATACCATGATGACATGAATGATAACATGATACCAACATGACGTGATACCATGATGACATGATAACATGATGACATAATGACATGATACCATGATTACATGATAACATGATACCATGATGACATGATAACATACCATGATGGCATGAATGATAACATGATACCATGATTTCATGATACCATGATGACACAATAACATGACATGATAACTTGATGACATGATGACATGATAACATGATACCATGATAATGTGGCAACATTATAACATGATACCATGTTGACATGATACCATGATGACATCATAATATGATAACATGATGACATGATACCATGATGACATGATAACATGATACCATGATGACGTGATAATATGATGACATTATACCATGATAACATCATGACATGATACCTTGATACCATGATGACATGAATGATAACATGATACCATGGTAACATAATGACATAACATGATACCATGATGAAATGATGACAGCCCAGTTAACTAAAATCATTATCTCATCTAAGTCAACTACGTGTATTCTAGACCCAATTCCAACTAAACTACTTAAAGAGACGCTGCCCTTAATTATTGATAATATCTTAACATGTCCCTAATAACTGGATACGTGCCGCAGGCTTTTAAACACGCAGTCATTAAACCACTCTTAAAGAAAAACACTCTTGAGCCAGATATTTTAGTAAACTACAGGCCACTTTCAAATCTACCCTTTCTTTCAAAAGTTCTTGAAAGAGTGGTAGTTCAACAGCTGTGTCAGCACTTACAGGACAATAGTTTATTTGAAGATTTTCAGTCTGGTTTTCGGGCCCATCACAGCACTGAAACAGCACTAGTCAAGGTCACTAATGACTTGTTGCTGGCTGCTGATGATGGGCTGGGCTCGGTTCTGGTCCTGCTGGATCTAAGTGCTGCGTTTGACACAATTGACCATAGCATCTTACTGCAGAGATTGGAACAGGACATAGGCATTAGAGGATCCGCTCTCTCCTGGTTTAAATCCTATTTATCTAATAGGTTCCAGTTTGTTAGCGTTAACCAGCAATCATCATCATACTCAAGAGTCACCTATGGTGTCCCACAAGGGTCAGTCCTAGGGCCCATTTTGTTTACTCTATATATGCTGCCCTTGGGTAATATTATTAGAAAACACGGCATAAATTTCCACTGCTACGCAGATGACACACAGCTATACTTATCAATTAAAGCCGATCAGATCAGGCTAGTACATAAACTTAGCGCCTGTGTTAGAGACATAAAGACCTGGATGTCTGTTAACTATCTGTTACTTAACCCTGATAAAACAGAAGTTATTATATTAGGCCCTAAAAGTGTTAGAGAGTCCCTATCTGAGCAACTAGTAACTCTAGATAATGTGAAAATAGCCTCTAGCACCACAGTTAAAAACCTAGGAGTTTTATTTGAGCCAGACTTATCATTTAAAGCTCATATTAATCAAGCCTGTAGAACAGCCTTCTTTCACCTGCGTAACATAGCCAAAATTAGAAATATCCTATCTAAAAATTATGCTGAAAAACTAATCCATGCGTTTGTTACATCTAGACTAGATTACTGTAACTCCCTATTAGTAGCGTGTCCTAAAAGTTCCCTAAAAAGTTTTCAGCTGGTACAAAATGCAGCGGCTCGTTTACTAACAGGAACTAATAGAAGAGAACACATCACCCCCATACTCCAAGCCCTTCATTGGCTTCCTGTTGAGTTCAGAATTAAATTTAAAATCCTACTCCTCACTTATAAAACCATCAATGGTATGGGCCCCTCTTATCTTAAAGATGCTCTGGTCCCGTACCATCCAAATAGAACACTGCGGTCTCAGAATGCAGGTCTACTGAAAGTTCCACGGGTCCATAAAAGCACAGTAGGAGCTAGAGCCTTTAGTTACCAACCCCTATCTTATGGAACCAACTCCCAACTACTATTAAAGAGGCCGACACAGTCTGTGCATTTAAGGTTAGACTGAAAACATTTCTGTTTCAAAAGGCCTATGGTCAGGGTAGTTAAAGGTAGACTTAAACCCACAGTTCAGTCTAAGCTGCCCTAGGAGTGAGAATGCTGGGGGAAGTACAGTCACTGAGCTCTATCATCTCTTTCTGGCACCATGTACCACTGTCATTAATAAACAGTATCTAGTTTATACTTGGTCTTTACATCACTATTCACCCAGAGTCCTTCTCCCCACTCCCCTTCGGGGGAGCGGCTACTGTTTCAGTTCATCCGCACGAGGCCCAACGATGGTATGACATGATAACATAATACCATGATGACACGATAGCATGATGACATGGTAACATGATAACATGATGACATGATGACATAACATGATACTATGATAATGTGGTAACATTATAACATGATACCATGATGATATGAAAATATGATGACCTGATAACAATATTCCATGATAAAATGATACATTGATGACCTGATATCATGATATCATGACATGATAATGTGGTGACATGATAACATGATGACATGGTTCATCTCCTCTTTATTTCTGTTGCTCCCCTGCAACTTGTATCAGGTTTTTGCTGATGATTGAAACTTCAACAGGCTTTTTGACATAATCTACAGTGTATTCCCCCCAAGACTGCCTAACAGTGGGGTCATTTCAGTTCATATGCAGCTCATATTGGGTCAAATTGAAACTGAAATTTCAATTTCATAAATGTACTCTAAATAAAAAAATGTACACTTTTGATTTTTAGGTTAAATATATTTATGATTCACTCACAAAATTACACCAAGTTGTGTGCTTAGACGGCCACTCTTGAAGTACTGAAATTTGTGATTTCCACATAGCACTGTGAATGCTTCTCTCAGTATATATATATATATGTATATATTATTTTCTTATTGTATTGATGATGTGGATATTGAATATATAGATCGATGCTGTAACAGAAACATTGTATTACTACAGATAAAAATACTGTATATGGTGTTGGAGCTGAGGTTTTCTCATGTGATTTATAAATGATAAAAAAATGCTAAATACTGCATCCATATCAGGGTTATTTGGATTTCTAAGGCAGGGGTGTCAAACATGTGGATCTGGGGGCTAGAACCAGCCCCATTAATGGGTATAATCTGGTGTGTGATTAAATTTAGGATTTGAGAGTAGCTCATTCTGTAGGCTAATTTCATGCATTAATTGCGGCTATTGATAGTGTATAGCAGGGTTGTCAACATGTGGCCCAGGGGCCACAACCAGTCCGCTTAAGTGTCTGGCCCACTGGATGAATGTACAAAAGGTGAAAAAAAATGGACCAGTTCCTATTTCTTCACAGATACATGAAACAACAAAATATTGTTGAGTAAATGTTTGAATTGAAATGTAACAGTAGACTGACTGAATATGGAATAACTGACATATCAAATGTTGAAATTACCCTCATTTCTCCTGTTTTGTAAAACAAAGGTTAATTAATTGTGTCAATATGTGCAATGTATTTATTTACATAAAAATACCAGAGATATAAATCTCAATTTATTATTTATAGGCCACATACAGCAAAATTTGATTTTAAGAGAGACCAGTAAAAATAAAGGTATAAATAACATCATAAATTTCTCCCCTCATTTTTATGTAAAGAAATACATGATGAATATTTACATGATTAATTCAACTTCAATTTACAATACACAAGAGATGACATAAGATGACATACTTAGTATTTTTAGCAGGAGGTGAAACAAACCACCTTACAAACCAAAAAATGGGAACTGGTCCAGTGGGCTGGATTGGACCCTTTCAGAGGCTAATTCTGGCTCCAGGGCCGCATGTTTGACACCCCTGCTATAGACTATCAATGATCCTTAACACTGCATAATGTTAGTTAACAGATTGAGCTACAATTACACATTTAAATGCATTTCTCTTTTGGTTTCTGTTCAAATTTTTCAAGGTTTTAATAGTTTTTAATACTCTTAAAATATGAGTAACAAATATTACTCAGTGCTCAAAAATATGGCAAAAAGAAATTAAACAAGCTTCAGTTGTCCTAGCAACCTAACAGACTTAACATTACTACTCACACAACATAGAGTCCAACTTGTAAATGCAGTGTTACACAACCAGGACTCCAGACACATCATGGCTCCCTGCATTATTGGAATTCAAAATAATTTGACTTTGACATCCTTGATTAAAATTAAAAACATGTCTACCACAGTGGAGGCATGGTGAGGGCCATATATATATATATATATATATATATATATATATATATATATATATATATATATATATATATATATATATATATATATATATATATATATATATATATATATATATATATATATATATATATATATATATATATATATATATATAGATTAATGTTAGTAAATAAACGTTACCTGTATTTTTAGTATTTGAAATTAAGGCCAAAGAGTACATTCCCACCATAAATATATGAATGCTGCTAAAAAAAATGTATTTATATAATGTATTTTATATTTTGATTTGATAATGTCCCCCTATTGGTTTTATTTCACTTCTATCTTTACTTCAGATAGATAGACATAGACAGATTAAAAAAAAATAAACTTCTGCCACAGACACAGACTCAGAGTCATCAGCAAACATTTGAATCCTTCTCCTATATTTTATTGAACTTTCATTGAACATTGTGTATAGACACTGGAGTTGACGACTGCAGCTCTTCTCTCTTATAGCAGCAAGGTATGTAAATCAAATCAGGTTATTCTGCCAGACAATAAATAATCTGCCTCTTTGGATGTTGTCAATGTTTAAAAACAACAGATAAAAGCTGCAGCATTTGTTTTTATTTTACACAACCTATAAACATATACATATATAATTACTTATATATATGTTTATATGAATTACTTTGCCTATATTTATAAACAATACAACAGTAGTTTGTAAAATAGATTTGAAGTAAAATGTTGAGAATTAGCAATGAGTCCATCATTGTCACAGGATGGCATTGTTGAAATGCAACAGATAACAAAACCAACATGGCTGGAATGCAGTTCGTCTGAACTTCCTCAGCTCGTTTCAAGTTGTGTTCGTCAGCACGCAGACGTCTTCATCTCCGCTGAGTGACTTCACTTGAGAGCTTTCTTCCACCATGACTCAATTTCCCAATATCACAACACACAGGTGGGAAGGGGGCAGGGTGGGGAGGGGCATGTGATATTACAGGCAAGTCTGTAAAAAGACTACAAAAGTCACAGTACAATAAAAATATATGTAGCTATATAGTACAACCAGGCACACACATGCCAACTGTTCAGCTAAACTGGATACAAACGATACATTTAAGAACTAGAAAAGAGGTCTGTAGCACCTTAAGGAGCTTTTAGAAGTATGTTAGCAGCTTGATCCAATACCAAAATATATTGCAGTATTGCAGTGTTTCTTACATACACATTCAATAAAGTTCACTGGTACCACTGAAGCTTATAAAGAAGTTTGACATGAATTGCTGAAGGTCTGTGCCTCTCACTGAAGAGAATCTCCCACTCACCACATGGATGGAGGACATTCTGTCCCACAACACTTTAGGGTTAGAAACTTGATCTGACACCAGACTTTTTTTTTGTCTGTCAGCTTTGATCCACAGTTTGTTGCTGTTAATCTCCCATAAAATCTCTGGATTCTGTCATATAGTCCATGTAAGTTATACATCAAGGTAAATTTAGCTGATTGGAAAAGTTGTGTTCATACAACAGCTTAACAGACAGTAACCAATAATAAATCAAGTAGTATTTTTCTTTTCAAGATGTCACACTGAGGTCAGATGATGATTGAATCAAACAAAAATCATCCTGTGAAACATATATACTGTTTTGTTTTGTTTGTTTACAACTAATTAAACAACCAGAGGATTTAAGTAAGTGCTATATAACAGTCCATTTAAGCTTCATTATTACCTGTGCTCTCATCTAAACCAGCGATTGAATAGTCAAAGAAGGCCTTATGCAAAACCTTGCCTAAAAAATCTGTGTTTAAGGTACATTATTTGTTAAAAGTCCCCTCAATGAGATACACAGAACACTTGTGCAAGTAAAGCAAAAATGACACTTTGATAGGAAAAACACTGGCAAAATTGTACCTGTAAAAATAAAACATTTTATATTGTATTTACATGTTATTGTTCTCTAAAAGAGCTAAATATATCATCTATACATTTGTAATAAAGGTTTTTTTTTTTTTTTTTAAAAAAAAAAAAAGGTATTGGAGGAAATAAAGGCATTCAATTTACAAAAAGTGCTATGATTACAAAAAAAAAAAAAAAATAGCGGCTTGCTAACATCTCTTGTAAAACCACAAATCCTCACAAGATACAAATAGCAAACTTCCATAAATGCTTTGAAACAATACACATTCAACTCTACATTTCACACAACCCAGAAAAACATTGTCTCCATTCATGTCTCACCAGATCCTGTTATTCAGGAAGGAAAGAGGAGGCAACGGGGCCACTTAACACTTCTAGTTCATCATCATTTGTGAATCTTGGAGCACAAAAATGACAATGAGTATGTGAGGTAAATGATAACACTATTGGGTTGTTTATGTGTCAAACATCTCGTAGAGCTCATAGAGCTGAGATGCACTATCTGTTAACTGCTGGTGACAACAGGGACAAGTCAAAGTTGGACGTCTTTTTTTTTTTGCAGGCTGTAAAGTTCACATTTTTTTGCCATGTAGTGTGCAGCAGTATCTATTGAAAGACAAATATATTTGTTCCACACTTCTTCTTCTTGTTTGTGGGTTTAGGGCTGGGTACTGATTAAATATATAAAGTCAGTACCAAAACAAGAATTTTTGATGCTTTACTTAAAGATATATAAACCTTGTTTCATAGCCATCACTTGACTCAACTGATTATGAAACTGCAGCCATGTGATAGATGTAAATTTTAAACAAGTAGCCATACAAAGCCGTACATTTGTATGGCAACTTGAGATTATTTGATTAAAATCATGATCCGTGTGATCAAATAATAAATGAACAACCAGTATTTGACAGTTTTCAGTACTACACAGCATGAACACTGGGCTTCTATAGTCAGTCCTACTGTGTTGGGTAGTGACTGCTAGAAAAATTGGAAGTGTAAGAGAAAGGTGACTTTAGTCACTAGTCTATCTAGCAACAGCTAAAAAACACACGTAGCTGGATGTAGACAAACAACAAACTCATACTAAGCAGCATTTTATGAGCTATGACAGCTGAAATAACTGAATGCAAAATGAAAATTTCAATGTACAACACAGTCAAGAGAGGTAAACAGCTACCACTAACATGTCAAAGCAATACATCAGAGCTAACTGTGGACTACTTTCTGATTTTGATGTTATCAGAATTTGTTATTAAAAAGAAACTCAATCTCCCACATAAAGAGCCACTTCCTGCATCAGCATGTTCCAAGACTTCATTTAAGGTATATGGCATGTATACTGAGTCAAATATTCAAATCCAACACTGCCAAATCCAAGTTTTTCCAGCATGTCAGATGCAGCTATTACTTGTACTATTTTAAAGAAGCCCTTTCATATTGTCTACAATAACAACAACACGCTGATAAGTATGACGTGAAGAATAAGGCACAACTTCTGCTTGCAACGTATTCATTTAAAACATGTGATTGGATTTGTGATGCTGACTCCAATATGGACAGGAGTCGAGGTGGTGTTGGTGTGGGCTGATACCTTCACTGTTTCTGACCAAGTGAAGGTCTGTTGTTTGCAGTAAATGAAATATACGACTGGAGCTTCACTACATGCAGCTTCTAATCTCCAATTTAACAAAAGTCTCGACCATCCTGACCAAGCTAACCTTTTTTCCTACTGATTCTTTCTTTTAGATTGAAAAAAAATGTTAGCTATATTCTTATATAGAGTAATGTGTGCAAAATGTTATCTGGTCTTGATTGGTTGGAGGTGGAAGAGCCCCGATTGACTGCAGAATATGTGTGTGTGTGTATGTGTGTATGTGTGTATATATATATATATATATATATATATGTGTGTATATATATATATATATATATATATATATATATATATATATATATATATATATATATATATATAAAGAATATTTCATCCAAACAACAATTATTTGTATTTATTTGTCCTGACATTTATGTCTCTGCCTCCACTGTGATATAATGGAGATGAATGGGATTTTTGCTCATTGAGCTAAAAGAATGCATGAATTCAATTTCATTTTGAAAACTTTTTTTTTTCATTAACAATGTCCCAGTTACTGAAGGTTATTTACAGACCTCACTGTGATTAAGGAGTTTTTTTCAGTGCTTTGAACAGCACAAAACAACTGTCATTCACCTCTATACAGCACACACCATCAGGCAAATGCACCGCTCACTTACTCTGTAACTTATCCTCTTTCTTTAAGTATCAACTCTGGCTATTCTGGGAAAGTTGTGGGAGTTACTGGAATTACATATGAAGCCACATTACTGCAGTTCATGAAGAATGTTGCATATAGCCAGAGAGTTGGACGCTGTGGGGTCGATAACATCTTAAATATCTGCAGAACTTTGCATGAAACTGGAACCAGAGCGATTTCCTTTGTCCGAATTTTGTATTTCAATTACTATGTAATTAGAGTGGAACCAGCATTATTTGTCTTAGCCCTGTTGTTAAGAGTGTGTTATCAATGTTTATAGCCTTTTACATGTTAAAACAGCTTATAGAACTACCATGTTTTCTCTTTCCTGGGGTGACCTCTTCTTAAATCTAAACACTAAGTTAAGTGGAGCCTTGCCAGCGGATTGCCCCTGTTTTATTTTAGCCCTGATTGGCCCTGTTTTATTTTAGTGTCCCCCAGAAACCTACAGGACTACTTTGGTTTTGACCAGAACCGGACCAGAAGTCCGCTCACAGGACACTGTCGGGGGTAAGTCAGTGTGAGTGTATGACACTGATGAAAGGGATGCTATACAGATTCATGTCAACAATACACAATTATCCCTTTAAAGGTTAGAACTGCTTTCTCATCACTGCCCAAGGGTCCCATATCATGCACTTTTCTGGGGTTTTTTATTTAAGATTTTGATAGCCCTAACATTATATGTTTGCAATTTAAGTCAACAACAATTCAATTAATGTAGTTTGACAGTGCTCCCTTTGGTCTGTCTAATGATCCTATTCATGAGCTGCTCTTCTGATTAGCTGATTTTGTCTTGTAAGACTGAAAAAAAGTGGGTGGGATGGCGGGTGCAGGGGGAAACATTTCTAAACCAGACTGTGTGCATTTCTCCATTTTTAGTTTTTAAATACCTCCTAGACCTGATCTGGAATTTAAGCAAACCTTAAAAGTGTCTATTTGCTTGATATGAGACCATTAAAAGCTATGTTTCAGTCTAACATTCACAAACAAGGTAAACAAACTCTTCAAAGCCTTAAACATTAAGTAAAACATGAAATGATGATGCATTTTTTGCATTTAAAAAGGTTTTCATAACCTTGGAGAAATAAAGCACTAACAAGGTCGAGTGGAACAGCTATGTTCAAAACCACGAGTGAAGACTCAGTGAGCCACGTTTTCCTGCAGGGCTGTGATATTCACATCTACATGAAGACCACTGGGTTAGTTGATCTGATCTGTTCCAACTAGATAAGCCTGTGCCTCAGGAACACTCAATGTCTGTGTGTGTTTGTGGATCATGTTGTGTAATTTGCCACTTTTCTTTGTGGAAACTCTGTGGATGTAGTCGTGCATGATAGGACGACAGAGATGTGTCTATTTAGCTGTGGATTTTGATTTGGTTGGGGACAAATAAAAATATAATAAAATATTTAGTTTTTATGAAAAGAGACTTACAATAGTTAGAGTTACAATAAAAGGAGCAGAAACTTAACCAACCAAACTGAAGCCTAAAACTGCTGCACAGTAGTTCCTACTCAGTACCGTGTCAATAAAAATGTGGATCAACTTTTAATTTGTATATTGTTCAAAAGGACCACTCCACTGTTTTTGCATGTTTTAGCCCATCTACTAATCACCTATACCTTTGCATATATTTATAACATGTACCACAAGGATGTTTTGATTTTTCCACCTTCCAGGAAGACAATTAGTTCCTAATCATTTCACTATGTGATGGAAATAAAACTTGCAGACATGAAACGGGGCTGTGTAATCCAGCACAGTAACATCAGGCCGACTCTTACTGCTGAGTTGCGTTACTGTACTCAGGGATTAAAGACAAAAAAAAATCTAAACTTACCTTTTTTATGTGGGTAGGTGTGTGTGGGTGGTAATTTGTGGCATGGACATATTCACAGGCTCAAAATGATGCATGAATGATTGCAGGTTAAGACAAAAGTGTTTGGTTGCAGATCTATGGGGAGTGGAGCTCCACTGTAATGGAAGAATGGCCCTAAACAATTTTGCAGCTAGTTAATGAGTTAGTTAGTAAAGCTGAAGTAAAAGCAGACATTCATGTTAATGTGTCAGTGCTCTTTGATTAACATTTGCAGCCACAGATATTATTGATTTCTGTTGTTCATGTTTAGAGGGTGGAGCTCCACTGTGGACAAAAATGTTAGGTGATGTATTTGTTACTTTGTTCATGTTGAGTGTTAATTGAGTGATTAGGCTTGTTTTCTAATAGGATGCTGCTAATGTAGCTAGAGCTAGAGCATTTTTCAACTCATTGAACCAGTGATGACTGATTCTTTTCAAACAACTTGTGATGTCTTCATAATCATCCAGAGTATATATCACAAGACAGTTATTTAAAAAAATCTTCCATGAGCTGATGCATTTTGGTAATTAAAACACTAATTTAACTTGTGATGCGTAATAATTCATTTATAATTATATACATATATAATTATAAATGATTTAATAATTACTGTTTTGTGATATAAACCCTGGATGATCATGAAGACATCACAAGTTGTTTGAAAATAATCTGTGATATGTATCACAAGTCAAATGAGTGTCCTTGAATCTGTTGAATATGTGTTAGATCCAATATCAAACCAGTTTAACCACAGTAACACACACAATGCAAAAAAAAAAACAAACAAAGCAAAGACTTACAAACCCACAAAACAACTGACAGAGAGAAACAGTCCTGCTTGTGGTGTGCCGTTTGGACCCGAGTGAAAACAAAGACGTGTTAATGCAAACTATAGAAGCTAAAGATTAAAAAGAAGTGATTATTTTCACAAAGGATTCAAAATGATCAGTCAGCAGTGGTGACTGCTTTGACTGGTAATGAAGGAAGCCACTAACCAGCCACTCTGACAGGCAGAAAAAAAACAGTTTAGTCCCACTAACTGAACACTGAACAGTTCGAGACTCAATATGAAAAGTACCACTTCTGTTTCATTTTTAAGTTCCATGATTCACATTAACATGTCTCCGTTTTCACTCGGGTCCAAATGGGTCCACCACAATGTTACTTAGTCTTTGGGAAACACTCCATGGGGATATCTAAAGGTTTTTTTATATAGCCTATAAATATTTTGTGGGTTCATTTTTTCCGCAGTTAATTACAGTACAACGGAAATCTGGCACTTTGCCAGAATAATTTATACCTGTGTACTGCACCGTGATACATAACAGTGATGTCAGCAGACATTATCTCTGTAGTGGATTATCTGACTCTACTGAGTTGATTTCCTTACAGGTTAGAAATGAATGAAAGACACTAGCTGCCTCAAGTGTTCCAAAAAAAAAAATTAAAGAATCTGGTATGCTTTGGTAAATGGTCAGCAGTCATTTATAGTATATGACATTATTAAATTCTTGTACAAGGGCTAAAACATCTCAAAACTATAGATTGGTCCTTTAAAATCCTACCACAACAAACAAGAAATAAAGGTCAACTGTGATGCACGAAGAAAGTTCAAAGTGCTCCACCAAAAATAATATATATATATCGCAAAATCTCCGTCCTAAGGTCTATCTATTTTTAAGTATGGGGTGATGAAGGGGGGTTAGGAAATGTCACTGCAATCTCAATACTGTTAGAATTCATCTAAAAATCCAAATCACAAAAGATAATCTGACACAGCTCTGACTGTTATCATTAGTTTTGTTTACATTACTGTGGAAAAAAAAGGCTGTTGCTCCATTATTGTGTGTTGGTATTGTTTTCCTGCACTGATGAGAGCAGGGCTGCATCCAAATTCTCTTTTTTGTTGCACTATGAAGAAAGCAAATTGTGCTGGTTGGGGGCTATATGTACTGATTCTGCTGCAATTAAAGACACACTGCGATGTAGAACCCAAAATCCATGATATCTGGTAATCAGAGGAGGACATGATGTTAAAAACTAACACTAAGTAATTGAAAATTGCCCAAAAAAGTACCCCAAGAGTCCTGTGCTGAGCAACATTGCACAGACGTGTGTAAAAGCTCATTACTCAAATATAATGTGTAAGCAGATTTAGTGAATAGTGGAGGTAAGGATTTGCCAACTTGTCAATAAAAGGACTGATATGTGAGAAGAAGATGTCCTGACCACGGCTGATACATATCTGACTGAACCATGAGTGTTGTTGCTGTCAGAGCTGATGTCGTCACGCTGCTAATACCTCAAACCTGTGCTGCTGGTGTCATGTTGTGGACATGCATCTGGACGTGTGTGTGTGTGTGTGTGTGTGTGTGTGTGTTGAGACTGCATGTGTGCCAGGGCCAGTACATACTGAATCACTGAAAAGCCTGATGAAAGCGGGGAAGTGTGGTGGGTGTGCTCAGGTTGGATATGAAGGAGGGGGGAAGACCCTGAAGTGGATTCTCTGAGACCTCGGGGTCTTCGGGGGTCTGGGGGGGCAGCGGTACGAGAGGCGCAGGCTCCTCGGCTGCTGGATAGGCCACGCCCTGCCCCCCGCTGCCCCCCGGCTGGCTGTACGGCGGCCCGTTCAGCGGCAGGAAGTTGAAAAGCTGCGAGAAGTCCATCAGGGAGGAAGACGAGGCCAGTGGGTCACCTGCCGCCGAGGCCGCCGCCGGGGTGGAGATTTTGGACAAGGACGCCTCCTCGCTGGCTTCTTCCAGCACGCCCACGTGAGGCTCCAGCTCCAGTTTGGAGGCGGAGAGTTGGGGTTCCTGGGCTGCAGAGGATGAGGAGGGCATGCTGCTCTGCAGCTCCATCAGGTAGGTCTCCAGTTCTCCCTTTAGATTCTGCTCCCGCTCCTGTGAGGAAACGGCGTATGAGGTAAAGTTGGAGCCCAGCGGGTACTTTAGAGAGAAGGGGTGTGTGAGGTTGGGGAAGGGCTCTGTGTCCAGGACGGGGCCTGTGTACATGTTGAGCGGGTGCTGCCGCGGCGTCAACACACCCGGGAGCTCATCCTTGATGCCCCCCGAAGCCAAGTCATAGACGGGCTCCAGCAAGTCAGCCGGCTCAGTTTTTACCCTCAGCAGCTCCCGGGCGTGGCTCTTCTTCACGTGGCGTGTCAGGTGATCCTTCCTGCCAAACCGCTGGGCGCAGTACTGACAAAGGAAGTCCTTGCGCCCTGTGTGCACCACCATGTGGCGTCGCACGTCTTTACGGGTGTAGAAGCGCCGCTCACAGTGCTCGCAGCGGTGCTTCTTCTCTTTGGTCCCGCCGGAGGACTTGCCGGCGTGTGTTTTGAGGTGTTCAAGGAGCACCCCGGTGCTGGGGAATGGCTGGAGGCACACCTGGCAGGTCAGGTCCCCACTGTTGGCGGCGTGGAGGGCGAGGTGGCGCTTGAAGCCCAGCTTGGTGTTATAGCTCTTGCCGCACTCCTGACAGGCGAAGGCCTCCTTGTACGGGTCGTGAGTGTGCAGGTGATTCTTTAAGTGATCCTTGCGGTGGAACATTTTCTCACAGTATGAACACTTGTGGTTTTTTTCTGGCGAGTGAGTTGCCATATGCCTTAGGACACAGACACATTCTATGAGCATGCAGAACTGTTGCAATCACATTTCAAGTAGGCATGCTTCATGTTACACTTAAACACAACAACCTAAACACTAAAATTCATCAACACACACTGATTACTACAGAGCATTATGCTATTAAATGTGTAAAGAGAAAATCACATGCTGCTGCTGCTTGTCTGTACCGTAGCAGCTTGTATTTGGAGACAAAAGCCTTGGTGCAGTCGGGGTGGGAGCAGCGGTAGGGTCTTTCTCCCGTGTGAGAGTACGAGTGCACCTTCAACTTCTCCAGACTGTTGAAAGCTTTCTGGCACTCCTGGCAGGGGAAATTTTTCTTCGGCTTCCCCTCGGCTCTCCTGCGCCTCCCCGTGGGCGGTGTGAGCTTGGCTTTCTCCAGGACGTGGTCGCGGTGGCCCTGGGTTCCTGTGGCCATGGCACCCTAAGGCAGACCGGTTACATGGACAGGGGCGCAGTGCCCGACTAGTACTGATGCAATTACTCTATCCAGTTTTATGTGCTCAACACCGCCCGGACTCAGGGGCCTGAGAGAGAAACAGGTAGAGAGAGAGAGGGGAGAAAAGACCAGAATGAAAAGGTGGGTTTGTGGTTGTGACCAGAGCTGCTAGAATCACCAAAATACACAAATCGACGACTGAATGAAAATAGATTAAAAAAAAAAAGAAGATTTCCCCTCCACCCAAAATGTGTTTTCCTTCTTGGTCCTTCAGTTGGATGGTTGAGCTTCACTGTAGAGAATGATGTATTTGCAGAGGTTGTTTCACCTTCATCTGCTGAAAGTTCTTAGTTTCCCTTTAAAATGCACAGACCTACTTTCCCTAAAGCTTTAAACCATATCTTCAAGAGTCTTTATCTGCAAATTATAAGTGATCCACTGCATTACATTTACTTCCACTTCATTTAAATGCTTTTTTGCCTCTAGTTATGGCAGAGTTTTCAGAAAGATCCACAGTGATATATGCAAATCCTGCAGTGTGTGAGCTGTGATTATAATATGATAATATTATTATAGTATATATATAGTATATATTATAGTATTGCAGACTTCTGTAAATTCAACCATATGAAATTTTGTGTCCAAGGGAGGAAAAGAAATAACATAAAATTGTGATTTTTGCAAAATAAATGATACAAATAGACTTTTAAATAACAAGAAACCACCATAAACACACAACGTACATTTTGAAAGACCTGATGAATGCCTCTACAACTGTTTTTTTTAATAATTTGTTTTCTCTTAACTGAAAATAACCAAACTCAAATGAAACGAAAGCACACCCTGCTTCATAAATGACATCCTCACAGACTGAGGACAAACAATCAACTGAAGTGCACTGCTGTCTCCTGCTGCTGGGAGCTTATAACAGGAAGACAACTGGACTCCTCCACAATGCAGGGAGACTCACTGTTCTGCAAATAAGCAAATAATAGTTATTCACTTCTAATAGTTATTCACTTCTACAAGTATTAGAAGCCCCCCCCCCCCCCCCCACTATTGGTGTCGTCCAATCAGGGTGTGATGATGCCTTCAAGGGGGCAAAAGCAGGTAGTCAAACACATTTCCTTCTTTTGACCAGGGACCATGTGGTAAGTATGAGAAAAATAATTTAACTGATTTAAAAGAAAACTGATAAAATAAACTTATAAAACACACAAACAAAATATAAAATATAAAGGGAACAAATGGGGAGTCTCGCCCACTTTGTCACATTTGGATATTCAAAGTTACATTATGGATATCTAGCATATGTATTTTCAATTTTGGATATCTGATAATAAAATTATGACTAGTAACAATTAGATTGGGGTGACATGGTGGCGCAGGGGTTAGCGCTGTTGTCCCACAGCAAGAAGGTCGCAGGTTCAAGACCTCCTTGGTCCGGGGTCTGTGTGGAATTTGCATGTTCTCCCCGTGTCTGCGTGGGTTTTCACCAGGTACCCCGGCTTCCTCCCATAGTCCAAAAACATGCTCAGGTTAATTGGCAACTCTAAATTGCCCATAGGTGTGAGTGTGTGAGTGAATGGTGTGTGTGCCGACCATCTGGGGTGTATCCCTGCCTCTCACCGTAATGCGCTGGGATAGGCTCCAGCAGACCCCTGCGACCCTAATGAAAAATAAGCAGGTATAGAAAATGACTGACTGACTGACAATTAGATTGTTGATATGATTTGCTAGTATTAAATTGCAGATATCCAGGAAGTTTATTCTGGATATCCAGAATGTAACTGTGGATATCTGAAACTAAAAGCCTGAAACACATGAATGGCAAAAGTGACATCATTACTCTGTGGGAAAATGTCATTGTGCCTGAAATGTGCTTTTTGACTGAAAAGAATTGAATTGCAGATATCTACAAATACATATCCAGTCCAACTATTTAATATAAAAAGGGCTTGCCATAAATCTCCACATGTATTTTGGAATATCTGGATTGTCTGTTGACATGTAGATAAAATACCCTTAGAACATAAGAGTGGCAATTTTAACATTAACAGCATCCATTTTGTATACCCAGGCAGGGATACACCCCAGGGGGCTCACATTATCCACTCACACTATTTAGGCATTTTTAAAGCCTTATATGTTTGCCAAAGCATGTTTTTTGGAATGTGGAAGGAAGCTGGAGAAAACCCACACAGAGAACATGAAACTCCACACAGAAAGGTCCCAGACCAAGGACTAGAACCTGTGATCTTCTTGCTGTGAGGCAGCAGCTCTACCCACTGCTCCAGATATGTATTGTAGATATCCACAATGATTATTATAGATATTGGATAGCAATAGAAAGTGAAACGCCCAATACACATGCATGGCAAATGGATATCATTTGTTGTGGGAAAAATGCCATTGTAGATATCTGAAATGTTATTTTTGATGAGGAAGAACTGGAATACAGATCTCTGCCTTAGATTTACCCATACTTAATACAGTCACCTATACTTTTGAAAGGTTTTTAGAAGGTTTTGCAATTTCTACTTGTAGGAATGTTGTTGTGAATATCTTTACAACTTTGACAGGGAGAAACACTGTAATGGGTATCTGAAAATGTAACCACAGATGCATGGTTCCATTTAATGTTAAAAAGGTAAAACACCTATTGCTATGACTATGGTAATCATGACATTGGGTAAATTTTCAAAAATGTTGAGCTATCCCTTTAAATATGAATGTTTTAACCAAGACTATGCTACAATACATTACTCCCTCCACTGTATTTAAGTTCCTTTTGATTTATTCCCACTTAGTCCCATCCATCCTTGTTAATTCCCATGGAAAGTTTACAATTTATGAATTATCATCAGTCATCAATTCTAACAGTTTTACATCATCACTGACAGGTGATTGTCACTTCAATGACTAAAGTTCAACTTAAGGTTTTTTAATGACAAAAAAAACTGTTAAAATCAAATCTTTATTGGTTTGCCTGATTATGATCTGTTTGGCTGAGCATTTTAGGGTTAGGATAGGTAAAGATGCTGGTTCTGGTCACATTAATGTTGACATTCAAGTTCAGTATTTAACTAAAACTCCATCAGTCCATTATCAAATCAAATCAGGAGAGATTAACTGAGCAGAACTATTAAAAGGTGAATCATGCCTTAGCTGCTAGATGCAGATGTAGGGAGATGTGAAATGCTGTGAGAAGAGTTTTTCAAATATGCTCTGCATCAACATTTTGTGATGCATTTTGCTTTCAATAAAATTGTTTTGATGAAGAGCTTTCAGCAACATTTTCTGTTAAAATTAAAAGAATGTAAGTATATTAATCTTCTATTGCATAGTGCTGCCATATGTCAACAATCACTTTATCTTCATTTTTTTAAAAGCTGTGATATAAAATCTATGTTTGTACAGTTAGATGTGAAAAGAGGGCTTTTATTTTTGAAGTACATATAGTTTATGAGATCACATGACCAGGATATCCTGTTTTCTCCTGGACAGGTGACATTTAAGCATCATTGTCTCACAACCATAGGTAATCTTCTGTTCAGCAAAATAAAATATTAAACTCACAATCTAGGGTAAGAAAACTTTATTTTGGAGTCCCATTGACTTACTTTGCCTGAAACTATCCTGAGACTATGTTTACAGCCTATTCTTACATACTTTTTTAATATCTATTATTTAGATGTAAGTAATAAAGACATTCAAAATATTTTGACCATGTCTAAGTAATATTTAATCCTTGTTAAGGAGACAGAGTGGTAACAGTAGTGAAGCAGTGGAGATGATCTGCTGGATGAGATGTTCTCAGTACATTAAACCAGTCTCAGCTTCTGGTTTCTATTAGTGTTATTAAACCAAGAACATTTAGGAAGCGACTTGAAGCTTAAGTTAGATAAACCATTAAAGTGAAGACTGTGAAATGTCTGTGTAGATTCTCACTCATCCAGGTCATTGTAGTTAAAGAATTTAAAAGGTATCCAACTGGACTTTTTCTTTGAGCTTGACTGTGAAGACTGTGAAAGTAACATAGCACCAAAAGGTTAAACTATTAACAAGTGTATCTTCTTTTCATAGAGGCTGACTCATTGATTTGTCCACTGTGTCTATGATTTTTACAATAATTATTTTAAATCTTCAACCCAGCAGTGTTTTGTGTGTATTATTTCAGGGGTGTATTTTTTAAGACAATTTCCATCACAACAGGATGTCAAACTTATGACTCTGTAGCACAGGAATACAGATTGAGAAATCCTCTCTACCAGTCAGTGGGTTAGTCACCCACACATCAGGTTAAAGTTAAATCAACATTCCAAAGTGTCCTACAAAACATGAACAATAGTTCTTTTCCGACAGTTTTAACTGCAAAAAAATAACACCAACAAATATCTCTCCTTCTTTTTATGTATGAATATTTACACAATTATTTAACCTTCAATTTACAAAACAGGAGAGATGACATACCAAAAAAGGGCAATTCCAACAATATGATGTCTCAGTTATCTCATATATCACTGACCTTTACTTTTTTTAAGATGCAGGTGCAGTTATCAGTTATCTGTTTTACAAATCAAAATTGCACATATCTAATCCTTTGAAAGATGGCCTGAAAGATGCTCACTGACTTCATATTAATAGAAAAAAATGAAGAAATTGGAACTGGTCCTCTTTTGTCACCCTTTATGGGACTGGACCCTTTAGCGGCCAGTTCTGTCCCCCAGGCCACATGTTTGGTTCCCCTGATTTAAAGTAACATTTCGTTTTCTGATGATGTCAAACTTGAAACTCTAAGTACTGAAGGAGATGAGTGGCAGCAGTCTGGTAAACATCATCATCCATTCATCTCCTGCTCACTGTGCAGGAAATCTGCATTTCTGAGTTAGGAAACGGCAGTGCTACAATACTTTGGTGTGCTGTGATGAACCCAGCAGACCAATGTGATGGATTTCTTTACTTCATCTCTGCAAGCTCAATTCAAAATTATGCTCAAGTTGACAAAATACAACAAAAGCTATTATAATAAAACTAAAAACATAAGGGTCAGTGATAATGTTTGACAAGATGAGAAAGTCAACAACTTTTAAAAATATTTTTTTAAAAGCATTCCTCAGGTCTTTCAAAAAAATGTTTTTACAGAAAAAAAATGTGAGAATGTCAAATAGTGTAACTGAAAAAGAATGATAGATTTTAAATATATAATCCACCTAGAATATAAAACATGTTGATAGTGTTGATCCGTGTGTTTTTTTTATTTTTTAAAACCTCTTTAAGTAAGCTAAAGTATCTGGTACCAAGTTTTTAGGATTACATCACATCACATCACATTTTTGTCTCTGACACATATGCTGTGTAATGATAACCCTTAGAACATCCTATATGCCATGCATTTGTATGTAGACTGGCATAGATAAATACTAGCTGATCTATACATAGAGGAAAATAATGGTATAAATATTAGTAGTAGTAATAATAATAATAATAATAATAACAATGCAGGGATCTGAGTGTTTTGTAATTCCAAACTGGACCAATTTACAAGTTTTCTCTTTGAAAATGTAATTTATCCATTCTGATTGTCATCATTGCAAGGTGTACAAAAGTAAAATAAAACACCCAAAATGTAAACAAAATTATCTAAATGTGTTGTTTGTGAACAGAAGCCCTGTGTGGACAGTCTAAATAAACAGCCATTACAATAAATTCAGGAACATGCCAATTTATCAAATGGACACATTTCCTCTCCTAGACCTCCACTTCTCTACAGAGTGATAAAAAAAAAAAACTAAATATGACTCATCTGAGTATTTGTTAGCAGTCAAGATAATCCATATATTATGTTTTATTTTACTAAAAAACAGGTTGTATCCACTGAAGTCAATAAGGCCTACAGGCCAAGAATATTAAATAGAACGTCAAAAACATGCAATGTTCACAAGAACTTAAGTTTATAAAAAGACAGAACATTAGGTGATAATATATATATATATATATATATATATATATATATATATATATATATATATATATATATATATATATATATATATATATATATATATATATATATATATATATATATATATATATATTATGGATTTATAATCAGCTGTAATGGGTGGTCATTGTCAGACAGGGAACAGAATTAGTTAACATGAAACACAACAGGTTAAATTAAAGGTTAAATTAAAGTACTACAGATATTAATAATATTAATAATATAGCAAAAATAATGTCAACTTGATCAATTGCTGTCTCCATTAACGTTAATAAGGGCAGTCAGAAAAGGCCATATTTTTTTTAAAGTTATTTTTCATATTCATCTTATTCTTTTGAACCTCTCTAATTAAAGTGAACTGCTCATAATTTGAAGTAACGTATAAAAACACAGGTATATGCTCTGTAATGTAATCTGGCACTAGGGCACAGATGATTTGTATTTTTCATTCTGATACACATGGATAAATCACATCATTTTCTACTGATCACAATTAAAATGTATGCATGCACATGCAGGTAGGTGTTTCGGGTAGGAACCACATCACTGACCACTCCAGTTGATGATCATTGTTTCAGAACTATGGCAATGTGTAAACTGTAACCCTTAAGTAAAACATGCACCTTGTTATATTTTTTGCAAAGGATTGCAGTGTTGAACGTTAGCTGTTAGTGATGTTACTTGGCTTCCACTAGTCTGACTGACAACTGTGCAAGTAGAGAATTCACATTTCCCTGGTGACTGATAACTGGATTCCAGAAAAGTACAAATCCAAATAAAAATAAATTAGATTTAATTATTTGATCTTTTATTTCAAACAAATATGCGTATGGAATTGTAGCTCCAGCCGTATGCCAACCAACATTTAACAGAAACATTTCCATTAATAGAAGAAACGGTCTGTAATGGTTTTCAGTCTAAATGTACTCCATGCAGCAACATGTCTCTTACTGTAAATGACTGAAGTTCAAAACAGCTTTCTGTAACTTTTAAGCCTAAAAGGTCTTTAATAATGAAACATGCATTTGTTTCTGTAGTGATTCATAACATTCTACTACAAATTCTTAAATTACTGCAAATAACTGCACAAATAACATTTTTTCCAACAGCTTTGATTTATGCTTGAAATGTAAGAACTTGACATCACTTTTTCTAATCAGTAAAACTCTTATCTTTAACAATAAAAAAAGAAAAGCAAAAGACAAAAACAAAACCATTAACAACTATGAATTTATACTTATAATATGAATAACAAAATCTCAGGATTGATGATTTAAAAACAACCTACTTATTCACATAAACCAGCTTCCCTTTTTGTCTTTATTAGAAATAGCATAGCTAACAATTATTATACACTGCTTTCATTTTTCATTTTTACCGCTGTCCTTGAGCTTTAGCTTTACCTAATAAATCAACTAAGTAGTGATTTATTAAAGTAAATATGCATTGTACCTGAAGGTTTAAACAATTTTATAACTAAATTCTGACCATGTCATGACTGTGTTTCCTTAGATTTATGTCTAAGACTTCATATTTTATAAAGTCAGTGTGTGAAACATGATAACAAAATAGCATTAAAGATTAAACTCATATTTATGACACTTGATTAGTCAGTGGTTAGTTTTTCATAGCTGTTCCATATCAACTTTTTCCTATATTACAAACTAAATGAAACAGACAGAAATAAATCATTTTTAGCTACAGCATAATTTAAAGATGAATATCAGCAAACAACAAACTGAAACACACAGACGGGGTATATGTTCTCATCATCTACTTCTTCAGTATTACACATCAAAACTGCGGCTATGCTGTATTATTGACTGGAATATGGAACAGAGCACAATCAGCTTTATTTACAGAGCGAGGATGAGGAAGGTAAAGGTGTAGACAGCAACAACTTGTTCTATCGCAGCTTTCCCACTGCTGACTCCAACTCAATAACAAATCTGCGACGAAGACACTTCTCACACAGCGTAAAGTTCGGAGCCAGCGGCTCTGGTCCTGGAAGCTGAGCACAATGACATGTTGTGATACCATCAGCTATAGTATCACGGCTAAACGACAATTAGCCTACTAATGTACCCAGCGCAACCTGCCACACCAATAAAGCTACCAATAAAAAAAGAGCCTGTTTTGGTCTTATAGAGACTGCCTGCGACATGCTGGGACACAGGCTGCACCAGCACATTTAAGCGTCGCCTAATTAGTTTGCCTTAAGTTCTCCCTCCATTTTGCTACTTTATTGACAAGCAATTTCTTTCTTTCCGTTTGTTGGTTCGCAGCCTTCCAGCAGGTCATAGCCGGACTGTCATCTGTGTGACATCAGGACCAAAACCTGCAGAGGCTGAAAATGTGACAGAAAAACACAAATATAGCAGGACCGAATGTCGTTGTAGCCGCTACACGCTCGCATTTAGCGTTAAGAGTTGTGGACAGGAGATGCTGGGATCGATAAAATATGTTGACACTGCTTATGATGAAGTCGATATGTGAGGCAATAGCTTAGTACATATTAATACAGACGGCAGCAAAATTGACATTATCGCTGAATTCAAGTGCGTCTGTTCCCATGGGTGCTCATCGCACCGCTGTTGTTATTATATTAAAATATACGTTACTAAGTGACGAGGCTATGTCCAACTTTACTCAACTTTCCTACATTCTACTCGTTGTGTGCTCGTTAATGTTCGCGGACACGCACCGTCACACTAATATCACCAGTGACATCATTTATTTTATTTTTTTTCAATACTTGTGCCTTCCCTGAGTTTTCTCTGTGGTCCCAAACTGGGTACTGATTAACACAAACTTTTTCCCCAGCTCACCCCTCTCTCATAATTTAAATAACCCCGATATTTTAATTCAACAACTGAGTAACCGTTTACTTAATTTACACCAAACTTACCCCGGACGCTTTAACATCCTTTCTGTCGAGTTTTTCTTGACTTTCATCTATTTTCCGAATTTTTAATAATTTTTTTCTCATATTTTTTGCTAGACGCGGCGGGCCTGAAAATTGTTTGCTTTCCTCTCTTTCGAGCAGCCATTGTGTATGCGCTGCGATGCAACCGCACTAGTGTTTAGCCACGCCCATTTACGTGTCCCGCCCACTTGTTCGTTTTGATTTGTGTACGGCGCTGCCACTTTCCCTTCACTGTCATTTACAGTCCTTTTCAATAAAACTCCATTTTTGGACTTGCTAGATGTACTGTCAATCGTTTAAACTCGGTTTAGTATTATTTACAACGATAGGAAGACCGACAGGACTTCCGAGAAATCCAATTGGCTAATTTGCCTGTCAGTCTACGTCATTAGTATTCCGGGGTTCCTATTGGCTAGTTTAGCTGTCAGTCATCGGTGACGAAGCGGGTGATTTTCGTTGTGCGCTGTTGCTGCAGCGAGAGTAGTTGACATGAGCATGACGGAGGGTTCAGCTGATTGTATGGAAGCAGCGGGACATATACTGTAGCTTATAGCTGCTAACTGTCCCGCGAGCTTTTCAAACGGATTCAACTGACCCAGGAATCGCTGGTTTATGGCCAGTGGGAGAGATAAAGGCTTTCCGATATTAGTTTTGCTCTATTCTTAAAAAAACTGGATACCCTTCACTGGTGTGGACACCAGGTGCACTACCAAGTCTACCGGATACAAGTTGGAGTTGTTAAAGAAGGTAGGTGAAAACTCTGTGGACGTTCACATCAGGTTTTAAAAGCCCCTACAGATTTTCTCCGTTCGCTGAAGGTGAACATGTTTATTGTAGCATGATATTAGCCCTCCAACCAAACTCCGTAGAGAAATCCACCATTTATATAAGACTGCTCGTGCTCGTTTTAAGACTTACACGACTGGTCGATAGGGTCTGTTATATCTTTCGACTATAGGAAGAAACACTTTCCAATTCGGCATACACCCAAACACTATTTTAATAGTAACTCTACCAAACAATCGTTTTTACTTTTACTTTGTTACAATCGCAATTCCAGCAAAACGCAATGTGGTTAGTGATACCAAGTAAAGCGAAGACGAAAATTACATTACACTGCTGATGAAAATGACTGTTAGTCATGCAGTCTAATTGTTGGCGTTTTACATCTGGGGCTATGAATATAATATACTGCGTTCCAAATTATGATGCAATTTGTATTTAAGTGTCATAAAGATTACGTGTTTTTTATTTTTCAATGAAACTCATGGATGGTATTGTGTATCAGGTCTCCTTGGATCATTGAAATCAACCTCAGACACCTCTGATAATTAGTTTGTGAGGTGAGCCCAATTAAGGTAAACCTACTTAAGAAGGGGTGTTCCACATTATTAAGCAGACAACCATTTCCAAGCAATATGGGAAAGGAAAGGGATCTCTCTGCTGCCGAAAAGCATGAAGTAGTTGAATGCCTTGGATAACATGTGAAAACCTTAGATATTTCACAAAACCTAAGCGTAATCATTGTACTATTATGAGTTTGTGAGTGATTCAGAGCACACACAGGTTTGTGTAGATAAAGCAACAATGAGAAAGGTTTCTGCCAGACTAAAACATCAGATTAAGAGAGCAGCTGCTAAAACGCCGTCACAAAGTAGCAAACAGATATTTGAAGCTGCTGGTGCCTCTGGAGTCCCAAAAGCATCAAGGTGTAGGATCTTCCAAAGGTCAGTTATGCATCAAACTTCTATTCAGCCACCCCGAAACAATGCTCACAAGCAGAAATGGCTGCACTGGGTCCAGAAATATATGAAGACTAATTATCAAACAGTCTTGTTCACTGATGAGTGCCCTGGTCCAGATGGCTATAAAATAAGGGGTCTTATGTCAAAATGTATCTTGACCTGTTAAGATGTTTTTGATTGAAATAGCTTTTGGTTTCAGTAAATATGACCTCCTAATGCTGCAAATTCAAAAGATGAGCATTTTTAGTTCACAACGACCTATAAAATTTTATAAAATTCTGTTGTGTATAATAATTTGGAACAGTGCATTTTGCGTTTTTTTTTTATTTTTGAAAAATATGGTTATCATTGGAAGTTTTGTTTAATAACATTAAAAATCATTAAACTAACGGTCGATGACATGAAAATTACACTGAATGTTATTGCATCGACAATTTAGGAAAATCTGAGAAAAATATCATTAGCATAATAATGTGGAATGTGTGTATATGTTGGCTTGTAAGTTTGATAGTACAGTAGAGAGATGTCTAAACCATGTTGAGGTTTCATTTGACACAAAAAATAGTAGTGGTAGAAGTACCACATCTGGACATGTTTAATAAAATTGATACAAAATCCCTTTAACAGAGAATTATTGGATATTGATGATATTTTTGTAATATACTGTGTAAAGTTAATTACAGTATATAAAGTAGAGCTATGATTAGTCGAATAATCATTATTTGCCCACCATTACATTAATCACTAACTATTTTGATAATCAAATAATTGATTTGAGTCATTCATAAAAAGAAATGTCTAAATTTTCTGGTTCCAGCTTCTCTTCTTTGATTATTTTCTGGTTTCTTTAGTCTCTAGAATAGTAAGCTGATGATCTTTGGGTTGTGGACAAAAAATACATTTTAGGTTGAATCTTTGGCTTTTTACACCGCTTTTATGAACCAAACAACTAATTGATTAATCGTTGTAATAATTGATAGATTAATCAACTATCAGAATAGTTGTTAGTTGCAGCCATAATATATAGTATATATATTATTCTAGCTGCCAGTTTTTTCGGCATGCAAATACAGTTAAAAATGCCAAATAAATTTGATTTGGAATATGACTCCCCTTTACCAGCTAGGCTGTAAAAATCTACAGAATTTTTTATATTGTAGAATAGTGCATTTTTATACATGACTGAATTAAAAAAATGTTTTCAGTATGTCCTGTTTTTATTAACCACTTATGACCCAGGCTTATTTATTATTATTATTCAGTTCTCTTGCTTCACATGTCAATGAAATGGAGTTATGTACATGTATTGAAAGAAATCTACATCTGAGGTAACTACAGAAGTGTCAGAATCAATTGATTAATCGATTATGTTGCTGTTACAGATCAAATATAGCAAGAACATTGCAAAAAAATATAAAATTATGTTCCATTACAGATAATATGCTTTTTGGAAACTTAAAAAGACAACAAACTGATCCAATTCCGAAAAAAAACTTGAAATAAGTTATCTGCAATGCAGAGTTCAGTGATTAATAAGATAAGAGATCAAATGTCAATTATTGTTATTATCATTACAGAACATAAAGAATATATTCCCTATGGAGATTATAAAGGAGCCATGTAATGTACATGGAATATTAAAATAGAGGATAGATGCAATAGCAGTTCTCAATACTTCTATTTTATTAATCTATTTTCATATTGTATTGATGTTGTGGATATTGATGATATGTAGATATTGTAAAAGTAACATTGTGTTTTACTACAGATAAAAATGCTTAATTTATTGTTGGAGCTGAGGTTTTCTCTATAAAACTCAATGCTATATTACTCAAACCTTTATTATTTATTTATTTATTTTTTATATTTTGACAGGCGAAATTTTGACTCTCGCCTGTAATGTGCTGGGATTGGCTCCAGCAGACCATGTGACCCTAATTAGGAATAAGCCGGTATAGAAAATGAGTGAGTGAGTGGTCTCAGAACGCCCACCCCATCTGCAGCTTTAGGCTTGTGGAGCACATTGAGTCCTGCTAACGATATTCACCAGGTATTTCTTGTATGTGTGCTAATCTTTGAGCAAATTGTCTAAACATGTATTTCGACTATTTATGGAATATTAAAAAAATAGTGAAAAATGTAACAACCACGTTTGATATTAGAAAAAAGAAAAGTATAAGAAGAAATGGAATTGTAATTTTTCTGGCAGATATTGCGATTGCATTCATGATTCATGAACAACATTTACAAGCTTCACAGAAACATACATCATACTATTAAACCAATAAATGCTGTAACTAACCCTTTGATGAGACATTTTTGTACAGCTCAACTGCAGCCTCAAACCTGAAATCCTGCCAAATGACCGATGTGGTGTTTATCTCTTTCTGAAACACAGATCTAAAAAGATAGATCATTGAGACATAGCCAAGAGTTTTGGTGCGTCCATGATTTTGTTCAACATGTTTTTTCATTGAATACATTTCCCTTGTATTTATTTAGTATTTTATGTGTTTTTTAAATGTTTTTTTTTTATTTGGCATTGTTTCTAAATATGCATCACTTTTCTGTTAATGATGAAGTTTTTGGCCAATGCAGCACGTTTGCTTTTGGCCACCAGACCATCAGAAGGCTGAATGACACTCTTCATTTGAATCGGACAGAAGTTTAGAATATGTCTGGTTAATGAAGTGGTGCCACCACTGAAAAGGCATGCTGTCTCTTTGAGATGTGAGTAATTTCATACAAGAGTTCACAGAAGTAAGCATACATACTGAAAATGTCAACATTTTCTTTTTAAAAATAACTCAAATTGATTAATTGATTTTCAAAATAGTTATTGATTATTGTAATGGATGTCAATTGACTAATTGTTGTGGCTCTACTAGACACAGATGCCTTATTTGGTTTAGTGAAAAATTAACAGACTGGCAGAAGCAAAACAATGAGGAGTCTTCTCTGGGTTATTATGGTGAAGTGTCTAGGTAAATATGGTTATAGAGGATTTTTGTTATCGTACAATATAAAACATTCCAAGGTATTAGCTTCAAAAGTCTTGTTTTGTCCAACCAAATGCTTCCAATCATAAAAACAGAAAGCTGCAAGTTCCACATTGGGGAAAATGACACAAGCAAAGCAAAATGTATGCTGAACTAATTATACCGCTGTATGACCTTAAACCCCAGTTAACCATGTGGAGCCTGAACTATACATGTTGTAAGAGCCTAAATGCAGTCTATTTTATTTGGAATAATTTTTTTCTTATTTAAAAAGATGCAGGTTCAAAGTAAGATAAATATTGTTTATTATTTCGTGATTTAAAAGGATTTAAAATATTATTTACATATGTACAGTATTTACTTTTATAACCGTAAGATGGGGCTTTTATTGAGACATTTAATATGTTCAGTTACCATGGGAGCGAGGTCAGTAGGAACAGGAAGGAGATCGGAGCGAAAAAGTTTTTTGTCCTCTCCCCAGACTGTCTCTGTTTTGATTTTGAAGGACATTAATTGTGGATGTATTTTCAATTTTTGTAATGTTGTTTTAAGTTTTCAACTAAACGGTTAAAATTAAGAAGTGGACTCGTGGTTTTAATTTTGGAGCATTTTTCTAAAAGGAAGTCTGACGAGCATCAAGCTGAAGCTTCAATCACAACAGGACCTGTAAGAACCGACATACATTAATTCCAAGTGAACCTGTTCATACTCTCCATCTATACGCAGATGCCTATGGATAAACATGCACGAAGAGTCCAGAACCAGGACATTAATCCATGCATGGAGGTAAGTTAACCAACATTTACATTAGGTCACATCTGCCTGCTGCTGGGACATGACAGCGTCTCTTATAATCCTGCTGCTTCTCTTTCTCAGGAAAGTTCTGACTCTCAGAAGTGTTTGGATGCCTACAACTATGACAAAAGCATGTGTTCAGCCTATTTCCAGAGATATAAGAATTGTAGGAAATACTGGGTAAGTGTGTTTTATTATTATTTACTAGAGGAAACAAAATGACTGTAGAAGAGTTCACCATAGCATTAAGAACATTTTCTGTGTTCTATTTCTGCATGGGAGAGGGTGAAAAGATGAGTGCTGGATACAGGGGTAATTCCCAGTGGCCTTACTGTTAGACAATTTCTGATGCAGCGTTTGTGTCACCAGCTAGTCTGCCAGGATGTTTGTCCTATCTTATAAAACCAGCAGCATGGGGACGTGCACTCAAATGTACCCTGCACATTGCCCCCCAGGAATTTTATGAGGACCATGGCCCTCCTTCTTCTCAATTTAACCTTGTGCCCTTGTGCCCTTTAAAAAAAATCTGTGGCCTTGATGCCCCGCCTCAGTTCATTTTGTGATTTTGTAGTCTGCTTCTTTTCTGTCAACATGGCATCAACACCAGTGATGGTGCCAGTGGGTTTGATTCAAGTCTGGTAGGAACGGCTCGGACGGGCTATGTTGAAAATTAGGTTGCTTTGACACCTAACCAAGTGGACTCAGTCTGCTTGTGGAGCTGAAAACTGCAACATTATTTCATTTATCACTTGTTTCAGTTTAGCTTTCACACTGAAATTTCTGAACCGAACCAAACCTTCTGTGCATCAACAGTCAATTGTTGTAACAGCTGCAACAGCTCCCACATCCCATTATAAGTCTTGTTTGTCTCTGGTTAGACATGCCAACATGTTTTTTTTCAGTAGTCTACACAGGTGCATGGTTATTTCTGCATGAAAGTACACACAGCAGTCGAGTTGAGTCAGGTGGTGCAGGAAAAAATGTCTGTAAACATGGACACAGCATATGAAGTAGCTGTTGGGATGATGTTTCTTTTGTTATTTAACAGTTGCACATGGCTCAGCGAGCGGTGCAATATGACCATCATGTAAAGCAGAGAGGCAGAGACATTTCACTGTTACTGCTGAGAAACGGCAGCAGAGGAAAAGACGGATGCGGATTAGAGATGTTGAGTTGTTGCTTATATAAAAGTAGGCCAACAGTCAACAGTGAGGACTATATTCTCTCAGCTGAGGGAGACGCTCAGAGAGAAAATGAACAGCAGCAGATCAGAGCCATCTCTCCCTCCATATAAATGCTGCTTCTGAAATATAAATAAATAGAACATGTACATTCTGTCCTGTGTTTGTCCATATCCTGCACCCCTAGTTTTAACCTCTTAATTCTGCTCTACAGAGAGACTTAAAAATGTGCCACCAAACCCTCTAGAGGGTCTGACTGAGGGTCCAACCACTATAGTATCTTAATATTTTATGGGAAACACTGATGTAATAGTGGTTGTCGTCTGAAAATTGACTTTTAATTTAATAATTGAGATCTCTGACGAGACAAGTGCTACTTTTGAAACTAAAAGTCAAATGTTTTCTTTGTCAACTATTCAGTTCTTTTTATTTCCTCATTCATTTTCCTTGATCAAGAACTTAAAATCATTTTTTTAATCTGTGGCCTTGGTGCCCTCAAAAAAATGACAAGCGGCCTTGCCCTGAATATGATGAAATTCCAGGCCTGGTGCCCACCTTAATGTTCCATACAATAACAGCTGCAGTTAAATATCACCATAGGGCCATTAGAGCTGTCAAAACTTGTCTAATATTAGATGCATCACGATGCAGCCAGAGATGATTCTGCATTGATATAGTGATAGAAGACAATTAATTATTAATGTAATTTTATTACTTGGCGTGGCAATATTTTTTTTCTTCCAGGAGCAATGTCACGTTGAATTATGGCTGAATTACAGCTGCAGGGATTAGTCAATTAATTGATTTCATTTGATTGGATTACATTAGTCGCCACTTATTCTGATAATCAATTAATCAGTTTGAGTCTTTTTTTAAGAAGAAAAGGTCCAAATTCTCTGGTTCCATCTTCTCTTCTCTGATTATTTTCTGGTCCAACTCCTCTCGTTCTCGAGATCTCGTTCGATCTTGTTCAGAGTGAGGGGAGGATGGAGGGAGATTAATAGGCAGATTGGTGCAGTGTGCAGTGATGCAAGCTCTGGACCGATCCATCATGGTGAGGAAGAAGCTGAGCTCAAATATGTAGATGAGATGATGAGATGAGGTGGCTCGGGCATCTAGTGAGGAGCCTCCTGGACCTTCCATGGTGAGGCTTTTGGGGCCATGGAGAAGATCCAGGACATGCTGGAGAGACTATGTCTCTCGGCTGGAAGAGATGGATGAAGCTGCTGCCCCTGCAATCCAACCTGGATAAGTGGTAGAAGATGGATGGATGAGAACATTTTCTTTTCACAATCTGTTATTTCTGCTATTAATTGTAATTATGGTATAATACATTGAATTTAAGTCAGGGAGAGTGTCTATCCGCAAGATGTCATTTATATTTTACTCATGATTCATTTATGATTTCCATTCAGTCACCCCGTTATCATAGTTATCATAGAGTTATGATAGTTATACATCATTTACATTTTCCCTTTCAGCCTAATAAATAATTCCCAGTGTTCAAAAAGCACCTTGATCATATTCTGGGCTATGACATAATGAAATCATGACCATAATCTCAATAGATACAAACACAAATAATTAATGAACTAGACAGTTCTCGCAAAAATTGTGAGAGTTGGGTCTGGGCTCTGTGGCTGTCGGCGGTCGGTGCATGGGAATCAATTGCACTGAAACGGCAACTTTGGCGCCATGGTATCTACCACATGGCTAAATATGCTGTGGGCCGTTCATTTTATCACTCTCAAAAAGTTTGGTGAGCGTTTGATATTTAGATCCAATATTATTAAATATTAAAATACACAAAGAATGAGGTTAATCAACCAGGATCCATTTTTCACATTTCTCAAAGTTCTTAAATCAGATTAGCTTGTTTACAGATTTCTCTTAGTTTGCAGGGCAAAAGTGAAATAAGAGATATATCCTGTTTTTGTCTACTATCATTGTTTCATTTCTCTAAATCATTTTGCTTTAGAGCTGCAACAATTAATTGATTAGTTGATGGAGAAAAAATAATCTGACTCTTTTGGCAATTAAGTGATTTCGTTGTTTTTTAAGCAAGATTTCACTTTCTCAGATGTGACAATGTAATGAAATGTTGTAATGCCATTATTCATCATAGTAAAATGATTGTGAATCTTTAGGTTTTGGACAGTTGACAAAATAGACATTACAAATGCAGGATTTTGTCCCCCTCTGCTGGTAGACTAACTACTATTACAGCTGTGAAACAGTGGACCATTTTTATGGAGCATCACACATTGCCACGAAATGACTGGATGCACATGTACAGCTCCCTCTGTGTGGCCGGTTTCATTAAAAGCAGATGGAATTAAAGTAGCTTTGTGGCTCTTTCTGTTATGATTACGTAGTATGAACGAACCTGTAAACATTGATGATATCATCAGACTTATTTCTTGTCTAAGTTTCTCCAAATCCACATATCACATTAGAAAGAGATAAGATAGTCAATACATTCTGTGATTGTGTTTGTTTCATTGCAGCACAACATAATGGTGCAGAGGAGGAGAGACGGTGTGAGTCCTGACATGCCCACTGCAGCAGAGAGGCAGGAGATGCTCGCTGCCATTGGTGGCAAACCCTACTGAAGAGACCTGAACGTCACACACACTGTGAAGACCAAGGGACATGTTGCCAGAGCTGATTGTAGGCTGTGAACCAAGCTCTGGTCACATAGAAGAGATCGACTGCAGCTGCAACTTTACTCTGAAATACAATGTAAGAGAGGGAAGGCAAGGTCGAAGATTTATTATTTGTTGAGTTTTGTTGAGTTGATGTGATGTGAACTTAACTGACACATGACCGTATTTAAGAAGCATGTTCATGTTTAATCTGTTAAGTACAAAACCTTTTTTTAATTGAAGTTACATCTACTGAGATCTGTTATTCATGAACATTCTCGCTACAAAAAAATGCACTGTTCAATTGAATTATTTTCAATAAACCGTGTGTGTACGCTAGTTTCTCATTCACAAACAGTGTGAAGTGGAACATGTGACATCTGACATTCTGGTCATACCAAAATGATCATCTTAATAAATCCAAGAAGATCTTTGGTGTATTTTTAACTTATATAATTGTTTATTTAATGTTGGATTTGCTGTGTGGTTTTTTTTAGATTTGTATTACTTGAGAATACCTAACCCTTCCTCTTTTTGGTGTAGAAATTCTTCAGTATTTGAGAGGGTACCTCGAATTTCCTCAAGCATCAGAGGTGAAACATTCTCTACCTTGCCTTTCCCAAAACTGAGTCAGTATGCATCCCCCAGGTCAGGCTCTTGGTGATGTGGAAAGGTATTGAAACTGTCCACTGCCTCCACCGACGACGTCTTGATGTTAAAGAGGGTCTGCTTATTCCTAAAGTCCACTTGAGTTTTAATTGCTGATGTTCAGAGGTTATTGTCCTGACACCAGCAGGTCAGGATCTCTATTTCCTTCAGTTAGGCTTTTTCATTATTATATGATCTGTGGTGGAAGAGAGAGGGTCAAAGATGTTGGGGTCGAATGTGGCTACAAGGTAGTTGGTGTATAGCAGGGGCCTCAAAACACAGCCCTGGCGTGCTCCAGTGTTTAAAAAAAGATGGTAGAAAGTGTAGGTGTGTCCACCTACTCTTACCACCTGAATTGTGGTCGGATTTTACATACATATACTTAAATACAACAACTATATTTATGTCAACTTTCTATATATAATATATTTTTATATATAATATACAATATGCCAGCATACTGAGTCATAATTAGGCTGTAATTTGTGTTAATGCCATGCTTAGTCACATTTACTACATATATCCATCCAAACAGCCAAATTATAGCCTATTATTAATGAATAATGCATATTTTGACTGACCATGACCACCTTACAATATTCATATGCATTGCATGTCCTTTCACATTTTAGCCTAGGTTATATTTACAGTAGGTTACAGGTTAGCATCTCTATATCAAACACATTCTAAAATAACAGGATAATTAGGTGCTTTATGTATTTTGTTTTCGGCTTTGTGTTAAAATTTTTACTTGCTGAAATGTAAAAGGGAAAAAATTAAAGGAAATTTAAGGGTGAAAAAAGCAAAGTCATGACCCTGTGTCGTCAATGGTGGCTACAGCCCTGGAGGTCACTAAATCATCTTTCTCAGTTTAGTGGAGAGATAAATGCATGTCCAGACATCGTAGAAGTATATAAAGCAACATATAGCCCACTAGTATTTTGTCAAATTTGGCTGTATGGTATAGCGGTGTTAGCACACTGTCATTTATTGATGATGTCAAAGCTGAAATAGAGCAACAGTATAAATACAGAGATAATCTATACAGATGGGCATATGGCCGAAGCAACCGAAGAGTTTTTCAGGTTCTTCAGTCAGTCAACTAGTGTCAGTCAGACTACATTCACCTGCTGAAGATCAGGCTGAAGACCAGACTGAAGGTGTCTGCAGTGAAGATCTGAGAGCATCACCAAAGAAACCGTCTGACACACAGTACACATGTGAAAGACTGCATTAAAAATATGACCTCTGTGTGCATATATCTATATAATATATTGATATGACAAATAAATTTAAATATACATTACTAATAACATACTTAATGTACTTAAAGTATCAAAAATGAAAGTACTCTTTCTGCAGCGGGATGTAATATATCATTAAAAGCTGTATTATTAGATTATCATCACTAATTCATTAACGTGAATATTTTTGTGTTGTAGCTAGTGGAGATAAATCCAGTCAGAGTAAGAGACGAGTTTAATCAGTACATTGCCCCATACAGCATCATATAAACTGATCTGCATTTACTGCTATTTTGGTAGGCACTGAAAAGACGGGTTCACAAATTTTGTGTATTTTTTGAAATAAATTTATGGTGGTGTTATTTTTTATTTTTTTATTCACTTTTTATGCACTTTTTGATTAATTTTTTTATTCACATAATTCAATGTTCCATCAATCATCAATAAAGTCATACATCTCGTAGTGGTGTTATTTGACAATAATTGAATAACATGGATAACATCTCGTGGTCCTACTACTATGACATGAGCAAAGGTATAAAAAGTCTTCACATTCATTACTCACGTAGAAGTATCGATACTAGACTTTAAATATACTTGTCTAGAGGTTGAAGTGTCAACTCAAGTAAACATGCAAAAGAACTAGTTTAAAAACTACTTAAAGTGTAAAAGTAATAAAAAAAAAACAGTTGCCTTCCAGTCAAAATATATGATCTGTAATTGCCATTGGAACAGTTGCTGAGAGGAGTAACGAAGTTGTCTATTTAATGTACGGAGTAGAAAGTACAGACATTTTGCGTGAAAATGTAAGGAGTGAAATAGCTCCCGGTAGCTCCTCCGGTAAAGTGGACAGGTCCAGGTACTGCAGGCTAACACATGCTCTAACAGCTACAGGTAGGCTGCTACATCCCATAATAACATTATGGACTGCCCGTGTCCTCCAAGATGTACATGTCATTATTCATGCTAATAATACTCACTGTTCGGGTTGTAAACTGTCGCAGTGAACAGTGAAGTTTCAAGTTAAGTTATTAAATGTAACTGGCTGATAAAGCTAATGTAGTGCTGCAGGCTAGCTGATATATTGAAGTTGCATTTTGTTTTATTGTGTGTGGTGGAAGTGGTGGAAACTAGTGTGTAACTAAAATATGATATATATCATATTCAAACAGATGTGTACAAATGTATGTATATGTATATATACATACATATACATTTAAGAAATCAGGAATCAGAATTTTGAAGTGTTTTTCTTATAAAAACAACTTGCATGTTCACAATGAATGAATTAATTAATTAATGATGGTTCATATGTTCAAGATTCAATATTTAAAGATCTCTATTGTCATTATGAGAACATAATGACATTTTCCAGATACTTAAAAACACAACAACACACATCAATAAACAACAACACCCACATAAACACAAATCCGAGGTAAAAGAAAACAATAAATAGACTTAGAAGCTATCTTTGAGTGTTTTTGTTGTGCTCATGATGTATCAACTGAGTCCAAATCTAGCAGACCACAGCCCACAATCCCCTGTGCTGTTTTTACTACCTAGAAGTCCTTCTTGTTATGTGCTGTGCAGCTATACCACACAGTCACACTGAGACACAAGGGGGTCTCTATGGATGCCTCTGTAGAAGTTTGGGAGCATTTAGGAAGAGAGTCCAGACCGCTCCAAGGAACTAAATGGTGTCCACATGCTCCACCACCTCCCCCTGTATGCTGAAAGGAGCAAGTTCAGTCTTCCTTGACCTCCTGTAGTCCATGATGACCTCCTTGGTCTTGCTGATGTTCATGATGACCACTGAGTCAGGTTCTGGACCTCTTCCCTGTAAGGAGACTCATCATTGTTGGAAATGAGACCCATTACTGTGGTGTCGTCTGCAAACTTCACTGCCAAGTTTGTAGGATACAGCAGAGTAATCATGCATGAAAAGAGTGAAGAGGACAGGGCTGAGCTCACAACCTCACAGCGTTCCAAAGTTGAGGATCAGTAACATAGATCAGTGACTCCCCACATGGGGCCTGTTGGTGAGGAAGCTAATGATCCAGGAGCAGAGTGGAGCCGATAACCCTAGGTTATGAAGCTTCAGGGCCAACAGGTCTGGGAGAACAATGTTGAAGGCCAAGCTGAATCCATGAATAGCATCCGAACATAGGTGTTGGAATGTCGCAGGTGAGTCAGGGCTGTGTAAACTGCTAATAAAAAAGTGTCTTTCATAGAAAGGTTGTTACTGTAGCTGTCGAGGCCGGCAGGAATGGCGTCTTTGATGTACTTTAGGAGGATCCTTTAAAAGCACTTCATAATGACTGAAGCAGGTGCCAAATCCCATTTTACTGATGGGGGAACAATAAACAGTAAATTTTCAGAGAATAAATTCTGGAAGGGACATGAAAAAAATGCTGTACTACCATATGTATATAATAATCTGTCCCTCTATTCTCTCTCTACCTAACAGTCCTTTGCAACTTGCGTTGCAGGTTTGAGTCCTTAGCATCTTCGAATGTTTTGAACAATGTTATTGAAAGTAATGATCGTAGTTATAGCAATGGTCAATATTTATTTATATTTATACATAAAGCAAATAAGGTCATGAAGAAATGAAGTAAAACTATGAAAATCATTTGTTACAGACACCCCACGTCTTCCTCTCTCTACTCTTCTTCCCATTCCCTCCTCTCTCCCCCTAGTTTCTGCTGCTATGTTAACTTATATTGTTAGAGCTTGTTAACAATCATTAGGTCTGATCTTAACCAGCAGACTGGTAAAAAAGATGTTCATTTTAGACAAGATTTAAACTAGTGATGTGCTAAATGACTTAGTCGCTACTTATTAGTTTGATTGGTTTCTTCTGTGTAGTGGACTGTAGAAATTTGCAGATAGGCCCATTGGAAAACAGCTTCTGGATGAAACCACTTTGTGGAATAGGGGGGGTTACAATTTCTTAAGAATTAAGAAATACATTATTCTTCATTTAGCATTACTTGTTTTGTGCATTTATTTAACATTTCTTTATTATTGCAAGTCATTTATTTGTGTTTACAAGTTTTTTTCGGGGGGCAACCACCTATGGACTGGAGTCAGTGTGACAGGGCAACGTTCATTAAGGAGACGGTTGTTTTCTTGGACAAAGGCACGATGATGGAGGACTCCAAGCATACAGGGACCATGGACAGCTGTGTGGACAGGTTGAAGAAATCCAGAAAATCTGATCTGATGATCTGGGCATGACTATAGGTTCCAACGTGACACCTTATTTGGGCCTGCAACCTTGTTTGTGTTGATCTTCCTCAGAACAGAAGTGACTGTGGCTGCTGCTGAACCTCTGGCTGAGGAGGAAGGACAGCGCTGCTGTTGCTCAAGGAGTCAAAGATAGCAAAGAAACTGTTTAAAGTGTCAGGTAGAGGGGGTCATGGCTGACCTACTGAATGCTGTTCTTCTAGTCTGTACTGGTCTTGATGCCTCTCCACATATTATGTGGGCTGTTACCATTGAAGTGCTCCTCAATGGGTTGTACCAGTGTTTGGTTGATTAGACGCCCAGGGGTCACTGTCCTGTCCACCCAAAGGAAAAAAACCAACATGACTGTCTTCATGTGAAGGACAGCATCAATGCAGAAGTTAACCCTCTGTTGCATAGTGTTGTCATATGACAACAATTACTTTGTCTTCATTTTTCTAAAAACTGTGATATAAACCATCTAACCATTTCATTAAATTTTGATGTTAAGTTTTTTTTGTTTTCTAATATGCTAAAATAGATTTGTTGCCATATGACAATAATATTCTATTGACTTACATGGCATGATATATAGTCAACATATTTTTACCATGTCCAAGTAATATTTCATGCAATAGAGTGTTAATGTAAGTGTAGTCATGTATGTGAACTTGTGACAAAATACAATGATGAAAACTCTAATAATGAGGCTTAATCAAATCATGTGTGTCACATTGTAAATATATGTAACAGGAGATTATATATAATGTAATAAGTACCCTGATCATGTAGTTTGTGCTGAGGTTTTTTAACACATCTAACTGAAGACACTGAGGATTATTTTCTATAGATGAACACACCAGCCCCTGAAAATCAGTGCAAATATCAATATTTGACTCAACTTTTTCATGTGAATTTCAACTTTCTGCTGCTTTGAAAGACTCACACATTGTACCTGCCAGCTACTTCTTGTGTTTTCTCAGACTTTATTTTGTTTCATAGAGCATGTTGCCTTCCATCAACCTACCCATGGACGTGTATGTTGATCTCTGCCATTCATTTGGGTAAGATAAAGGCTTCCCTCTGCTGCTCCAGCTCTAGATGCACACAGGCTTTACAGATGCAGTGCATGTTTCCAAACTGCTTTGTGTAAATAATTACAGAATATAGACCAGCTGGCCTGAAACGGATACCAGAAATATTGAAAGATCTTATACTGTAATTAAGTGTTGTAAGTAAAACCAGCTGATCTTTGGGATGGACCTGGTAGAAAATGACGTGTCAGTTCAGTGTACCTCAGCAGATTGTCAATTTAAACAGCCAACTTCTACTGTGTTATATTAGGGATAACAAAACATTGCCTTGGTAAGTTGCTTCTCATACAAAATGAAAAAGGGGAAAATAAAAAATACAAAAAAGTTCACTTCAATGTATAATTGGGACAAAGTAATGTTACATTATCTTAGTTAAACAAAATCAAAATCATCAGTTTTGATCAACACCGCCATCCGTAACATTTCAGTGTATATTGTCTTCAGACTTCCTGTGTGGATGGCATCTCTGCTGCACGCAGCCAAAAGCATGAGAAGTGACCCAGCCTGTAGGAAAAAGGTCTACAGGCTCCTGCAGAGGAAACTGGTAAGAACTGCAATACTTTTACTACATCAAGATGATAATACCCATGTACTCTCATAGTACTAGTAGTAGTATTTTTCATTGCTGTATTGGTACTTGTACTGAAGTAAAAGACCTTCCATCGTTTTGTTTCAAACGTTAACTGAACTTAAGAAATCAACATATTGACAGCGCAAGGCTTGCTTGAATTAGCTACATCTAGCAACAAAGCTTACAACAGAGTATAATGGCTGCTGGCATACATAAACAACATAAACAAATCCTGCATGAGTCATGTAACACGCACACTGCCTCATGGGTAGTGAAGTCCATTTCAAGTCCATTTCCTGAGTATATCCCAAATCAAATGACATATAGTCTCTTTTAATCTAATAACATATCTGACACATGAACTGTTAATCTTAATACTAATTCATGAATTATCTAACTTATTAATGTTGCTTTCTTTTTAAATAACCTGTGCTAAATAAACTCTATCAAATAAATTCTCAACAAAATCACAATGTACATTTTGAGAGACCTGATGAATGCTTCTTAAAACTGATTTTCTCATCTGTCCAAATATTATTTGTCAATGACCATATCACTGCACAAGTCCAAGCACTATGGTACAGAATAAAGAATCATCATGGCTTCTTTAAATGGAACAGAAAGCTGAGAGAATTCTGCTATTTCTTTGCAAAACTGAACTTGTATAATACTCTTAATATATCTATATTTAGATATTTATGTATACAGAATAGGTAACCATGTGTAATTTATTTATTTATATTTTTCCACTAATTCCATGTGTAATAATCTACTCACCTATCTCATACCCTGTGACCTTTTACAATAACAAAGGTGTGTTTAGGCATTTACTTTTGTTTTCTTATTTATTTTAGCTTTGTTAGGGTGTTAGGGTGACAGTCTGTGTGTGATGTGCTGAAGCTTCAATTTCCCTGAGGAACCTCCCAAAGTATCACTAAAGTCTGATCTAATCTAAAAAAGTTTTTTTCAAAGTGTTCATTGGAGAAAAAAAAAGAAAAGCATAAAGGAGCTTAGACCAGAGTGACCAAATGTGCACATTCAATAGCAATCAAGTACTGCAGCTGGTTAGCTGGATGTGCTGTCAGGCTGGGACTCAAGTCAGGACTCAGATGCAGATATAGAAGTGGAAACCAAGCTGGCTATGAAAAATGACCAAGGCTGTCCTGACAATAGACTAAGGGTAAAAAGGGGCAAACGAAAAATCACTCTGCTCTGAGGAAACAAGGGGTTCTATAAAATGTTACCTTTAAACTCAAAATCTTTCAAAAGTGAGGAAACAAAAACAGCTATGAAACATAGGCTTAATGAAATCACACACTCAAACAACAGACCAAGACACTCTGGCACAGGACAAGGGGAACACTGAATATTTGAGCACATGAGGGAGGGGAACAGGTGGAGACAATCAGACAGGTGACACATGAGGAAGGCCTAGTGACCTGAAACCAGAGGAAAGTTAGACTTTCAAAATAAAACAGGAAGTGACCAGACAAAAACCCCAAGACAAGACAAACCTCACCATGGTGTGACAGAATGCTGTGTGTGACGTATTCTGTTGCTTTCCCTGGTTGCTATTTCAACATACTGGCACCAAATCAATGAATCAACAGATAGTTTGATTATTTCAGCACTAATTATAAGTTTCAGTCTTTCAATAGATAACTTCAGGACAGGATGACAGGTTAATGAGGATTAAAGCAGACACCACACAAGCATTGGCAGAAAATGCTTGTGTGATAAACTGCAAACATTTGTTGCAAATACCTTTGTTTCATCACTTTATCCATGATCCTCAACTACACCTGTCGTTTCATTCTTTAAAGGTCACTTCCTTAAAATTGCATTTTGACCTTTTGACTATTCACAGCAAATCATTTTTCTCACAGGCACATTAACAGAATTTCACATGATATTTCAGAGGACATATAGTCTTTTATGAAGGATTTTTTTATCTAGAGTGTTTTTGACATGATTTAAATAAACGAAAGTCTGATGAATGGGCTTGTTATTAAAACAAAACAAAAAATGTTATAATATATTTTGTGTAAAATAAGGATATGCAAATTAGTGCATATTTAATGAGCCTTTACCTCCTCTGCATATTTAAATTTAAATGTGTATTTTCGCTATGTTAGGTTTTACTATGATAGGAGCAAAAAAAAAAAATATTTTCTGTATCATTACTATTATATTAAGCCCTACAGTCCAGCTTTCTGCTTTAAGCAGTCAAAACACAACAGTGGTTTTTAGGCAGGGGTACACCCCAGATGGTCGCCAGCCAATCGTGGGGCACACACACCATTCACTCACACCTATAGGCAATTTAGAGTCTCCAATTAACCTCAGCATGTTTTAGGACTGTGGGAGGAAGCCGGAGTACCCGGTGAAAACCTACACAGACACGGGGAAAACATGCAAACTCCACATAGAAAGGTCCCAGACCCTGGACCAAGGGGGTCTTGAACCTGCGACCTTCTTATAATAATAATAATAATAATAGATGTATTTAAAAAAACATGTAAGAAAAGGTTGCAAATACAGTCTCAGGATAGTTTCATGCTATGTAAGTCAATGGGACTCCATTAGGTTGTATACAGTAGGAATTTAACATATTTGCATATTGTTGATATACAAGGAATCTATGTTAGCATAAGTAAAAACAGTTATAACATCAAATTGAATTAAATGTAAAAACAAAACTAAAGTTTTGTTACCCTAAATAGTGAGTTAAATTCTTTATTTGGTAAAATGAAATAAAAATTTTGAATAAAAGAAAATGTTCGGTAGTGAGACAATATCAAACATCCATGAGCAAAAGGGACTGGCGAACAGGATATCCTGGTCATGTAACCTCATACATTGTATGTCCTTCCAAAATAAAAGCTCCCTTTTCACACCTAACAGTAAACACAGATTTTATATCGCAGCTTTTTTAGAAAAATGAAGGATTTGTTTCCATATGGAAACACTATGCAATAGAGGGGTAAGAATATGTCTTTCTGGGGCTGTTATAATTAAATCACTGTACAAATATAAAACGGTAAAAAGTAAAGAAACTGCAAAAATGCTCCAAGCACATAAAGGATGAAAAAAAATCATCCTCTTTCTGCCTTGTTCTTCATGCTGCTCCATTTTATCCCCAATAGCTGAGGTCATACCTGAGGCCTGTTTTATGCTCTGACATGTGATTGGAGTGTTTTTTCTAACTGAATTTGAACAGGTGAGACAGGTGTTGTTTTGGTGGAGGAAAAAGGTAATATATAATCTAACTGTTTTAGAGTTTAGCAGTTTGAGTTATGTTTTATGGTATATAAATATAATGTAAGTAGAATAAGTAGTAGAATGATGTAGAATAATTAAGATCCATAAATCAATCAATGGAATAATGAGATACATTTCATAAAACAATAATAAGCAATTATTATGTAGTTAACCAATAGTTTGAATTTTAAATTGCACTTAGTGTGCTACATAGATAGCAAAACATTCAAATTCAGGAGTGTGTGTGTTGTTCTCATTGTTGATGTAACCCTCTGACCCCACACTACCCAGCAACTACAGACCAAACTACCATTTCTCTCAAAAGTTCTTAAAAAGGCCATTGTCAATCAATTACTCCCCTACCTACACCAAAACAATATCATGGAAAATTTCAATCTGGTTTCAAACTGCACCACAGAATCCGCTCTATTAAAAGTTCACAATGATTTACTTCTCTATGCCCACTCCGGTAACTGTGCCATCCTCATTTTCCTTGACCTCAGCGCAGCCTTCGATACAATAGATCATAATATATTACTAGATCATCTCCACCATGACATGGGTATCACTGGCACTGCTCTAAACTCGTTCACATCCTACTTCAACAATAGAGGTTTTTCTATAAGCATTGGTTCACACTCCTCCACCTCAGCCACCCTGTCTTGCGGCGTCCCCCCAAGGTTCAATATTAGGTCCCATCCTGTTTTCCATCTATATGTTCCCCCAAATTATTCAGAAATATCACATTTTTTTCCACTGCTATGCCGATGACACTCAGCTCTACCTCCCCCTCAAACCCCATGATAATTACAAAATCTCCAACATCACCAATTGCATAAATGAAATAAAATCCTGGATGGCAGCAACTTTCCTTCAACTCAACAACAACAAAAGAGAAATAATTCTTTTTGTCCCCCTGACAACATCAATTTAATTTCAAACAGTCTTGACAACCTCTCCACCTTCATCAAACCATACGTACTTTAAAAATCTCATTTTCGATCACAAACTCAAGTTCAATGAACAAGTGAATTCATGAATGAAACCAGTTTCTTCCAACTCCGTACCATTGCAAAATTAAAATTCCTCTCCTTCAAGAACATAGAAACTGTCATCCATACATTCATCTCTTCCTCCTCATCTCCTCCTCAAATTTGAAAAATTTGAATTACAAGGTTTTCACACACTAGTGACGATAATAAAGTAGGAGTTACCAAAATCTGTGCCCTTACTGTGTCATATTCATGCTACACAATTGTATTGGTGTGACATCACAACTTCACAGCAGTCTTGACAGCTCATTATAAGGCACAGGTTCTGAATACAGGGTGTGTGCACCTCTCTCTGGATTGAGTGTTTTTAAAACACGGGACGGTATTTATAGAACACCTCAACCTTCTTATAATATTTAAAAAAACAAACAAAAAAAATTTAAATGTAACTTTCTAAAATATGGGATAAACTTGTAGTGTGTGCGTTCTATAAAAATCACTTTCTGTGCAGTTGTCATGAAATTATCTATTGAGACTGTTTACAGTCTTTTCCCATGATTGTGAATGGGAAACACATCTTAGTTTTAAATCCACACTTTTGCCTCCAGTAAAAATGTTTTCAATAGGTAGCCGGCATATAGAGGACGCTAGCAGGTCTAGACCATACACTTTATAATATTAAACATTCCTCCATGACCAAGCACCTTGATACACAAGGAGCTGTGCTGGGACCCCCTTAAATCAACATCAACATCTATTGCACTTCTTACTTCTATTCCAGATGCTCCACAAGGTGAAAGTAAAGGAGGGGGACGTCTACAGGCCCACCTATGTTTACCCTGAAGAGGTGAAACGACTGATTCGTTCTGTCTATCCAAAACATATCTGTGACTACCCTGACCCCTGCCATGAACAGGTGAGATGAGGTGGATATCAAACCGAGCTGGAGTCAGGCTATGTTATATATAACCTAGCTTAGCTTATACAGAATAATAGCTACCGACCTGACACACACACACACACGTATATATATATATATGTGGGTGATTCTTCAATATATATATATATATATAGGTGAACCGTTTCTTTTGGCCTATGAGAGATGATGTTCTGTGGTATCAGCCACATGATCTGCTTGGTCTTGTCCCAGAGCCCCAGCCAGTCACAAAAAGGCACATGAGGCTACCAGAGAATGTGCGGGAGATGTTGTGCTCCCTCGGGGAATGAAACAAACTAAGTCTAAGGTTTATGTTGGTGGCACACTTTAAACTGTCAAAATAGCTTAATGATTCTGCTATTGAGGTTCGGCACATGATGAGTTTTTATATTAAGTGCATTTTCTTAGTGCGTAAAATCAATTGGTTACTTATGTGGTTGTTGCAGTCACAGAATGTGATATATATATATTTTTTTATTTTATTGACTTAAATACTATTTTTCTCACTATACTGTATTTCTTACTAGTTTTTGTCTTTTTATGACATTGTTCAGATGATTTATATAACCCGGTTGATAATCACCAGCAGGTCCTTGACTGTTGTTTAATATGGATGACGCCACTGTTACTGTACATGAATTAATGTGCTACACATTTATTTGAGAGTGCTGAAAACTAAATTTTTTATTTTATCATTTTTGGATTGGCACCCATCATATGGGACATTTGAGTTAAGCATGCCAATTCTCTTGTCAGAAATGAGCCAGGCCAAATAAGATATTATTACATAAGCAATGCTGTGGTAGTTTACCAAGTGATTCATTTTAATGGAAGGTTAAGTGTTCAAAAGGTGTTGTTTTAAAAAGTAATATTTTATTTATCTTTCTTTTGTTGAAAAAAACAACAAAAAAACAACAGTGTTCATTTTTATGTCATTACCAGAACATGTTGTCATTACCAAAACATGGTGTCATTACCGTCACAGTACATTTTTTGATAGAAAATGTTGCACTTTTGTTAACTTGGGTTTTACCTCAATCATTGTGGTAATGTTTAAAAGTCTAAATTATCATTTTCTGAAAAAATATACATTGCAATTCAAATATTCTGATTAGTACGCAATATTTCATTGTTGAGACAAGGCAATATATTAAAAAGTTAGAGAGAACATGTCGTTAAAATGTATTTTAAATGTACTAACAAATATTTAGAACATGATTCTTAAAGAGCATGTTTTATACTTACTGGAATGATTCCGATAACTTTGTTTATCAAACCATTTAGTATTAAAATCAGTGTTTTGTTTGTGTGATGGTAATGACATTTTGCTGTGACAACTTTGAAAAAAGCATCATGATATCAAAATTATCATTTAGTACAATCAAAGCTATGCTAAGATCATTGTTCCAGACCAATTGATAAACCTTTTGAAATTGAAAAAATAGAGATTAAAGAAGATATTTTTTTCAAAATTCCAAAAGTCAGAATTGCCCCGAATTGAAGAATCACACACACACACACACACACACACACACACACACACACACACACACACACACACACACACACACATATATATATATATATATATATATATATATAGATATATATATATATAGTTCTGTATGGTTTTGGCACATTTCTAGCTTGTTAAAAAGGACATGCAGTGTGTATATATCAGGCCTGGAATTTCATCATTTTAGGGGCAAGGCCACTCAGCCTTTTGTGTTATTTTTTGAAGGCACAAAGACCCAAAGTCCATGCACAAAGACCATAGATTAAAACAATGATTGAAGTTCTTTCTTGATTAAGGAACATTAATGAGGGAATAAAATTAACTAGATGATAAAGAAAACATTTGACTTTTTGTTTCAAAAGTAGCACTTGTGTCAGAGATCTGAATTATTACATTAAAAGTCAATTTTCAGACCACAACCACTATTACACCAGTGTTTCCCCTGCCTTGATATGAAAGTTTAATGTTAGTGCGGCCCGCGCAACTTTGTACGACGGCCGGGAACCCTCAATGATGCAAATAACGGAAGTGAATTACCGGGGACTATTATTGGCGGTGCACCTGTAGTTTTTATGTGAGCGAAGAAGACTACGAATACGAAGAAGAGGAGGTGTCGTAAAGCAGAAGTAATTAGGGGGCAAATAATAGTTTCTCCAGTAGGTGCCGCTACATGACCATTATGGCCGGCAAGGATGATCGCTGAAGAAGACTGGAGGTTCCTCGCATGTGCGGGTTGTTGTTCTCCTCCCAGTGACTGAGAGGGATTTATCGTATTTCTAATCCACATAAAAAGTGGAAACTCTGCATCTGTGTTTTGTGGTCATTTTATTGGCAAGTAACCACATATTTTTGGAGGAATACGAAGAAGAAACAATTCTTTGCTCCCTAATTACTTCTGCTTTACAACACCTCTTCGTTTTTGTATTTGTAGTCTTCTTCGCTCACATAAAAAAACTACAGGTGCACCGCCAATAATAGTCCCTGGAAATTCAGTTCCATTGTGGAGTTAGTTTCTTTTATTTGCAGCGCTGTTTCTTTTTGTTTGCAGCGCTGTTTCTTTTTGTTTGCAGCATTGAGGGTTCCTGGCCACTTAGCACTACCTCCGTGCTAAACAGTTAGGTGTGTCTCATTCAAAGGCCGACAGCTTCGGAGCACCCGAACTATACCGGCAACATGACCGTGCCCACGGTGCCCAGCACCAGCCTGAATACACGTATAAACCACGGATGTAATCAACCTGCCGCTGTAGCAGCACCGGGGAAGGCAGCAGTGGTGAATACACGTATAAACCACGGACGTAATCAACCTGCCGCTGTAGCAGCACCGGGGAAGGCAGCAGTGGTGAATACACGTGTGAAGCACGGATGTAAACAACACGCCGCTTCCTTCGCCGGTGCTGCTGAATACACATTTAAAGAGATAAACAACACGCCGGTGTGGCTGTCACCAGAGCCGGGTGCTCCGAAGCACCAGACCTGACGTTACACACGCACAAGAACGGGGAAAATGAGTGACGCTAACACGGAGCTAACTATTACATACACACACAAGCGAAGTTTTATGTGTATGTGTCCGTGTTAGCGTTAGCTCCATGCTAGCCACTAGTCGAACTTTTCAAACTTTATTACATTTTTTATTTATTTAATTTAATATTAAACGGCCACCACAAACGCTTTATGTTTCCATGGTTTCTGACTTTCAACCAATCAACTGTGCCATGCTGACGTCATATGCAGGCGCAGGGCCCTGAGTCGATCTGGTACCAGCGGAAATTATGTTCTTTGTACGTCAGCTAAACACTAAAACTGAAACTTCAACACAACAGTGAGAAATAGTGGAATTACATACTGTATATTACACAGCCCCAACATGTCTTTCTCAAAGCCTGAAGTGAAGAGAAAGGTTGTTGATGAGCACAGACAATTTCAGAAAAAGTGTTGAAAACCTGATGTGGCCCAGCCTCACCCAGACCCATCTCCAGCGGCCCCCAGGTGAATTGAGTTTGAGACCCCTGCTCTAGAAGGTTTGGTGGCACATTTTTAAGTCAAATGCATCATTCTGGTTTTACCCTGTAGAGCAGAATTAATAAATAATAAAATACAATTTAAAAAATAATAAAATCATTATGGGAACTCAATATCGAAGCCAACTATCTCTATACAATGTGACTATAATTTCACAATATTAATAAATATTAAATAATATAAAATATTAAATTCAGTATTCCATGCTTTAGTTACATGCTAGAAACATTGGAAATGGAGATAGATGTCCAAAATACTGAACTATCCCTTTAATATCTCTATGTTCCAGTTGAAAAGAACAATAGAGCAATTAAATGAAAGTGAGCTGTGTGATAAAAATGCAATGGTGTGTGTGTTTTTCAGGTGGTGTATATCACTGTTGAGGATCTGCAGAAAGTCAACTAAACTAACTAAAATGTGTGTGTTTCCTGATTTCAAGGCACTGTTTGGTTCATTGTGAGCATGTGATGAGAACAAAAATAATGTATATTTCAGAGTTGAATCTTCACTTTGTTTTCTGAGGAGGTTCTTTCAGTTCATCATCAGCAAGACTTTTGTAATGTGACAAACAATTCAAATAAAAAAGTAGCTCATATTCTGTACATCAGTATTAGTATCTGCTTTCAACACTTGGTGTGTTTCAGCTTTTACTCATCCATTGTGTGGATCTGTTGAACATACCATACAATACAAATACACAACACTAAAGTAGATGGAATAACATCATGTAATATGTATCTATAGAGTCATGTAATAATAATGCGCCTGGTGCTAATCAAAATGATTCTTTTGAATAATGAAGGCAAGGTTAACTATATTAGTCAATCATACGTGAATAAACAGTGTCCAAAGTTGTTTTGTGCTAAAATTGATAGTTGATTATGTGTCAGTGCCATTAATGTCATCATATTAATTGATATAGTAATTTTGACACATACAATGTAATGACTTTAAATGAATCCACTGACTTTCAGCAGCGATACATCTGAAGTGAAGACCACAGTGCCACCTGCTGTTTCTATGGAGATCAGGCTCTAACATGACTGTGAATAGGATCAGTGAGCAGAGGTTGTATATGTGCGCAGATTGCAGTTTAAATTCATAAAAGAAAAGTAATTTTAAATTTGAACAACTTTTAACTAATTATTTGCAAAATAATGCTAATAGTAATGAGACATGATCAATGATAGCAATGTAATAGTACTCAGGAGCAACAATAAATATGTCCTGTTAGGTAACAGTAATGTGTGGAAATATATACTTGATAATGGGAACTAAAGCCTAAAAACTCAAGACTCAAGACTTTTTCCCAGAGCTTCAACCATATAGCATAGTCTTTGTCAGTGCAAAGGTTTGGCTGTGGTTTAACCACATGAATAAAAAAAAAAACAGCTTCCACAGCTTCAGACTTTACTTCAGCTACAATTGTTTTGCATATTAGATGACAGTTTATTGCTTAGTCCCAAACATAAAACCACTGCATATGGTGAAGAGAATGTGGGAGTTTCCATTGTACAACTTTTTATTTGCAAATAAAATATTTGTTGTTGTCCAATATTAATAGTTTGTGGCTTCAGGTTATTTTATGTTAAGTAAATGTGATAGAATGTAAGAAGAACAATACACATTGCATATGTAAGGAAGGTCCGGTGTAGTTGTCAAGTTGAAAGGAAGCAGTATTTCTAAATTAAACAAATATATTCCCCGACTTCAGATTTTTCACATTTTAACCTCACAAGTAAAAAGAAATTCCTTTTTTTACCATTTCAACCATTTTGTGTATCATATTATTTTAGATATGTTTAATCATCCATAGTGAATGTTAGCCTGCACATCAATAAAAAACTTGTCACCTATGTTGACCCGCCTGCTCATGTGCCCACATCCAGACATGTGCACTGTATAAGCTTAGGATATTTTTAAAGAAAAATAATATTTGATATAATAATAATTATGATAACAATTTCAGTAGTAACAACAATAATAATAAACTAATAGAATAAAACAGTAAACACAATAAAAGAGTATGCACATACTGTATATTGCCCCTGTATGTATGTATGACCTACGAGCCCCTACTGCATAAAATATTACTTAGACATTGTAAAAATATTTTGAATGTTTTTCATTCATTCATCTTCTATACCCACTTATTCCTCATTAGAGTCGCAGGGGTCTGCTGGAGCTAATCCCAGCACATTTCAGGCAAGAGGCAGGGATACACCCCAGATGGTCACCAGTCTGTCATGGAGCACACACACCATTCACTCACACAATTTAGAGTGTCCAATTAACCTCATCATGTGTTTGGACTGTGGGAGGAAGCTGGAGAAAACCCACCAGACACAGAGAGAACATGAAACTCCACACAGAAAGGTCCTAAGGACCAAGGAGGTCTTGTACCTGTGACCTTCTTGCGAGGTCCAGAGGGTTAGACTCTACCACTCTGGCAGGGTCCCCAGTTAAAGGTGCAGAGCTGGGGTGGGAATGCTTTCCCCGCAGCACCTGTGCCTGTCCATTGGGGTTCACCCCAATGGGTGAGAGGGTAGCCTCCCTTAGCCTTTGGGTGGGGGGACGCGTCCTGATTGTCGTCTGTGCTTACAACAAACGATTTTTGGAGTCCTTGGAGAGGGTGCTGGAGGGCGCCCTTTCTGGGGACTCCCTCGCTCGAACACCATGTTCAAGCCTAAGGGTGTACACGTGCACTTGGCACCAGCACACCCTTGGCCACAGTACGGTGATTGACTTTTCTGAACTGCTGTCTATAATCTGCATTGGTTTTGCCTATGTTATTATCATTGGTGATTTTAACATTCATGTGGACAATACTCTGGACTGTAGCCCTGAAGAACTGTGTTGTGTCTTTAAAAATATGGATTAATTCAACATGTGACAGAACCAACATATATCAAAGGTCACACTTTGGATCTAATTATATCTAAAGATTTAAACATTTCTAAGGTTGGGGTGACTGATGTTGGACTGTCTGATCACTCCTGTGTTCTTTAAGTCTTTCTCTCCATACACAGAAATGTTCCAACAGTGGTAATCTCAGAAATGTTTATCCAGGCCTTCTCTCCCACAATATCCCTCCCCTGTATTAGTACATCTCCCCAAAATCTATTAATGTATACACAATCCCACAGGCAGTGAATGTATGAACCTTCTTCAATCCTGCACTTATTACAGAACTTTGATAGATTTGTGTTCATTTTATTATGTAGCAATGTGGTGATATGTAGTCTGTGTGTGATTCTAAATTGTAACTCCTTTGCTTTATTAGTGGTAAAACACTCATTTAGATTCATCCGCAGCTCGTCTCAATCTTTTATTTGTATTTGAACACCAAAGTCAGCCTCCCATTTTGAATAAACTTTTGTTGTGTTCTCTTTCATCATCCTGCAGAACAGAATAAATTGTAAAAATATCTGGAAATATCTAAAACGTTGTGTGGCTGGTATTTATTTTCCAGTTATTAGCTGATTAAAGCTTAACACTGAGCCATTTACCTATACATCCCCTAATGTCATAATGTCTGTCATACCATACACTGAAAGGACCTTTCTCAAGACTGGGAGGGATTGAACTGTAGTGGGGTCAGTAAAGATATGACTTTATCCTGGCCTTCTATTTTCCTTATCAACCTCTAAACTTGAAGAGTGTTTTGTAAAAGAAAATCTCCCTTTACAGCTGAGCTTGCCCATTCCTTTGATGTGTATAGAATGTTCTTTAAAGGTATACGGGATATTTTTTCAGACATGTGGATTCTAGGTCTTCCTGAAACCAGTCTCGAATATATCTGCATTGGCATGCCAATTGGTATAATTTAATGTCAGGGACAGCTAGTCTGCCCTTCTCTACTGTGAGTTGTAATCTTGACAAATTCAATCTTGAGCCTTTGTTGCACCATAGAAAAGATATGAGTGCACTATTTAACTCTTTAGAGGATGCGCGTGTCAGTACTATTGGAACCATTTGGAAGGGGTATAATAGATGTGGGAGTATATTCATTTTGAATAGGTGCACCCTACACAAAAGTGACAGTGGGAGACCAGACCAGTGAGCAAGGTCTTGTTTAATACGACGAATAAGGGGAACAAAATTAGCCTTATACAGATCAGGTAAGAGAGGGGTGATATGAATACCTAGATATGTAAACCCTCCCTGGGGAGGCATCAGCAGACACAGGGATTCTGCTTGGAAAGAGACATTATCTCTGATTTTAGGTAGTTGATCTTGTATCCAGAAAAAGTAGAAAACATATAGATGAGTTCAATAATGAGACAGAGTCCATGGGTTTACTTATATTTAATAGGATGTCATCAGCATAATGTGAATTTTTATGCTACTTCATTTGTATCTGGATACCCTTAATGTAACAGTCTGCATGGATAGCCTCTGCTAGTGGCTATGGTCAGTGGAAAGAGGAGGGGTGACAATGGATACCCTTGAGCAGTACCCCACCCAAGTGGAAGACATTAGAACAGCGGTTTTCAAAGTGTGAGGCGCGCCTCCCCTGGGGGGCGCCAGAGGGCTTCAGGGGAGGCGCGGCGAGAGAAAAAAAAAAAGAATGTAAGAGTGTAAACATTTGGCGAGTGGCAAAATGGATCGATTTTTAACATCCAAAGTCAAAGTGAGAGAGGGCACAGAGTCTGGGGTAGGCTTGTCCCGATCCAATATCGGCATCGGATCGGTCGCAGATATTGGCAAATTTCCAGCGCACCTATTAAGATAATCCATTCCAGTTTTTTTGCTGTTGTTTCGCTAAAATCCAGTCCGCATTTTCCAGCACACCAGCATTAGCGTCTCTCCACATTTGTTCAACTCGCCTCGCGTTGCATCGCAACCAGAGACGCTCAGACTTGTCGCTCCGTGCCAAACGGCACAGACAGACACCGAAACAGCGTAATTACACTGAAACGAACCACTGGAATTGTTGCAGCACTCGGATAATGTAACTAATGTGACTACATCGTTTTCTTTATTTAACATGGGATTTTGACTTCTTTTTTTAACGGAACGCATCTCCGCAAATCTGCGGAAATGTGAGCGAGACTCCGGTGACTGGACTCGACTGTGTGTCACCTGATGCAGGAATAATGACGCACCAGAAATAAAATAAAATAAATGTTAAACCAGCATGTCTAAACAGAGAGAAGATGTATAACAGGATGTTGAATATCCATTCAAAGTGACAAATAAAACGTTTATTTAGACGTCTTTATTCTGAAAATCCCACTTTGAAAAAACTTTATTAAAAACACTCCAGACCGCCATTACATTTTTAGCTTGCGCACCCCCGAGTGCTCGGACTGCAGTCAGGGCAAACAGTTGAAGGCAGCGTGTAGATAGAGATGGAGCAAAAAGTGTGGAGGAGATTAGGGAGTAGAGGGCATTTTTGTTTTTAAATAGTTAACGATATAATTTGCACTGGTTTTTAAAGCCTTAGTTTACACCTGCTCAAGAGCAGAGTACTGATGCTGAGCTAATAGCCTATTTTACACTCAGGTTATTTGTGTTTCTTTTTTTCCATACAGTTTACAGTCTGATTTGCACTTTTACTGACCACTGATGCCATTCCTTTTTGTTATTTTTAATGTTGTTAATCCCTGAATAAACAGGTCAGTTTCTTGTTACCAACCTTTGTGTATTCAAACTCACTTAAGTCAGCTGGCTAGTTGTTATCAAGAGTACTAAACCCCTTTTCAATATGAGTCTAATAACTAAGTAAGAAGGCTAAGTAACTTTAAACTTTAATACATGCTTGGTTGGATAGGCTGGTATCGATATCGGTCACCAGTATCGGATCGGAAGGGCAAATACTATATCGGTCGGATCGGAAGTGGAAAAAGCTGGATCGGGACATCCCTAGTCTGGGGTGAGCAGAAAGAAAAGAAAGTATGACCCTGATTATCTGAAGTTTGGCTTTTCATATACTGGCACAGATGATGCTCCGCTGCCACAGTGTGTCATCTGTAAAGAGGTGCTAGCTAACGACAGTATGCGGCCATGTAAACTCCGGCGTCACATTTCAACCAAACACCACAGTTCATTGACCAAGCCGAGGGAGTTTTTTGACCTGAAACTGAAGGAATTGCGGTCACAGAAAAAAGTAATTGAGGCGTTTGGCACTGTGAATACCAGGGCAACTGAAGCATCGTATCGCGTGGCGTTACGTATTGCCTTCGCAATACGTAACGTTTCTATTGAAAATATACAGATGTTAAAATGTGTTGTGTTAAAACATTTATTGTTTAAAACCTTTTTGAAGCAACAACAATAACTGTAATAATAGCAATAATGATTAGGGGGGGTGAAGGGGGGCCGGTGTGCTTTTGAGTTCTCCTAGGGGAGGCTCACTATCCCACACTTTGAAAACCCCTGCATTAGAACATTTGCCATTAGTTAGCACACATACTTTTGGCACAGCATATAACACTTTTACCCATTTTATAAAATCTTCCCCAAGCCCCAAACTCTAGAATATGAAACAAATAAGGAAATCCTATTCTGTCAAAGGCTTTTTCTGCATCCATTGACACTACCAATGCCTTGTCTGTCATCGTGGTGCCATACTGTATTAAATTTAAAAGCCTCCTCACATTATTACAAGAGTTATGACCCTTTATAAACCCTGTCTGGTCAACAGGCACAAGCTGTGGCATCACAGTCTCAAGTCGCATTGCTAATATGTTAGCTAGCAGTTTTCTGTCTATATTTAACAGGGGAATTGGGTGGAATCATGCACATTCATCTGCTGGTCTACCCTTCTTGTGAATTAGAGAGATACAAGCTTCAGTTGCAGAGCTTGGCACAGTAATATCTTCAAAGGACTGTTAAAATGCAGAAAGTAGTGGCTCTAATAAGCAGTCTTTAAATCCTTTATAAAATTCTGCTGTGAGGCCTTCAGGCCCAGGAGCCTGATTATTACTGAGTAGGCCTATTGCAATAAGTAGGTCTTCCCTAATAATGGATCCATTGAGTGATTTCCTCTGATCTGAAGAGAGACAGGGTAACTCAATGTTAGACAGAAAACTCAGCATATTTTGTTTGGACTTGTGTGTTGTCTCAGTCTTGTATAAATTATGATACTGTCTATTGCTGTGTTTGTCTTTTATAGCTGGTATAGCCTGTGATTGTGCTACTACGGCCTCTGAAGTAGAATGGTCTCAAGGGCTGTTTTAGTTGCATCAAGGAGTTTTTTGTTGGTGTGCCATGTATGAGATAATGCCCCCTCGTATATAAATGCTTTAGCTCTGTCCCATAAGAGTTGAGGTCTCACCTCAGGTGTTTTATTGAATATCATAAATTATTGGAACTGTGCCCTGACAAATAATGGGGTCTTTTAACAGATAATTTTTAAATCTCCATCCACCATGTTGTCTCTCAGTAGAGTATGAAATTTCAATAAACACTGGTGTATGGCCAGATATCAAGATATTTCTAATTGAGCATGAAATAACTTTTCCCATTGACTCTTTAGGTATAAAAAATAATCAATTCTAGAGGAGGTCTTGTGTACATTTGAATAAAATGTACACTCACCGGTCACTTTATTAGGTACACCTGTCCAACTGCTTGTTAACACTTAATTTCTTATCAGCCAATCACATGGCGGCAACTCAGTGCATTTAGGCATGTAGACATGGTCAAGACAATCTCCTGCAGTTCAAACCGAGCATCAGTATGGGGAAGAAAGGTGATTTGAGTGACTTTGAACGTGGCATGGTTGTTGGTGCCAGAAGGGCTGGTCTGAGTATTTCAGAAACTGTTGATCTACTGGGATTTTCACGCACAACCATCTCTAGGGTTTACAGAGAATGGTCCGAAAAAGAAAAAATATCCAGTGAGCGGCAGTTCTGTGGGCGGAAATGCCTTGTTGATGCCAGAGGTCAGAGGAGAATGGCCAGACTGGTTTGAGCTGATAGAAAGGCAACAGTGACTCAAATAACCACCCGTTACAACCAGGGTAGGCTGAAGAGCATCTCTGAACGCACAGTATGTCGAACTTTAAGGCAGATGGGCTACAGCAGCAGAAGACCACGCTGGGTGCCACTCCTTTCAGCTAAGAACAGGAAACTGAGGCTACAATTTGCACAAGCTCATCTAAATTGGACAATAGAAGATTGGAAAAACATTGCCTGCTCTGATGAGTCTCGATTTCTGCTGCGACATTCGGATGGTAGGGTCAGAATTTGGCGTCAACAACATGAAAGCATGGATCCATCCTGCCTTGTATCAACGGTTCAGGCTGGTGGTGGTGGTGTAATGGTGTGGGGAATATTTTCTTGGCACTCTTTGGGCCCCTTGGTACCAATTGAGCATCGTTGCAACGCCACAGCCTACCTGAGTATTGTTGCTGACCATGTCCATCCCTTTATGACCACAATGTACCCAACTTCTGACGGCTACTTTCAGTAGGATAATGTGCCATGTCATAAAGCTGGAATCATCTCAGACTGGTTTCTTGAACATGACAATGAGTTCACTGTACTCAAATGGCCTCCACAGTCACCAGATCTCAATCCAATAGAGCATCTTTGGGATGTGGTGGAACGGGAGATTCGCATCATGGATGTGCAGCCGACAAATCTGCGCCAACTGTGTGATGCCATCATGTCAATATAGACCAAACTCTCTGAGGAATGGTGTACCTAATAAAGTGGCCGGCGAGTGTATACTCTTTAGCATTGGGGTGCAATGTTCTCCAGATGTCAAGCAGGCCTAATTTAGAGAGGTATTGCAGGAGAGACTGAAGTTAGAATTAATGCAGCTTATGGGACTTCAAGATGATGTAGACAACAATTGAAGTCCCCACCCGCCACTAAAGAGGAAAATAACCAGTCTGAAAAAATAGAAAATACATGTGTGTGGAATGTTATTAGGTGGTTTGGAGGGCCATATATATATTCTAAAAAAGATATTCTCCCTACATAGGCCTTTGATTAAAACATATCGACCCAATTTATCTGTTCTCCACTTCAGTCAGTGGAAGGGATTCATGTATCAGACTGGCAACACCTCTACTCTACTGTTAAAAGAGGCGTGATATACTTGACCTACCGAGTCTTTTTTTAATTTGAGGTGTTCTGAGTCAGTTAAATATGTTTCTTGTAACACAGCTTTTTTAAGATAACAAGATTTTTTTTTCCATTTAATTGGGTTATGGATGCCATGCACATTCCATGAGACAGCTTAAGGGTTGCTATAGCAATACTGTTGTATTGGAATATAAGAAGTAATTATGTTGCACTTAAAATAATCTTTTGTACCCTACAATTTGCCATTTATACTGTATACAACATGACACATTTTCTGTCCAAACAAGAAGAAAAAAAAAGACAAAAAAGAAACAAAAAACAAAAAAAGTGAACAAAACCTCCAGAAACAAGACCCACCTCCCCCCTGACACTTCCATTCCTCCCGTCGAAGTGCACAAATTGGTGCATTTAGCACTAAAACCATCACTCCTAAACATAATATACATTGTGGTCTCCCTCATTCCTGACATTTTGCAAGTGGTCCTAAATCTATTTGAAAAAAAAAATCAAACCATTTCCTGCTTCCTCTTTCCCAAAATGTTGTTTTCCCTCTTCCCCTCCTATTTTCCTTCCATCCTCCTTTGTTTTCTTTATGTTCATTCTTCCCCCTCAGTCCCTCTTCCCTCCTTCCTTTTTTCTTCCTCCATCCATCCATCCATCCTCCCTCCTTCCTTACTTCTTTCGCTGCAGATTTGCGGAAATGTTGTTGAAGCAGACTCCATGCTGTTATTGATCATGTTGCAGCGAAAAAATAGGTTTGTAAACATGGACACAGCAGATGAAGCAGCTATTGATGATGTTTGTTATTTTTCAGTAACAAGGATTCAGCAAGCGGTGAATACACCAGCATGTAAAGCAGAGAGGTAGAGACATTACACTGTTACTGTGCTGAGAAACGACAGCAGAGAAAACGACGGACGCTGCTGAGATGTTGAGTTGTTTATATAAAGTAGAGCTAATATAAAAAAAAGTCGTTGGGCTCAACAGTGGGGACTGTATTCTCTCAGCTGAGGCGGAGACACTCAGAGAGAAAGTGAACACCAGAGGATCAGAACCATCAATTGAATACAGTAAGAAGAGAAGATCTGAAATCCATTTTTTTTTAATTGGTGAACTGTGCTTCATGAATGAAATCCAAAAGTATTGGCTCGCCATCATTGATACTCATAATTAAATTGCGACGTAATTAATGAATCGAATTAACGCATTAAAATGACAGCACTAATTCTTTTGTGTGTGTACCTGTGTAGTTGGAAGATTACAGATGTTCTTGAGTGTCTAAGAAAAACAAATAGATATTAGTTTTGTGATACAAATCACTCTTTTGAACACATGCTGTATGAGAAGAAAGACATTTTATTTTAGTGTCCCCCAGAAACCTGCTGGACTACTTTCTTTTTGACCAGAACCGGACCAGAACTCTGCTCACAGGACACTGTCGGGGGTAAGTCAGTGTGAGTGTACAACAGGGCTATTCAATTAGTCTTCCATTTGGGCCACATTTCGAATCCAAGACATTAAGTTGGGCCACAAATTTTCCGCACTTACTAACAAGTGGTCATTTTTCAGTAATTACATATAATAATAATAATAACAATAATAATAGATTCATACATCTATTATTATAGAATAAAACAAATACAGTAATACAATTAAATAAATTAAATTCTGAAATAAAATAAGGCTGTCTCAAATAGGCACTTAAGTTCAATTAGCAATTGCTGATAACGTGACCACGTGACCATCAGCCAACCAGAAACACATTTGTTCAGCTCGCCTCGCGTTGCATAGCAACCAGAGACGCGCTCAGACTTGTCGCTCCGTGGCAAACGGCACAGACACCGAAACAGCGTAGATTACACTGAAACGAGCCACTGGAATTGTTGCAGCACTGGGATAATGTAACTAATGTGACTTTACTCCATCGTTTTCTTTATTTAAACAATGTTTATTTAACATTTCACCAGACTGGAACATACTCATAATTATTTGCGTTACACATACAACATATTGTGTCTGTACATGTGCATGGTTTTTATATACGTACAATCACAACTTGCCGCCTATCATTTTCTAACCCTTCATTTGAGGTTTAAAAAAAAAAAAAAAAGAGGGTGTGGGGTGAAAATTGGCCAATTCCAATATTTGCATTACAATTAGTATTAACACTTCTGTAATTATAATTTTGAAACGTGAAACGGCACCTACAACCTCTCAGTATAAGCTTGACATAATGCAGAAAAACCATATTGTCATTAAAATTGCCACAAAAAAAGCATTTTGTTGATTCAAGAACAGAAGAAATTGCATATTTAAAATCAATTTTACATTAAATTTATTATTATTAACTATTTACACAAAAAATAAAACAAACTACTAAAAAACTGAGCATCCTCCCTGCCTCCTTGAAGGTGCATGCTTCAGATGGTCGGCAACAGCCTGTTTAATGGCCCCCTCTATTGCGTTGGCTTGAGCCCTCAAGACAGCATCTGGAGAAAAAGACGTGCAGTCAACATTTCTCTGTAACACCAAATGTGGCAAAACACATTTAGCCAAATTCAAAGGATTAAAAGATTGACTGTTAAGATGAAATGAAACATGAAATACTGAATGGTCTTACCCAACACAGCTGCGTAGCATCAGGTTTTCTCAAACCCTATCTTGTCCTTTTTACCTGTTCCTTTTAAATTGAACTTGGCCATCAAACCATTGGTAAGGAGCCTAAAATTTAAGTGGATACATTTGAGTGATATAACTGGTATTTTAATTTTCAAAAAAAAAAAAAAAGAATCAGATCCCCCAGGATGTTCTTCCATTTTAGTCCAGCCCCAACAGATAAATAAGACAAAGTAAAAAGTCATGGCAAAAAAACAAGAGCTAAGCTCATGGGGTGTTGTTTGTAATATCAGCAATATATAGAATCAGGGTTCAGTCAATAAAAAGCTACAGGTTTGGCTTTTAACTAGAAAAAATATCCAACAAAAATTTTGCATCACACAAGTGGATTCAAATTTATTCAAACTTTGTGCTGAAACATACCTGTCCAGGATTTTATTTACACAGTCCCTGGTGTCCTTCCCCCCAATCCGTGACAGGTGCAGAACCTGAAAAAATGAGAAGTCCATATTAAAATTTTTCCTGATATATTAAAGACAACTTTAGAATGCGTGCAGTGGTGTTCTTATAATCTAATGTTATAGACTTTACATTGGCGTTAAAAGCCTCTGGTTCTGCGAGGCGCTGCTCTTCTTTTAAATTCCTCCATCTTGTCCATTCTATCCACCCTGGCTGATGGAGTTGATGCAAGAGTGCCCTGTCCCAGACGCCGCACTTCTTATATCAAGGAGAACCCCCCTTTGATATACTGAAAGGGTAAACCAAAAATAAATTATGGTATGTACATAAGTACATCACATCTATAATTGAAGAGCAGTCTTTGGACTACAACTGAACTTTGAAAAACAGACAAAGGGCAGAAAAATACAACATGTTCCCATAAGTTCACTTGACCTGCACTTAGAATTTACCTTCTGTTGGCAGCGGAAATTGGTGGCGGGCTGACACTGTGTCCCCACCTATAAAATGAAAAACTTTATCAGGCGGATACTTTTGCATTAATTTCTTTAGGATCATCTGCCAGGATTACTGCAGGGCAATGGAGTCAAACTTGTTATGATCATGCACATGGTTCAGTACTTTCACAGCCACTAGTGTCTTCCCCAAGTAGATCTTCATCACTGAGTCACGCAACAACTGCTCCATTTCTCGCTTATGTTTGCGCCATGCTCGCAAGTAAAACATCTGTAAACACATGTAATTTCATGTTTATGTCGAAACTGATTCAGAAATACAGTACAAAAATGAATTTCATTGAAAAACGTACAAAAAATAAAATGAAATGCTCATTACCAAATGCCATAATGAAATGTAAAAAAAGGGGATTTAAAACTCAATATATATTTTTGAATTACCGTATTTTCCGGGCTATAAGTCACGTTTTTTTCATAGTTTGGCCGGGGGTGCGACTTATATATGAAATTATTAACACATTATTACCAGTATATAATTTCACATGTTATTTCCACACTAAACCGAAAGAGGATGCTCTAGGCTTGTGTTGATAATTTTAAAAACAACTGAGAAGGGCTTAACAAAAACGGCACCGGAAAGAAAAGCATATTCTGCAGATTACAAGCTACAAGTAGTAAAATATGACGTCTGACGTCAGCGACGTAGGAGAGGAAGCGTTGCATCTTCTACCTCCGGAGTTAGAGGAGTTGATGAAGTGACACCGATTTTAGTGACACGGATGGTTTTGGTGAACTTCTTAGCATATTATTGATGCTAAAGTTATCGGAACAACTCTAAATATGTTATGTTAACATACCAGGCACGTTCTCAGTTGTATCATGTAACGTCAGCACCGTTCAGCCTGTTGTTGCCTCTATTTTTATTTTCAATTGTTCGTCAGTTAAATTTTAAATGTCTGTTCTTGGTGTTGGATTTTAATATTTTTCAAATAAATTGTGGTAACCCGTCAAAACAAAGGACCATAAACGCAGATGTTGAGTTTCACTTTTTATCAATAGATAAAAACAATACATTCCTTCCAGTCCTGGGGAGAACGACAACTTGCGCATGCGCGGAAACTTCACTCTTCTTCAGTAAACCTTCTTACCACAATGATCACACAGTGACACCCACTGGATAAACAATCAATTGCCCCCTAATTATCTCTGCTTCACAACATAAATTTCCCCCCAAAATGCGACTTATACTCCAGTGAGACTTATATATGTTTTTTTCCTTCTTTATTATGCATTTTATGGCTGGTGCGACTTGTACTCCGGAGCGACTTATAGTCCGGAAAATACGGTAATGTTGATACAAAAAAACACATAGCCAGACATAGTCACTGAGACAAAGCGACAGACCCAGGTGTGCCGTGTGTGTGAATGAAGTCGAGGCTCGTGAGTGATTTCCGTGTCTGCGCCGCCTCGTAGCCGCTAAAGCGGCCGGTCTGAACCAGGCGTTTAACGCCATTTCGCCCGTGCAGAAGAAGAACTGGAAAGTTATCCTAACTTTTAGGCGACAGCACGAGTTTGACGCCTGTGTAGGCCCGACGTTGAGTTCCCGGGGGGCAACATGGCGCCAAAGTTTTGATAACTACCAAAAGTTTGGACAACTGTTCTAACTAGCTCAAGTGGGATATGAATTGAGACTTATAAATAACATTATGGTCTTACCTTTTAAGTCGCAGAGTTCGGAGTTTCCGTTTAAAAGTTCTGAGGCGAAGGCGATACAACCATAGACACAACTCTCTCTCGCAGAACAATGACCGGAAGCAACGTTGCATTGTGGGTAGTTCAACGGTTGTGGTTCCGGTTGTGTGCTTCTGCTGTATTGTTTTATTTTTTATTTCTTTCAAATTTGCTGTCAAAATCCCATGTTAAATAAAGAAAACAATGTACTAAAGTCAGATTAGTTACATTATCCGAGTGGTTGAACAATCCCAGTGTGCTCGTTTCAGTGTAATCTCCGCTGTTTCGGTGTCTGTCTGTGTCGTTTGCCACAGAGCGCGAAGTCTGGTTGCTATGCAACGCGAGGTGAGCTGAGCTGAACAAATGCGTTTCTGATTGGCCGATGGACATGTGGTCACGTTATCAGCATCGCTAATTCTGATTGGTTCAAACCACACGCGTTTGCTCTCACCGAGCAAAAAAGAAAAAGTAAACAGTACCTGTACCATATAAATTATGTTGGCACAATGCAGCGCAAAATATGACATTTTTAACAGAAAACGTGAAAGAGCTCAACCGGGAGCTGAAGAAACAATAAAAAAAATAATAAAAAAATAATAATAAAAATGACATTCACGGCCACAGAAGAATCACAGGATGATGATAATCTGTTTTTTTCATATATGCATGCCTGACTATAATTACGTCGAATATACGTCGAGATTTGATGTTCAGGTGACGTCCAAATTCTGAACGTCATATCAACGTCTATAAAGGTCCGATTTAGACGTCGAAAATTCTAACCAATTTTGCACGTCGCATCGACGTCTAGGTGTGGTCTTCTACGGACCGACTCTGTGACGTCTGTGGCCGTGCCTGCGCGTCCCCCACCCACACGGTGCCAGCAGCAACTGCCGGGCGGTCGGAGGACTCAGTTCAGCCTTCTTTTAATCCCCACGCGTGAACAGCTCGTGGGGCTATTCAAATAAATGTATTTATTTGAAGAAATACATTTTATCAGTGATCTAGTCGATGTACATGTGAACGTCAAATGAACGTCGAAAAGAGGTCCAATAATGTCTAAAACTTGGATCAATTTTGCACGTCGAATATACGTCTAGATTTGGTGTTCAGATGACGTTCTGAACTTCATATCAACGTCTAAAAAAGGTCCGATTTAGACGTCGAAAATTCTAACCAATTTTGCACGTCGCATCGACGTCTACATGTGGTGCTGACGGACCGACGTCTGATGTTTGGTGGGCCCGCAGATGTATCTATAGTAAAAATCTTGTTGACTAGATCTTATTAGAACAAGAAATAACACTGGAGCTTAGGCTTCCCACATTACACCCATTTCCCATCCAATTTGTAAAAGATAGTGAGTGTTTGTGTAACTTAGATTGTTACATATGACCTGGGTGCTATCTTTTTTGTAGTGCTATCCTAGGTTGATAGCTTAGCTTGTATACACAGATTTGTTGAGTTTGTTTAATGTGTTTTAAGTTATGTGCTTCTAAGCAATTGTGTTTTAATATTAAAATTGATGATAAATTAACTTTGAATTCAAACCTCCCTTTGTCATTTGACTGGCCCATTTTACCTGATGAGATGGCCCATTTTACCTGAAACCAAACGTGCAAAAAAAAGCACAGTGGATATTTCAAGATGTATGGGGCATAAATAATTGTATTTTTTCCACATAATCCCAACACAAAATGATCATTATTTATCATACACGCAAAAACCATATCCATTGTAATGTGTTACTGGCCCACTTTACCTGATATCCCCCTAGTTGTGGATATGTCAAATGCTGTTTTTGACTTGAGGAACATATACGATATCTACAACACATATCCACACTGTCTTGTAATCGTATTGCTAAAGTGCTGTTGTGTGTTAATGTTGCCACAGCGGGGCGCTCCTGTTGCTGATGAATGGAAGCAGCTGATCCGCATCTTGGGTCTGAAGGGAAGCGGTGAAATGTGAAAGGCGCTCACACCGTGTTGCACACTGACCGAGCACCGGACTGGACGCGGTTCTTCCTCAGCCTCGTAGGCGACTTGTCTGAAAAGTGAAAAAAGTTCCTGGATATGAGAGAATGGAGACGACGTTCAAACTTCCAGACGCTGCTCCTGCACGAGTGTTGACTTGTGAGTTTTGAGCGTCACGCAGCGGGATCGTGTTTTGATCCGTGGGCCGGATGGACTCCTCTGTGAGCGGCGGGGACTGCGGGTCCGCCCGCACGCAAGCCGAGCGGCGGCCCGGAGAGCCGCCGGAGCCGCTGGTGTATCTGACCTGTCTACCGGAGAGATACCGGACCGCGAAGTTCAGCCTGGCGGCGTATCTGCTCTGCTGGGCTCTGCTGCGATGGTACAAGGTAATAGGAGGTTTTATTTACATTAGTATTAATCCTCTCCAAGCACGTTATTTGACAAGTTATTTTTGCCTATTAAACGCATGATAATGAAATAGTAAGCATGTTGTCCAACTCATCTTTAAAATCCTACAGCTTTGTCCATTTTACAGCTGCAACAATTAGTTAATGATCAGTTGCCAACAATTAGGCTCCATTTAACGCCAACTATTTTGACAATTGATCAATCAATTTAAGTAATTTTAAAGAAGAAAATGTCCAAATTCTCTGGTTACAGCTTCTCTTCTCTGATTATTTCCTGGTTTCTTTAGTCTTCTATAATAGTAAACTGATAATGTTTGGTTTGTGACTGTTGGTCTGGACAAATAAACATTTTAGGTTGAATCTTCAGTTTTGGGAAACAGTGATCAACATTTTATGAACCAAATAACTAATCGATTAATCGTTTCAATGATAGGTTAATTGACTATCAAAATAGTTGTTAGATGCAGCCCTACTCGATTTGATACAAACTTACAAAAAATTGGTAACAGTATTAGTATTATTATTAAAAACAGCAAACAGAGGCAGGCTGCTGTGTTCACTGGGCAGACACCAGTTGTTTTTTTCACAAAACAAACTCATCTTTAACACATAGCGGTGTCTATCATTTATATGTTTGTATTGGACCATTGTTGGTGGTGTTGGAAGTTACTGAGCACAACCGATTTATGTCCTGGTGCTTATTTATATGATTATCGTCAGTGTGTAATGATATTGAGCCTTGATTGATTGCCAGCTGCAGATATTCCTGTCTGGTGGTTATTAGTTTCTCAATAGAGATTCCTTCAAAGTTACCACATAACATATATGCTATACCCACTTATTCCTCATTAGAGTCACGGGGGTCTGCTGGAGCAATGAAGCATATTACACGTTAGAGGCAGGGATACACCCCAGATGGTCTCCAGTCTATCATGGGGCACACACACCATTCACTCACACACTCAGCTATGGACAACTTAGAGTCTCCAATTAACCTCAGCATGTGTTTGGACTGTGGGAGGAAGCTGGAGAACCTGGAGAAAACCCACCAGACACAGAGAGAACAGAACAGAAGGACTCTACTGTGAGAGTCCCCAAACATAATCAGTATAATATTCTAGAAGACTAAAGAAATCATAAATAATTTGAGAGGATCGAACCAAAGAATTAGGATATTTTCTTCTTAAAATGACTCAAATTGATTATCAAAATAGTTGGTGATTAATATAATAGTTTACAACTAATCATTTATTCAACTTAGCATTGCAACTCTGTATCTCAGTTTATCTTCCAGGAGCGCTGAATAGATAATGACCTAGAGTACAGCTTTGAAAGAGCAGATTCTGCAGAAATGTTTTCCGATGCTTTGGAATGGCTGACCAGGCACAAACCAGTATGGAACAGCATGTGTAGTTATCAGATTGAATGTTTAATATGTTTGTGTGGCTGACTGTTGGTCTTTTCAGTGGATGAACCAGTTTAGAGCAGGTGAGCCTCATCATGACAAACCAGTTTTTGAGGCCAAATCAGATCAACTGTCAGATGCCTTCAGGAGTGTGCACAGCATTTACAGTGTGTCTGTTGCCATGATTACAGGAACCATAATATGGGTCCTGTAGCCATGGAATATGGTATGTCATATATTCAATGAAACAAACATGCTCAATTATTAATTATACACATGTGTAGTCCACCATCACTAGTGCACCCATTTGTTATTGGGTTTATCAACACCTGGATAAACCAACCACACACTGGGAATATATATGGTAACTTCATTGCCTGACCCATAGTAACCCATTTAAACTGGGAGCACATGTGTGCATTTTAACCTTAACGACCAGAGCGCTACACATTTCTACCCTTAAGTCCAGGAAAGCAGATATGTCATTTTGTAGTTTTCATCACTTTTCCGACTATTTCTGGACTCATAGCTAATGCTAATGTGACACTGATGGAGATGAAAACGTTCTGATGGAGCTGCTGGTCAAAAAGACTACTGGAGACCAAATAAAGACCTATTCAAGCCTCTACAAATGGATTTGCTGCAATCTGGAGGTAATCATATAATAATAATAATGACAATACCAATAATAATATTTTCTACTCTATAACACTTTGAGATCGCTAAAACGTAAAGTGCAATGCAATTAAATTGTATTATTACTATGATAATTATAGGAAGGTATGAAGACAGTATACTAATTCTGAATCCTAGGTGTAAATTTAACTTTTTCTAGTTTGTTGTTACATACTTTGTCTGTTTGAAACATGCTATATAAATAACATTTTATTGATAATGAAATAATGACTTTTATAGTAATGAGGTAGACAATGGGCATGATAATAAATGTTATTTTTATATTTCAGGTATCTACACCTCCAGAATAACCAGGCAGCTGATTCAATGAGAGCTGGTGGATCTACAGATGTAACAGTGCAATCATTATCATGGCTTCATGTTAGAGGACTGTGGTATGACTGACACAAACACACCGTCAGACACCATTTTATTTAATTTGAATGGACACTTTATCACGCCTGCTACCTGTTCCACCTGTTACTGTTATTCTCTATTTCAGAGCTTCTACTTTTATATATCAGGCATCTTTATTCCACTTGAGTGTTATTTAGATAGAGATTTACTATTTGTTTTGTTATATTTTCATAGTTTGTTCAGTGTTTTAAATATTGTGATGATTTTTACAAATAAAACATAGTTCTTATGAAAGCTACACGTGTAAACTCTCAAATACTTTTTGATTTTTTTTTCTATCTGCAACAGAGGTTGAGATGTCAGCTTTTAACTAGATGTTGACACCTAGCTGCTGTTTTCCAGAAAACCTCAGGTTTTAGGGGTCCTTTTCAAATCAAAATTTCATCGCCCACAGGTTTTCATAGGAGTTTTTTAAATAAGGCTCAGGCCTTACTGGGTTAAGCCATATTAAGTCACACTTTGAAGATGCACAATTACAAAAACAACACGACTGAATGACTACTGTGACATATCTTATTTAAACATGTTTTAAGCTGTCACTTGCACAAATTGTCACAAGCCCTAGTCTAGGAGGTCCAAAATTATGTTTATATATGCTCTGTGTTCCATTAACTGAAGTCCTGAAAGGTCATTTTTAACCCTTTGCTACACAAGCTATACTTCTAATACACAACATGGATCCACAGGGGTAATTTTCACTCCATATTTGTTCACTATGGACTTGGATAGAAACTTTTGATATGGAAATATTTGAATTGAGAAACATTTTGACATACTATAACCAAGGCTGCTTTGCACATCTGATGCCTCTGATGTCTTAATTTGCACAATTGTCAAACCTTTAAATAGTTGAAATCTTGTGAAAGATGTCTTTACATGATGTTTGAACAATGTGCTCTTGGCATCCATTACTGAGAAAAAGAAATGTCCAGTAGCTAATATAGCTAGCTAGCTGTTTGACATATGTTTTCTAGGTAGGTCAACAAAATAAAACTCAAAATTGAACAGAATCCATCATGTATTTAAAAATATTATTGTGCTTTTGATTTTTTTTTATCCAGAGTATTATAAACTGCTGGTCCAAGTCATTTCAGATTTCAGACTAAAATGGTAGAAGAAATGTTGTATGAAGAACAGCATGAGGAAGATGAGGGTGTGTCTGAAATGCATTAACTTAGAAAGCTGAAGAGCACCATGTTGTGACACAAAGTCAAGGTCATCAAAATGATTCGGAAAGAATCTTATCTCGTCAAGGTAAATTTGCCATTTTGTTCAGCCACAGCTTGAAGATTGGTAGAAGAAGGTTTCTTCTTCTTCCAGAAAGTCAGTATTAACATTTTGGACTGTAATCAGACCATAGGAAAGAAGCTGTGTTTTTTTTTTCCATGTGGGTATTAATAATGTCAGAGAATACTTTGGAAACAACATGTGGAGCTTTAATTTTGTATAACAGAGTCTTTGGAGAACCTGAAACTGTATGGGGTAGTGCCAGGAGTTAATAGAGAAAGCCTTAATCTCTTCTCTCTCTGCATTTCCTTCATTTTCACAAGCAGTTTTAATTGCTGACATAAAGGGCGATACGGCAGATTGCAGTGAGGTTTCAGAAAGTGACACATTTTTCTATCAGGACCTGCTTTTTAGAGAAAGCACCCATCTATGAGTAAGGGTGATACACTTGCATAAGAAGGAAGGTGGGTGCACATATAGTCTATAATCTGCATAAACCTGTGTGTTTTGAAGTGTTCACTTCAAGGGAGTTCATACTTTTCTTATGAAAATGAAGCAAACGTTCCACTCAGGTAGAAGACACCAATTGTGTGAATACCAAAATCTCACCATTGTCAGAATGTGTTATCAAAATGGGATGGCGGAAGTGAAGGATTACCAGCGATGCAGGGTAGGACGAAGAGCTGACTGATTCCAAAGTGTGCCCTAATTTTCTTCTAGATTCTGATCATACTATATACACTCACCGGCCACTTTATTAGGTACACCTGTCCAACTGCTCGTTAACACTTAATTTCTAATCAGCCAATCACATGGCAGCAACTCAGTGCATTTAGGCATGTAGACATGGTCAAGACAATCTCCTGCAGTTCAAACCGAGCATCAGTATGGGGAAGAAAGGTGATTTGAGTGACTTTGAACGTGGCATGGTTGTTGGTGCCAGAAGGGCTGGTCTGAGTATTTCAGAAACTGCTGATCTACTGGGATTTTCACGCACAACCATCTCTAGGGTTTACAGAGAATGGTCCGAAAAAGAAAAAATATCCAGTGAGCAGTTCTGTGGGCGGAAATGCCTTGTTGATAGTTGAGGTTGACGTCAGAGGAGAATGGCCAGACTGGTTCGAGCTGATAGAAAGGCAACAGTGACTGAAATAACCACCCGTTACAACCAAGGTAGGTAGAAGAGCATCTCTGAACGCACAGTACGTCGAACTTTGAGGCAGATGGGCTACAGCAGCAGAAGACCACGCCGGGTGCCACTCCTTTCAGCTAAGAACAGGAAACTGAGGCTACAATTTGCACAAGCTCATCGAAATTGGGCAATAGAAGATTGGAGACTGCACACCAGTCAGCGAAGGCCCTATCGTTATTCTAAGGATTCTTCTTATATTTTCCTCTGGCAAATGGGTTTTAATGAACAGGTGTGGTCTGACGAAGCAACAATTTCTGATGTTTACCCATGAAACAAGAAGTTTGGATTTCTGCAACAAAACATCTAAACTGGCTGAAGTTGATGGTATATAATGTCAGTTCCAACCCTAAACATGCACTTTGATGGTGCAAAGTAAGAGCGCCGTCTGCTGCCAACAGGAAGTCACAGTTGTTGCACTTTAAGTTCTTCCAGAGAGTTCTTCACAACCACTTGAAATTGTGTCTGGGGCATCTTAAGATCTTTTTGATGAACTGTATTCAAAACGGGGAGAATTCAGTAAAGGGTGTGGCCAAGGCAAGCCGGTGAATTTCAATCCCTCACCAGCAAAGAGGAACATGCTATAACTTTCGACATTCTTTGTCCTACCTGCATGAAAAGGCTGATATTTAATGAGAGTCCTGCCCTGAACAGACCTGCACAGCCATATTGTCTCATTTTTGATCCATTGCCATCAAACAGGAAGTTTATAACTAATTATAACTTCACATCACACCTCTCATGCATCAGAAGTGACCAGTCCTGAACATTTGAAGCTGCTTCAGCTGGTGGGTGGACCATCAGCCAGACTGCGGCCATGCTCGTCCAGTGCTCAATTCAATGCAGGTTCATGTTCAGAGAGGCTGGTAGTCAAGGAGAAACATGTCAGCTGGATAACATTGTGTAGGCTCCATTGAGAAACCAGGGGCGATGTTGGACAGTAGCCAGCAGCTGGGCAGCTTATTATCTTTTTCACAAAGGGTGTAAATATTACTTGACCTATATGCTATAGCTGGATAAAGCTATAGGAGCTTTATCCAGAACAAAAACATTACAATTTTTGAACCATAGGATGTTTCAGATGTTAGTCTGGTAGTTTAGTCAGACTATCATTAGCCATGCTAGTGTCGCTCATCAATCTCAAACCAAACAGTCTTCACTTTTTCTCCCTTTATCTGTCTCGAGCTTTAGTCCTGTCACTGCATGCTCACATTTTATCTGCTGTTAGGTCTGTTACCTGTAGTTAGTGCTGTTAAATCTCATGACCATAGATAACAGTTATACAATGCTGTTAACGATGTTGTTAGCATTAAGCACTAATTCGGGCTTATGATAAATCTAGGGCAGATCACAGTGGCTCATATGTTTTTATTCCCACTGCTGTGTAATGCTGCTTAGGATTGCTCTGCTAAAATCGTGTGTGAATGATCCATTACCGCTAATATCGTTGGCCTTATCCATGGTGATGGGTTGACGTTATTGCAGTAGTGAAGCCTCCCTGTTCCACTTATGTCAGTAATCTGGTGCCTTTTTTGATAGCAGTTTGTCAAAAACAATATGGGAAGCTAACATGGCCTGACATCTTTGCTTTTATCACTTTAAAGGCTGGTGAGCTTTTACCTGATTGGTCTCAGTCATCTGTCATTCAGAAATGGTCAGCCATATCAGAAGACATCACTCATAAATATTCATGAGACAGGCTAACTATAACATGTTTTTTCTGGAGGAGAAGTGAGGGGTGGAGAGACAGCTGTAAAAATGCATTGAGTTATATTTTTCTTTAGACCACAAATCTGTCATGTTAAGGGTATCAAAACTTCAAATAAATCCCAGGAAAAAGCAGGAAATGGGGCCTTTAAAGAATGATTTGGGTATTAACACAGGGAAGCATTGGGAGAGGTACAACAGCTGGGGAAGGAATACCATTTTAATTGTGTTAGTGCTGCCTGTCAGTGAAATAGGGAGCAATCTCTAAAATTAAATCTTAGCTTTGAGTTTGGCCACAAGAGGAGGGTAATTGGCTTGAAAAAGAGAGGAGAATTCCTTAGTGATTTGAATCCCAAGATAGGTGAGTGTCTCAGATGAAAACTTAAATGGTAAATCTCATATCAGGGACAGCCAACAGGCAAAAACTCACTTTTAGTCCAGTTACCCTGTAGCCGAATAGATTTATTTTCTTCAAAACAAAATCTGTAACCTTGAAGCAATGAATGTTAGGTTTAGTATGAATAGAGGGGGTCGATGCCTAACACAAATAGGAGAGGTGGGAGTGGACCGCTATGTCTTGTGCAGTCTCAGTTTGATCTAAGCTGTAAGTTTGTCTCCTAATTTCTCAAGCACAGCAAATAGATAGGACCATTCTAGTCTAGTTTACAGAGTTCTGACCATCCAGGTGAAAAAATTCAGTACATAAAAATTATCCTATGCTTGTGGACATGTTTGCACATGACCATGTTTACCTCCTAAAAACATGATTTTCCAAGATGTAAAGAGTTGTATATTTGCATTGATCTATATTCTGCTGTACTGTATATTTTACTGAAAATGTGTCTTTATCCTAGGAAGTGAAAAACAACTTCTGTTGGCACTAAGATCACTAATGCTGGACTTGGTATGATGCATTATATAAAAAGGCATCTGAGATTGGAAAACAGTTTCTATCAGGAATAAACGCAGTCTGATCAGAGTGAACCACACCTCATGTACCTGTTACGTCTATTTGCTCAGACTTAATATTATATGGTCCATGTTTAGTAAAAGAAATAGGCCTACAGTGAATCCGGAAAGTATCACTTCACTTTTTCCACATTTTCTTATGTTACAGCCTTATTTCAAAATGGATTCAATTCATTTTTTCCTCAAAATTCTACACACAACACCCCATGATGACAATGTGAAAAAAGTTTTTTTTTTTAGATTTTTCGCAAATTTATTAAAAATAGAAAAAGAAACCACATGTACATAGGTATGTACATAGGTACACAGCCTTTGCTCCATATTTTGTTGATGCATTTTTGGCAGCAATTACAGCCTCAAGTCTTTTTGAATATGATGCCACAAGCTTGCCACACCTATCTTTGGACAGTTTGTCCATTCCTCTTTGCAGCAGCTCTCAAGCTCCATCAAGTTGGATGGGAAGCGTCGGTGCACAGCCATTTTCAGATCTGTCCAGAGATGTTCAATCAGATTCAAGTCTGGGCTCTGGCTGGGGCACTCAAGGACATTCACAGAGTTGTCCTGAAGCCACACCTTTGATAGCTTGGCTGTGTGCTTAGGGTCATTGTCCTGCTAAAAGATGAACCGTCTCCCCAGTCTGAAGTCAAGAGCTCTGGAGCAGGTTTTCATCCAGGATGTACATTGCTGCATTCATCTTTCCCTCTATCCTGACTAGTCTCCCAGTTCCTGCACAGTTCCCATCATCCCCACAGCTTGATACCACCATGCTTCACTGTAGGGATGGTATTGACCTGGTGATGAGCGGTGCCTGGTTTCCTCCAAACATGACGCCTGGCATTCACACCAAAGAGTTCAATCTTTGTCTCATCAGACAAGAGAATTTTGTTACACATGGTCTGAGAGTCCTTCAGGTGCCTTTTGGCTAACTCCAGAAGGGCTGCCATGTTCCTTTTACTAAGGAGTGGCTTCCGTCTGGCCACTTTCTATTCAAGTGAACATCAGGTTCTTAGTCACCTCCCTGACTAAGGCCCTTCTCCCCCGATCTCTCAGTTTAGATTGCCGGCCAGCTCTAGGAAGAGTCCTGGTTATGGAGGCCACTGTGCTCATTGGGACCTTCAAAGCAGCAAAAATATTCCTTCCCTAGATTTGTGCTTCCAGTCAATCCTGTCTCTGAGGTCTACAGGCAATTCCTTTGACTTCATGCTTGGTTTGTGCTCTGACGTGCATTGTCAACTGTGGGACCTTCTATAGACAGGTGTGTGCCTTTCCAAATCATGTCCAATCAACTGAACAGGTAGATTCCAATTAAGCTGTAGAAACAGCTCAAGGATGATCAGTGGAAACAGGATGAACCTGAGCTCAATTTTGAGCTTCATGGCAAAGGCTGTGAATACTTATGTACATGTGATTTCTTAGGTTTTTATTTGTAATAAATTTGCAAAAATCTCCAAAACACTTTTTTCATGTCATTATGGGGTGTGAATTTTGAGGAAAAAAACAAACTGAATCCATTATGGAATAAGGCTGTAATATAACAAAATGTGGAAAAAGTGAAGCTCTGTGAATACTTCCCGGATGCACTGTACATCTTTCAAAGTCCTCCGGGTCTCTGCCCTGGTTTTGAAAGCTTCATTGAGCATGTGAGGCAAAAATCCATTTTCAAAGGATTGAGAAATATTTTCAGCATGTGGAGTGAGCATGTAGAACTATGTCACTAATCATTTTGTATAGGTGACTGTGCATTTTCAATGCTTACAATGCTCTTAAAAACGCTAAATTTGGCATTGAATAAAGTGAATACACAAGGATAACTTTTGACCCATGCATGTAAAATTAATGTTGAAATACAAAATCTATGTGAGAAAGGAGGAAAATGAAAATATTGATTGGTGGTAATCAAGATATTTAATCTATTGAGGATGCCTCCTGGACGCCTCCCTGGTGAGGTGTTCCGGGCATGTCCCTCCGGGCGGTGGCCCCGGGGAAGACCCAGGACATGCTGGAGAGACTTTCGGCTGGTCTGGGAACGCCTTGGGGTCCCCCCGGAAGAGCTGGAGGAAGTAACCGGGGACAGGGAAGTCTGGGCTTCCCTGCTGAAGCTGCCGCCCCCACGACCCAACAAGGGATAAAGCGGAAGAAGATGAGACGAGAAGATATTTAATGAATGGCCGGAATATTAAACAATAAAATTGAATTGTTTCAAAGATATAGCAGCGAAAAACCCTCAGCAGTGCATGAAATCTTCCAGGAAATGAACATGAGTCATTTTGGACACATGTTATGCATTAGAAGGGTAGTGATACAAAAATGAATTAATGATTTTTAATCAAAAATGAAGAAAAAGTGAAAATAAGGATTTTAGGAATACATGGAATACTAAATGATGAAACTAATTTATTGCAAAGATAAAGAAAATAAAAACTCAGTGGGGTTGATTAAACACTTCTCATTCATTCGACAAAACCATTAGCAAGCTCAATAAGATGAGGGCTTGTCTGGTTGAGCCCTAATGTGAAAAATATCCATGGATTTGGCTCATATTTTTGTCTTTGCTGCGCTGACTGCAGGGACAAGCAAAATCATGTCTTGAGGCCTGCAGGCTTCATTCTGCTCAACTAGAGGTGTTCTGACTTACACCCTGCATGACAGATCCACCTCTAACACACACTGGTGGATTCCAGGGTTCAGTTCATGGATGTCTGCAGGCATGCAGCATACACTTCACCAATATTTCAGATAAGGCTTTTGAATGTGAACAGAACAGTGTAACAAAATGTGAAGATCATCATTTGAGGATTTAATATGAATATCATGTTAGCAGTGGTCAGCAGTTCATGTAAAGGGAAACTCTTACTGAGCAGACATGTTGAGAGAAAAGTGACATAGCTGCACATCTCATAAAAACTTTAAAATAAGTTGCAGGGTCAGGAATTACAATTCATCCCTGTAAAAACACTGAGCACATTTTGCTCCCCCTGTGACCTGGTATCCTCGCAGACGAGATGTGATATTGCGTGACAACTGCTTGCTTGCAAGCTGCTCTTATTCTCCTGGTGTGAACTAACATTGGACAGAAGATGGAATAAAACCATGGTGCAGCCATTCAGTGGCGCTTCTACTGGAAATCCCCTGTGGTAACATTGGTAGGCCTATACTTGCTGCACATATTATATTCTTGCCACTATCTGGTGAGTTTTCAGAACACAACAAAAAAGTGCCTTTTTAAGTGATGACAGTGATCTTTATGAATAGCAATAACCTATTCACTCAATCACATATAGGGGTTTCACACAGGCAGGACTCTGGGTTCTGGTTCCCAAACCCAAATTTGAACCAGTCTAGCTATTCAAATAAATGGTTTGGAACTTAAAAAGTTTGTTCTCAACCAAAAAATAGCTGGTTTTGCCTTGGGAACTGTGACATCATCGGTGGGTGTGTTATTGACAAGACGGAGAAGGAGAAGGAGAAGAAGGCAGCGAATGACCCTATTTAAAAAAAAAAAAAAAGAAGAGCTTGCGGTGGTCTACTGGGTAAACCAAATGTCTTAGATATGGACATCTACAGAGTTCTAAGAAAAGTGACAAAACAGTACAACAAAGAGCAAGTTTTATGTATATACTGTATATGTATACCACAACCATGTCTGTCTAAAAGCAACCATAGGGAACAACATATCTTGCCCAAGGACACATAGACATGCAGACTGGATTGGAGGACTCTCTGAGCCACAGCCATGCTTTAGTCAGTATGATGCTGATGCTGCTGATGTTTTTTTTAATTAATTAATTATTTTCTTTTCTTATGTTTTTATTGCTGTGAAAGTGGGTCACTGTATTCACTACTACATCATCTGACATTCAAAACAGGTTTTTAGTCCAATATTTCTTTAATAGTTATATAATAATAATATAATTATGATCTTGGAAATGTTTTACAAAAATATACATTGTTATATTTTCCTTTTTTCCTCTCCCCAGAAACTCAGATGCCAGTCTGCTCTTCAACAGGTAAGGAGACAAAAGAATATGCATTGTCTTCTTTAAACTTGTGTATCTTCCAACTTTTGCTCTGTAGTTTATTGCGATCAGATTCATATCTGTAGTGCAATGTCCCACCCTCTACAGTAGCTGTGAATGAAGCACACAACTTTTACAAAACCTGCTTCCTAACTGAATCTCTGGTGTTTGGACTTTAGTTTCTCTCTGAATTCAATAATTGACATTTAGAAAGACTGGACCCATCCCCAGACTCACAGTTATGGAGGGAAATGTGGTTGATCTCATTTACAGAAACAAACTTTTTTCATGTTTGCACTAAAATGATGGCAATGTTTTTATTGAACTTCTACTGAGTTGGTGCTGATAAAAACAGCTTTGTCAGTTTGTTGGTCAGCAAAATCATTGAGGTAGTAGACTAGACTAGTAGTCTAGTAGTACTAGACCTCTATGATCGGCAAAACATGAGAAAGACCCATTCCATATTAGGCTTCACTGACCAGTCCAGCAGAAGGAGATTGTAATTTAAAAATCTGTGATTAAAAAAAGAGACATTATATTGAGTTTTTATTTAATGAAGTAGAATTAAAAAGTAGATCTCTTCTTTTTTTGTCAGCAAAAGATGTGTCTTGTCTGATGAAATTAACACTGATCTACTCAAAGTCAATGGGAGATTGTTTTAACTCTGGTGGAGGTCTGAGACATTGTTGACTTCATGAGAACTTCTTATGTGCATGTGTGAATTTCTTTAAGAATTCTCATGCCGTTAAAGACTGAGTGGTACATTACTTTTGATTTTAGGCATTAGCAATAATTTCTTTAATAGCAGATCCTTCCCAGCGCTGATCCTCTTTTCAGAGGCTGTGTCCAGGCCCACACTAACTGCTTGAAAAGAATAGTGTTGGCATAGTTCAGACAGGCTCACCCTTCGTTTCAATGCAGTCAATGTCTTACAGCATGTAAGACATGCATTGCCAGTAGATTATTTTGTAATGTGAATGGTCTAATCTACTTCTTACCTTGTGATGCAGGAAAAACGATTGTTACCTTCATAACTTAGTGTGTATATATATATATATATATATATATATATATATATATATATATATATATACACACACACACACACACACATACTGGTTGGTGAGGTAGGAGGTTGGCTGAAGGTTTGTGGGTAAAGATGGTTTCTTGAGGACTTTGGATAATGGACCAGAATGCTATTGCAGTTATAAAGTCTGAAGGTGATGAAAATATAAACTATTAAACTGCAGTTATTCATCTTCATCATTCAACTTCATCATTATCTCCTGAAATATGAATTTACTAACACAGTGCTAATTTTGGTCTAAAAAGTCTTGGTTGCTAGCTTTCCATATTCATGCATTGCATTCCAAAACACAGTCACCTGGAAGATGACTCTGTGTACATGTGACAGAGATTTTGTGTCAACACTTTGTCTTCTTTAACAGATATCAACCTTTCATATTCTACAGCCTCACTAACAGTTAGGATGGAGACTAGAACCCATCAGCAGTATTCAAGTGATAAAATAAGTCCTTACACAGTGTTAAAGGACTGGTTTAGTGTTTGAGGCTTTACTGGAAACCTCTGTTCACCCTTTACCTGCTTTAATGTTTTCTGGATCACTATTGGTGTGTTTTTTATAACTTTCAGAAGCTCACATTACTTCAGCTGCACACTGAGTACTTTAATCTATATGACAAAACAGGTTTCTTATATTGTTGTGATGCTTTGTAACTCTTTGGGGTTAGTTATTGTACTGTGTGTCTCATGGGAAAGAATCACCTGCATAGGAGTAAAATGTAGAGTCAGGTGGAAATGACTGGGTGCATAAATCCCTTGTGACATCTCTCTCTGTTGTTGGTTCAAGTGAATCTCCATTACTGTGATTCTCACTTGAACCTGGATAGCCCAGCTCATACAGCGTGACTGTCAGTGGTCCACCTGGTGGTTTCCCGAAGGAGTGGAGCTCATTGTGTCAAAAAAACAAAGTCCAGTAGATCATTTGAGGACACAGTGTGAGGGAATGCTCCCACAAACCCTCTCTGTACTTTACAAAACTACAAGGAGTTAAGTCTAGTTCACTGTGAAGGTCAGAAACCAGAGAACTGTGGCTCTCTCTGGACCTGCTGCTGTTACTAAAATAATAATAAAAAGGTTAATAGATTGCTGTGGGCAACCACAGGCTGGTTGTGCATATTTACTACACTGATTATTGGAATGACTTCTCAAGCATTGAATAAAGGGACACTTAAATGCAAGGAGAAACTTTAGAAAATCCGTTTGATTGGATAAAAATCATACTTATAAACGGAAAAAAATTCTTAAAATGAAAATTCCATTATTTAATACTTTGCAAGTTGTGTGTGTCGCCTACTATAATAACATAAAATGAACAGTTTTTGTTTTGCTTTGTCATGTGATTATAAAACTGATGTTTGTATTTTTACAAGGAGAAAGGAAAAAAAAAACAGGAAAGAGTTTTCAGAGTATAGAAGGTGCAAATGAATGCACCAATAAATCTCACAGGCAATTCCCTCAGTGAAAATGTATGAGACACTTAAACGCAGCATGCAGTCCCTCATTTTTACAGCCCACATTCAGTACTCTACAAACATATGGATGCAGAATCCATATAGTTCAATATTGAGGGGTTGCGCCTTGTGTCATGTACAGTATAACTGTAGCCTACCATTAAAATTATATTTTTCTTGAAAAAGCCTTTCTCTAAATATTATTAAATATATAGTTATCCATAGTTGGATAAATATGTAGCTCTGCCTCAAATCCACTGGAGTGGTCAGGGTGTGTTGATTTCCCACAGCTTTTTTTTGTTTGTTTTGTTTTTTAAACTTAGGAATCACTGCTTGGAGTTAAAAAAAAAAAAAAAAAAAAAAAAAAAAAAAAAGTTTGGTCAGGAAAATCCTCAGACCTAGCAACTGTGCAGCAGATCCAGCAGAGATCTGCACAGCAGGCCGTTTCCCCTGGTGATTGTATTTCTTTCTTTTTTTCAGTGGCAGCAGCTCACAGTGCTGCAGTCAGTGTGTTTGTGCCTGAAGGCATCTCAAAGGGCTTGGGGCATTTACCTCGCCAGGACCACACTTGTGCCAAATGCTAATGGCACTGTTTCCTACATGCCACTTTAACAGGCCAGCAGGAAGAGGCACAGCAGAACATTCCAGCACATTTTCAGGGTCAGGGCTAATATGGAACTTCTCTGGTGAGGTCAAGCTTTTTTTGTCCAAAAAATGTAGACTTTAGAACAATTTATTTTCTGTTTAATATGGTTTTGTCACAGTTTACATTTGAGTATTAAAACACACTATGCCACCAATGCACTGACATGTTCCTTGTCACTGAAGTAGGAGTGTAACGACTAATGATGACCATAATCTATATTTTTTCTGTTAAAATATCACAATGTAATATAAAATTAATTTCAGTAATTTTCCTTAACTTGTGTTAAGGATCTACAGGAAGTAAACTCAGGACCTAGTATCATTGATTGTTTTTGAGAGCTTCTGCAGCTGGGTCACTGACTGCTGTTGTGGCTGCTGCAGCAGGAAAAGCACCCAGCTTGTGGCTAGAGTTCAACACCGTGAACGTTAAATTGTCAAATGGAAGTGAGAAAATACATAATAAAAAAATTTAAGTCATTATTCTGCTTGAATTTGTCCATCTTTGACAGAAATGCAATTTTCTTAGCTGAAAAGTGGATTGTTTTGATGAAAATATCCTACATTCATGTGTTTGCACTGCAAAAAATGAAACCTTAACAATGTGAATTGTATACAATTAGTCCAATATTGAGTAGAATACTTTTATTCCATTGGTGGATAATTTTAGCATATTTGATTTTTTTTCCTAATTTGGGTCAAATAGGTCCTGTTTTAAGATTTTTTTTTTTTTTTAAGATTGAAATTGACTAAAATCAAGAAAAGTAGAAATTAGGTAAATGATCTGCCAAAGGAATTCAATTATTCCACTCAATATTGGACATTTTAAGTTGTTAAGCTTGACTTTTTTATAGTCTGTAGTAAAGTAAAGGGAAAAAAAATATCTAGAATAAAATATTTTTGTGTTTAAAACTAGAAACTCTCCTCTTTATGTTCTATTCCTTTCTATATATTCCCAATTTACATATTTATAGAACTGAATATTCTGGGGGTGTTGGAAGATCAATGTATTTGGTCTGGCAATTAGTCCCCCAGTTTTAGATTGGGATCCTACTGGCCCAACTCTCGATTACTGTTACTAAAAATGACTAAACCTTTTAAATATTGAATTGTGTACTTTAATTATCCAAAATATTTCCTACTATAGTTAGGCTAAACAATGAATACTGAAGGAATCCTAATGACGTCACCTGACGTCATCAACCGTATCTTCTGTTACTGTTGTGAAAGTAGAAGAAAATCACATATTGCATGTTTAAAGGTCCCATATTATGAAAAATATGGGGTTTCTTTGGTCGTTACATATATAAACTGGTCCTCCCTGAATCTGAAAAGTGAAAGGGTCAGCATCGTTTCCACAGCCCGCATGTCAGCTTCATTGGTGACGTAATGAAGGGAGTACTTTTTACGTGATAGTTCCAGTATGTTTGGTTTCTGTTATCTTTGACTGGGGTTTCACAGGGTTGAGTATACTATCTGATGACCAGCTGAGCTCTGAAAAGTTCTACAAGCAAAACACATATTGTGCTTCTCTTCTTCACCCACCATAGTCACAAGAATGTAGGTTATAGCAATAAGGCTCTGAACTTTAAACCGCCTCCTCAAGGCATTAGGAATCAAGGAATTTGGTTCAAGTCTTTTTGTACAGTTGGACTCAGTGTAAACCACTCTGGATTAGGGCTGCCCACATCAACGTGTTTTTCATAGTGAATTCCAATTGGGAAGGCATCTTTAATGAATTCCATAATATTCCCAAAAATGATATTTTGATGATGTTTTATGATGGATGTAAAATGCTCTAATGATTTTTGTCTCATAGTGATGTGTGTTTAGAATTCTTTATAGGCAACATTCATGCATTGACCATTAAAGGTTCGTAACAATTCAATCAACTACTTTTATTTTGAAATTCCAATGGGTAACTGATTACCTTTCATTAATTGTGCCCTCCTCCTCTCCTTCTACCTTTTCTGACAAACATAGTCAGAACAGAATGTAATCAGACATGAAAGATGGTCTGCAACCCCTCCTCCACACAGACACTATGTATTTCTAGTGGTGTGAGAACTCCACACACACACACACACACACACACACACACACAGTGATCAGTAAATCAGTGTCCAGAGGCGAGGCTGTCACATTCCTGTTAGAACGGGGCTGCAGCAGGGTTGGTGGGGTGACGGGGTGATGGGCTGTCCTCCAGGTTTTAACACACAGTTGACACAAGAGAGATACTCAGGAATTTGCCTCACATCCAGCTAAGCTAAGGGGAATGAAAAGGAAACACTCAACTGTCCCACTTCCCATGCTCCTTGATTGTATTTATTGCTATGAGAAAGGCTTCAATGTTCTCATTTGATTTAGTGGCTTCGTCCTGGTATGTTCCCCATCTATGGGTTTTTATTTACTTACAAACTTCCTGTTAGAGAACATTTTGCAGACTTTGTTTAATTAATGATCATTTTTTGCTATTATGACGGAAAATGTGATAAATGTTAGGGCTGTTCATAATTAATTGTTGAACTTTAAACCAATAATAACAATTTGACTGGTTTAAAACGGTCAGTTCAAAACATCGAAAATATACGGCTGCAAGTTCTATTTTGCTGTTTTTGGTCATCAATTATCCTGCAGCACTGAGGCCTAGTCCAAATGAAAACAGGTAGTTTTGAAACTGAAATTGTATGGTCCCTGCTTAAAGAGCAAAAAAAAAGTAATTTGCATTTTGAAACTTCACTGCACTCATTTTCCATTGCACAGAATTGAAAGCTCATACAAGTAAAATAGAGGGAGGTAAATCTTTACATTATCGCTTTAGTGGAAAAGCTTTAACTTGCCCCTTTACATAAAGTCCAAATGTTCAAATATTCTTACGTTTCATATATATCTATATAGAAAACATAGTTTGTTTTCTTTTCTCCAAAATTTTATTGAGGAAATATAGATTTACAAAATGCAGGAGTCTGCAGGAAATACAGCTGTGTCACTGCCACATGTGACACTCACATACTTGGTGTATCCTAAAAAATAAAATGACCCACCTTCTTCCTCCAGTGTGATGCAGCCAGTGGGTCTCTGGAGTAATGGGCAGGACGCTGATGTTGATGCAGTTGGGGTAGAGGTGGAATGAGGGGTGGCAACAGAGACATTTTGCAGCATTTCTTCTGTCTTTCACTTCTTCCTCCAAGGCTGCCATCCATACAATGAATGTCTGTGTCAACCTTCTGTTTTGCTGCATCTGGTTTCTTTGTTTGGCAAACCAGCAGGCCCATCAGAGTCCTGATCTTTTGTTGACCTCAGAACATCAGCCTGTAATTTTAAGTGCAGATAAGTCAGAAATCCTCAACACGAATATTTCTCTAATCCAAATGGAATTGAAATTAAATACAAAGGCATAAATAGTCTTTGAATGGCTGTACACTTAGTGGTCTGTTTAGGCATCCTCCATATGGACAAATGCAACAATGATATTAGAGCCCATGTAGCCTAGTAGGTGATTTTAAGTAAATCAAGCCACTTTTTTGATAAATAGCTTAGGACAACAACACAATACCAAATATACCTTTTCCATGTATATGTATGATTAATAATGACTGTTTCCGGTAAAATGTTTCTGGTAAAATGGGTTTAGTTAGATTTGTCATGCCAGACATTTCTGGTTCAGTCTAGATTTGAAGTATTGTCTCACCACCATAGAAACCATAATCTAATCAAATCACCATAGAGACCATGGTGTATATATAAACTAATTAAATCACCTGTTACTAGTCAACCACAGTTATGTCAACAGTTTAAATCCTTTGTAGCCATTGGCTCTAATTTCCAGAGGGGCTGGAACCCCCAAACCTGAAATGGCCCATTTTACCTGATATAACCCGATATATAATATTTCTCACTAAAGTAAGTGTCTTTCTTTGCTTTACCACTTTACCATCACCAAAGTTGGATATTCTCTCATTCTACAATGTCCACATAATTTTCGCTATGAATTTTCATCAGTGCATTAGATAATATTTATATCAAATGCCTCTCGATTATGTTCAGTCCCAATGTTATGAATTAGGCTATGAAGCAGCAACAACATTTTTTTGAGTTGGGTTCTACACTTTGAATTTAAGCACCTGAATAATTTTAGAAACCTGGGTGCAATTGAACCTATTCACCTTAATGTTATTAAAACAAAAACAGTCATGTTGCTGGTGTTGTTATTGCATTGTTAATTACTACTACTACATTGACTGCATTGGCACACATGTAAACATGTCTGCAAATGATGTGTTATGTTCACATTAAAGGCTGCCATTGTTTTTGACTATAATTCACTCAAACTAAAGTTAGCAATCTACAAGAGAATTTCCTAATAAGAATGTCAGGAAAACAACTAATACTGCACAACCTTCCCAAGTACAACGTGACAGGTTTCAATTTATTTTAGTCAGTTAGTTGCAGGGGTTTGCTGGAGCCAATCCCAGCGCATTACAGGCAAGAGGCAGGGATACATCTCAAATGGTCACCAGCCTATCATGGAGCTCAACCACTCTCACACCTGTGGATAATTTAGAGCCTCCAATTAACTTAAGTATTTTTTTAACTGTGGTTAAAAAGTTCTTGAACCTGCAACCTTCTTACTGTGACGGGACAGGGCTACCCACTATGTCACCATGTTATCCCAGTTTATTTTATTTATTCATTTTTTATATTTTTCAAATCCCAGAGGATTTTGGTAAGAATGCGATGGCTTAATTTACTGCAGGTTCAGGTTCAGGTGCATAGCGCTCTCGACTTCTTGCAGCGACTTCAACCATCATATACATCCTACGGCCTCTGCCAGAGACAGCCATCTGTCACTCAGAAAACAATCAGCTAATCAGAAGAGAGTCATGAATGTTAATGACAAGCTAAAAACAACCTGTGCTTTCTAGAGTGGCAGTGAGGGAGTGGTGTAAAATTACAGTGGGTTAAATTTTTGTACTTTAAACCACAGATATGTCATAGATCATGTTAGGGCTACCGAAACAGAAAATTCTGTGTGTTCCTGTGGGCATTGTGTATGTACGTGGTTTCCAAGCTGTACCAGCACTTGGCTTCTCTGCTTTCTCCCAGGGTCTGACCACTAATTTTGGACTTACTGGCCTCCAGGCCCAGCAAAAACCATTGCCAGACTGGGAGTTAACCCACAGAGCATGGAGTTTTTCCTTTCCCCTTCTCATTTTATTTTGTGCCCTCTCTTTTCAGTGTCATCTATGCTAATGGAATCTAACCAGTTCCAGTCTGACCACAGAGTCAAAGTCCCTCTGCTTATTTATTTTCCATTTGACTTTAGTATGTCAACAAATACTCCTGCTTTCTCACACAGCATAGATGATTTTATTCTTTAGTTTTGGAGCTGCATTTCCCTCTCTTCCTCTCTTCCTCTGGTATCTTCTGGATGCCTGGATGTTTAAGGACCAACATGTCAAAATGCAATGGGCCTGTCTATAAAGATTATTATACTATCTAAGAGCAAATGCATGGACAATGTTGACAAAGATGGACAAGATGCTGCAGAGTTTTAGTCCAGGTGATACGGTATGTTAAAAAAAAAAAAACTGGACTTTTTTATAGAAGCTTGAATGAATGAATACTGGGACCATTTGAGGTAGTACCAACTATACCAACTTCTGACAGAAGAGGGTTGGATGGAACCAAGCATTTAGAGACCAAGGTGAACTCTGGGCCTATTTATCAGCCTAGAAAAGCACACCACACAATTAATATAAAAATAAGAATAAATATAATAAGAATAAAAAACAATATTTCATCAAATCCTGTAGTAGTTCCTGTTGTAGTGTCCTGCAGTGCTAAAGTAAGGTTAGTCTGAGGTAACGTGGGTTTGCACACATGAACAAAAGAGCAGATGTGGCAATCATTTTACTATCAAAAGTAAAAAAAAAAAACAAACTGCTGGGTTTCTAATTTTCTTCTGGGATAGAAATAGATTTTTGTGGTGGCAACCAACTAACAAGCATTTAGCTTGGCTGACTCTCTAGCATTTGACATGTTACGTACCGAAATGTAAACAACAGTAAACACAGTTGGTGTTATTTACATATCTTAGGATGGAATATTCTAAATGAACCTGTAGCAATGTCACAACAGGAACGTGTTTTCAAACTCACCATTAGATGCATAATTTTCCCAGTAGGCAAGCTCGAGAAATGTTGCATTGTCTTTTTGCATTCAGCTCCTTGGGGTTGATAGTGTGGAGGATGACTAAATACAAATATGTATGGGACCTTTATAGGTATAATGGGTAATAATAAACTGCCTGCTCTAAACTAATGGGGGCAGCATTTCACTTTTCTACCATCCTCCTCCTCTCCCTTGCTATACCTGCTGTGATTTGATACATGCATGGACATGTTTCACTCCAATACACTTGTAGCATATAAACTTGTTTCTCAATGTAAAAAGAAATTTAATACCACATAGATGTAATCCAGGTCTCATCCACAAGTTTCCTCTGAGTCCCGATCGATAAAATTATAATCAGGAAGAGTCATATTAATGTTATTAATCTATAGGCATCACCTGCAAATCTGAAAGTATGATCAAAAGTATCTATTAACTCCTTATTATAGCTTAATTATCCATACCTCATATATTGCAATATCATTCTGGGGGTTACTTGTCTCACCCACCTTCATAAACTAATAATTGCCACATTTAGCAGTCGGGCTCAGCACCTCTCTTCAAGTAGCTCAAGATCAGCTTTTAACATATAAAAATACCAGACTTGTGTTCTTATTTGAACTTTTTTCTCCCATCAGTCTGCTTTGCTTCCCATGCCTTGTAAAATAATATATGGTTAAAACAAGAGCAAACAAAAGAATTACCAGGTTCTATGTATACTAGATCTTTTTTAAACATGCATGTGAAGCTAAAAACTAGGATGTGATGTTTATGTGATGTAAAGGGAACACAGCTGATGGTATTAGCATCTACATCCAGAGCCACTAAAGCTGTAAAAAATAGAGAAGAGTGACACAATTGGAAGAGAACTGTCTATATTCAGCCCTTAATGGTTTTTCTGATTTTTGTTTCTATTTCCATGTCTATTGACACTATTTTCTTCTTGATGAATTACACATTAATTAATAAAAAATTATCTAGAATATACCAATCATCAAAGTCCTTAATGATAATTGATGAGTTGCAGTGTGTTGAGCTCTCATTGTACAGGATGCTTGAAGATGTCCCATTTTTGAATACATGGGTGAAACATGACATAGCAGCATGCAGGTAACAGGAGGGATACGCTCTGTCATTTCGGCTTCAAATTCAGCTCAACATCTTGATATTATGTATAACCACCTCCTCCATAAACCAATTCGGTCACCAACAGCACAGTCACCCTCACCAAAAACTCAACTAAAACACTGTTGGTTGCGTCATTGTCTCCAGACAGTGTAGTGGCTGTGTAATCTAAAACCCTGCAGGTGACTTACAGCCCCTCCTAGAACAACCCTTTTCAGTAGTTTGAAGAGGAACCTGTTTTAGTTTGAACAGAGGGGTGTAAATTTCATCCTTTGGTTGTGCCAGTGGGGATAAGACCACATTATTGAAGATTGTCTTCATTGTGCATCTCCATGCATGTTTTTCTATATCTGACCTAGTTTCTTAGTAGAAGCAGTCTGAATGAAGCCTCCAGGGAAATCCCACTGTTTTTAGCCATTTGGGGTTTAAATGACTACAGTCATGAAAGTATGAATGGAAAAACACAGCACCTTCCCACCTATAGCAGCATTATGGCTAACTGCACCAGCAACTACATCCTGGCCAGCTTTCCAGTTGGTTTCTTCAAATTTGCAGTTGTGAATATCTGTGTCTATTCGTGCTAAATAAGTACTAACATAGAAGATACATGAAATGGTTCATGTCTGCAAATGTCAACTACACTACAGGCCAAAAGTATGGACATACAGTATCTTCTCATTCAATGTGTTTTCTTTATTTTCATGACTATTTACATTGTAGATTCTTACTGAAGGCATCAAAACTATGAATGAATGAATTTATGGTGTTATGTACTTAACAAGAAAGGTGAAATAACTGAAAACATGTTTTATATTCTAGTTTCTTCAAAATAACCACCCTTGATCTGATAACTGCTTTGCACACTCTTGGCATTCTATTGATGAACTACCATTTCAGGTAGTCACCTGAAATGGTTTTCCTTTCATAGGTGTGCCTTATCTGGGTTAATTGGTGGAATGTATTGCTTTATCAAACAGAGCCAAACATTGGTACTTTGTGAACTCTGATCTATTTCTTGGTGAATCTCTTACAGTTACAAAAATCAAGACCAAGGGTGAAATACTGTAGGAGTTTCAACTAATAAGCAATAACCAATTTCAACAAATGAGAGCAATACTGTATTAATAGTTAGAATCTGTAGAAAAATTAGCAAGGCAGTCATCAGTTCACATGTACAAATTAAGTTAAAAATTCTGGTCTACTCACAACTTTTTAAAGGACATTCAATGAGTAACAATCTCAAACTTATCCAAAATATGCTGAACGTGGACAACATGGTCAGTTCACTCAGTCTCTCCTGTCCCATTGTGTTCCTCAAATAGTGTATTGTTAGTTTTGGTATTGAAAATGTGTACTCAGAGCTTGTGACAGTGATGGGTGGAGTGAGAAATAATATGAAGGCCTCGCTGAATGAAATTGTCGCTTAAGGGGTTTAAAATTAGCATTTTTGCTAGATCTTAGGGGTGTAACAGTTCATTTAACTTCGATTTGATTCATGATTTGTTGGTGTCCTACTAGATCTGTGATCCTGTGACTTTTGTATCTGGTTTGAAACAGGTTCTAAAAGAAAGAAGCTGGGTGCAATGTTGTGACTGTGAATAAACTCAGTAAGCTGCTGTGCAGCGTGGTGTATTTTGTGTGTTGGATTGAATGACCTTGAAGACATTCATAGTTCCATTTAAGATGGTGAAATATATGAAAAAATATAAGATGGTGAATCAGAAAAATTGCTGTATGATTATATTGATGATTATATTGAAACGCAAGTTTTCTCTGCTTTAGTAAGGTGACAATCCAATCAATCAAAGTGACGCTTAGCTTTTCTCTCCCTGGTTGTTTCAAAATTGCATTTAACTGCCCCCTTTGGCGAGATGGTGGAGGAGTGGGTAGCACTGTTTTACAGTAAGAAGGTCACACGTTTAAGTCTTTGAGTTGGAACCTTTCTGTTTGAAGTTTGCATGTCCTCCCTGTGTTTGTGTGGGTTTTCTCCAGATTCTCCAGCTTCCTCCAACAGTCCACAGACAATGCTGAGGTTAATTGTAGACTCTAAATTGCCCATAGGTGCGAGTGTGTGAGTGAATAGTGTGTGTGCTCCATGATAGGCTAGTACGTGTCTGGGGTATATCCCTGCCTCTCACCAGTACCTGATGGACTGACTGCCTCATTAAATAACTAGAGCAAGAGTACTGGACTTAGGCTCCTCAAATTATGAGGCCAAGTCAAAATACTGTTGGTGCATTGTTGTAACTGTGAGGCAGCATGCCAAAATCTCAGTCTGCATATTATCAAGAATATAAAGAAAACTTTTGGCACTCAAGCACACTTGCTTCATTGCTAATTCTTTTGTCAATGGTAAGGGATATTTTGATGAGGATTTGTCAATACACTACCTTGTTCAATCCAACTATGCTTAATAGGTGACTCAGGTAAACTGTGACCTATTCCAGGTGCAATTCAGACTATCACTCTCCAATGGCTGTAAAGTCAAAGGATGTCAAACATTTTCCAAAGGGTGTCAAATAAAAGAGAGTGTGTAATATGTTTTTCTGATCTCTGGCATCATTAACACACTGAGCAATGCTCATTGTTTGATACTTACTAAAAAGGTTGCATAGTGTTTCTACAGTATCAAAATGCTTCACTCCAGAGATTTTACAAGTTATTGAGTGGTAAATTGAGATTATAAGCAGTGCAATGAACATAAAGCACAAAGGGCTCCTTCTCTGTTATTCTTCATCCTTAACCAACAGTAAGATGGGCCTAACCAGGCACTGATGGACTCTTTCATTACTGTCATGGTTGCCAATTACTTCTGAACTACTTTTCTTTTGTGTTCAGGTAATTGATTTTGCTGATAGGGCATTGTCACGCACTGGGACAGTCTGGTGGACCAGCAGGGGGGAGAATACATCAGCATAATACTGTTGCAACCTGGCAGCATCTGTTTGCTGGTATGGTGTAGGTGGTTGTCTAAAGGGGTGAGACAGGATTTGTAAAACCTGGCACCTCAGGCTCCAACTCCTCTCTCTCTCTCTTTCTGTTGATGCTCCCAGGCCTTGTGGAGACTCTTGTAGTAACTGCCTCAATGTATGGAGTTTTGCTCTAAGATCTAGAACTACTAAAGATAATTCTTACTGGGGCTCATACTTTCCTCCCAGCTTTATTTAACCAGGTCCAAAACCCTACCAAACAACAGTTAAAAGAGAGAAAATCCCATCAAGGCCTGGGGCATCTCCCACACTGCAAGCAACAAAGAATATCACCACTAACACGCAATTATATGCGTCCTTTTGAAAAACATCTCTGCCAAGAGATGGTCCACAGGGGCACAGAAAACGGCTTTAGGATGTTGTGTGAGGTCCATGGCAGTACAACCTTGCCTTGCCACTGAGCATAGCACACGTATCCAATGTCTCTGATGGTTGTGAATGCATTTCTGGTCACTGTTCCATTAATCCATCGAAGGCCAGTCTCGGGGGTTATGCCAGGCAAGACCTAACCTTGCCTCCAACATCTATGCCAGTGCCACCGCTGGTTACTAACCCCCCCCCCTCAGTAATGACCATGGCTGAAAGCAGAGCGGGACTCTTGTATTAGATTTCATTCATTTTATTTTGGTGTCCACTGGAGGCTCAGCCTGACAGAAGGTGACAGCATGCTATCATGTTTGTAAGATACGCTCATCTAGCACATCCATGACATCACTTGTTTGTATGAATGAGCCAGGGCTTTGATCCACCTCTAACCCAAATTCTTCCTGCAGCTGAAAATAGAGAGGAAGAGAAAGGGGTCAGAAGGCTGGTAGGCAAGCAGAATAGAAAGGAGAAAGCCAAAGAAAGCATTCCTCACAAAGGAGGATGAAATGAGCCAGAGGGAGCGTAATGACTGACTGACTGCTTTTCTTTTTCTGGACCTGTGGTTTGCCTGCCCGGTCATTAGGTTTCTCCGGCCCTGCAGACCCGGCACAACAACTCTGTGTGTGAGAGAAATGAGAAAGTCTGTCGGAGCATGACTGACATGATTCTTTTGTGTTCTGTTGACAAGTTGGCAACAAAACCTCTCTGAGGAGGACCCTGTCCAATGAATCCAATGAAAGATCAGACTGAGAGCCATTCTTCATGGATTTGGAAGAACACAGAATGACACACCATGTTAATGAGCTCTGCTCTACTGGCTCTCAGAGACATGGAGGTTCTCCTCTCACCATCCAGGTGCTCTTGACAATCTTCAGCCGATACACACTGTCAGCTCCCATTAGAGCCGAGACCACACAATCTGACCTATTCAGAGAGCACACAAGTATTTGTATTCTGCTTCGGTTGTCTGTATTTGTCCACATGCTGTGTATTTTAACAAGACACTCAATGAGTTTTAAGCTTGTCAGAACACAAGGAAATGTGTTTATCAAGTATCTCAGAATCCCTCCAAGGAATCACTGCCCCATTCAGACAGAATTCATTTCACTAGGGGAGGTAGGATAATTTTAATATTACCTAACCATTCGGCAAATTAATCCACTCCATAGTTCAGTTCTATGTTTTAGCATAGTCTGTCATGGATACTTGTTTTTCATCAGTTTTTCATCAATTTCATCAGTTAACATCGTCAAAGATCAGTAAACTAAAAAAAACAAATAAAACCAATATTTGGCGTGAGCACATGTTTTTTCAGATACTTATCAGGTCAGTTGTTCTGACATCTTGGCAAAGTTGCCACAGTCCTTCTGTTGATTTATGGGAGTTTCTCGTGCATAATCCTAGAATGAACTTCAAAGCTTCTTCTTACAGACATTGTCAGCATGTTCCCAGAAAATCTGCAAGTGCCAAGCTCCAAAGCTCAAAGCCTTCAAGTCCTCTTGTAGACTTTCTGCAGGAATCCAGTGACTCTGCCTGGGGCGCAGACTTCACAAAACTTCACACAGAAAATCCTGCAGCAATATGCTACAAAGTGATAATATATAAGAAAAACAGTCAGTCAGTCATTTTCTATACCCATTTATTCCTCACTAGGGTCACATGATATGCTGGAGCTAATCCCGGCGTGTTTCAGATGACGGGTACAAGTATATCATGGAGCACACACACCACTCACTCACATCTATGGGCAATTTAGAATCTCCAATTAACCTCAGCATGTCTTTGGACTGTGGGAGGAAGCTGGAGAACCTGGAGAACACCCACCAGACACAGGGAGAAGATGAAACTCCACACAGAAAAGTCTCAACTCAAAGACTTAATGTGACCTGATTACTGTGAGGCAACAGTGGTACCCACTGCTCTACCGTGTCACCAAAGGGGGCAGTTAAATGCAATTTTGAAACAACCAGGGAGAGAAAAGCTAAGCTCACTTCGATTGATTGGATTGTTTCCTTACTAAAGCAGAGAACAACTTGCGTCTCGATATAATCATCAATATAATCATACAGCAATTTTTCTGATTCACCATCTTAAATGGAACTATGACCATGTTTAAGGCCATTCAATCCAACACACAAAATACACCATCTACGTGTCGCCCCAAAAGAAAAGCACAATCAATTATCAATAATAAAACAACTAGAATTATCATAATAATATTATTATTAACAACGTATTTCCTGAATGCAATGCTTTTGTTGCTTAAATTAATTTATGTATTGAGGTGTGATTTCTTAGTTTTTTATTTTTAATAAATTTGCTAAAATCTCCAAAAATGTTTTTTCACATTGTCATTATGGGGTGTCTCGTCTCGTCTTCTTCCGCTTATCCGTAATCGGGTCGCGGGGGCAGCAGCTTCAGCAGGGAAGCCCAGACTTCCCTCTCCCCAGCTACTTCCTCCAGCTCTTCCGGGGGTGGGTGTTTTGGGTAGAATTTTGAGGGAAAAAATTAATAGAATCCATTTTGGAATAAGGCTGTAACATAACAAAATGTGGAAAAAGTGAAGCGCTATGAATAATTTCCGGATGCACTTTAGATATTAACGTTAGCTTAATGCTAACAATTGGTTTATTATGTTAGCGACACTAAGTTGGTACCAGGCAAAAGTAAATTAAGCTACTGATATATTACAGCATCTTTATTCTTACATACAGATTTTAACCAGATAATTTAACTTGCTGCATATATATATATATATATATATATATATATATATATATATATATATATATATATACTACAGTTCAAAAGTTTTAGAACACACATTTTTACATGTATTGAAATTAAAGCAGTTTAATTACAATGAATACCGTATACATTTATTAGAGCCCTATATATATGTTTACTGTATATATGACAGCAGAGAGTGTATTAATACTGTCCCATGTTTAAAAAACATGGGACAAGCTGTTACTTACGTGAAGTTGTGATGTCACTACTATACAGTCACCACCAACACCCGCCACAGCCATTTAAAAAGGAGGAGAGGCTTAAAGAAGCTGGAGAAAAGAAGTGGAAAACTATACTGAGATGATCTTTGCTACTTTAAATCTTGTTAGGGATCAAAATTCACAATAAAAAACAGGAAATTTTCAGGAATCAAGTAATAGTTAACAACTTAGACATCCAGCTTTTCTGCAGTAATGGACTTAAATAATGTGGTTAAAGTTGATCCAACCAAGTTTCGCTGGTTAATTAACCCCCATCTGTATATCAGCATGGATGAAGCCTGATGTCTGGGTCTTTTCTCGGACTAGAGCTCTAGAGCTAAGCAGAACCCCATGATCTAGACCTAGTTAGTCAGGAGTTCATCCTACAGCAAGATAATCCACACCCTACCTCTGGGCTGTGACATCATCATCAATCTTTTATTTTGAAATTGACACAGCACGTTGTGTCACTCCCGCTGCCATAGTCACTAGTTAGACATGGCGAGCAGCACCCAAGAAAAAGATGATGATATTCGCTCTCCCCTATGGAATAAATCAGTAATTTGGAAATATTTCGGATCCCGCAGCAAAGATGGCTCAATGGACAAAAGCCGAACCATTTGCAAACAATGCCATGACGAATTGAAATACTCTGGGAACACAACAAACTTGTCCAGGCACCTAAAGAAGAAACAAGGTATTAACCCCCATGCTAGCACTACTAGTGTTAGCGTAGAGGTGTATACGCCAGCTTTGACCGGTATCAGCAAACATAGTATCGGCATGCAAACATATCAATATAATATTGTATCGTGATGAAGCTGGTGATTTACACCCCTAATATATATAATGTGCAATGTTTAATAAACACAAACCCCCAGGTCTGGTGGTGCATTCTCAACCTTATCAAGACACAGTGCTCAGGACAGCTGATTTGCATGTTACTCTCATCAGTAATTCAGTTGGGGAAAACAAAGTATTAAGTGGCCACTTGCGGTGAGCGGAAGGGGTGGAAAAGACTGAAGGGGCTCTTTGCTCTCCATGATTCACAGAGTTGGCCCGGGCCTCTGAATGCTTGTTATGCTAATGAAGGAGTGGATGCATGATGATTTCCTCCTGTAACTCATGGTTACCCCGGAAATATGGAGGGCCCATTGTCTTCCACTTACATTGGTGCTTTTCTTATTCTCTTGAATTTGTATTAGCATGGAGGTCTGCTGACATGTTTTCTGAGTGATAATGATGGCAAAAAATCACAAAAGTAAAAAATGTTCTCATTTAATGTTTGTACTTGCATAGACATTTGATTGCAAAGAGTGTACTGTATTGTGATGAAGTCAATATTTAACTATAGTGTTTAAAATGATTTGTGTCAGAATCTTACCTATGAAGAACCAATACTAAAGCAATACATTTTGCTATAACAATTTAAAAAATGTAATGTATTAAAAAAAAGACAGACAACATGTGGTTTGTGCAACATCGATGCAGATAAAGGTAGGCAGGTTGGCTTTTTTCAGTTTAAAATAATGTAATTCATAGAAACAGGTCTGTCAATTCTTGTTCTGCCTCATTATTCAGTGTATGTTTCCATCTACTGTACCTTTTTGCAGAATGGCTATTGAGCTAATGGCTGCTGGGTGTACACATACAGCTGAAAGAGGGAAATAATCTTTCCTTTGCCTTGATTTTAACTCCTGTCTCCTTTAACTCCTAACTCCAGCTTTTAACTCCTGTCTTCTAGCATCAAAACACTTATCTGAACAACATGTTGATTTTGTGTTTTTTCTCTTTGTGAAAATGTTAATAGAAAAGGAGGTTGAAGTGTTTACAGTCCATTAAGGTCTTTTTCCTCATTAGACCGCAGCCTGTTGCACTAAAAGCTCCCAGTGTGTTTTATACACCATCCTCCACCTCACCCCACCTCTGCTCTGTGAGCCTATCATCTTAACTGGTCAGTGCACAGCTCTTCTTTTCCAAACGGGAGGCCGAACATGTGAACTTAGCATGTTGCAGCAGCGCATGCATTGTCATATATATGTGGAGGCCACCATCTCGCACACCAATGATGAACGTTGTAAGGTCCAGGACAGTGTTTTATGTTGTCAAAAGGAAACACAGTATAATATATTTATGTGGACCTTACAACTGGCAGACATGCAGCAGCATTATTGCAGCAAAGCAGAACCCATGATGTCATGTATTGACAGTCACAGAGGTTTGACCTGTGACCTATGTCCACATTGTGTTTTAGATGACACATTGTTATGAAGCAGGCCTCCGCTCTTTTAGTGGAGTGGCTGTTGGTGTACCAGGCCAGCACCAGTGGTGTTCAACAGCAACACCATATATGCAATAAAAAACATTAAAGAAATCATGGACAGCGGCCAAATACTTTTTCTGACCTTTTCTGCTCTCTCTTCTCTAGTGGCTCTATGGGTCCATGCTCCTCACTCATCACATATAACCTGCCACCTAGGGGTTGATTATATGCAGTGGCTTAGCCTTTTCAACCTTTTTACGGACGGCTAAGGTGGCTAATCAGGCTGATTGAAGGGCCAATCAATGCTACTGGTTGGAAGTGTTGATGGGATGGAGGTAAATATTCTCCTGTACATTGCCTGGGTAACCCATCCTTCATTGTGAATTAATTTCGGTCTGCACTTCAGTCTGGACACTATGGACCCAATTTCCCCCCCAGCGAAGGAGCCAATCACAGAACGGGGGAGGGTGCAACATGAACATGATGAAACACAGAAGCAACTTTGTTAACTGTGGATCCAACATGGCAACTTACCTTTCAATGCAACCCTCAGAAAGTCTAAGTAATCTTGACTGCAAGTTTATTTTAAAATGAGAAACTTTTAGCATTAACTATTTTATCGTCATTGGGTATACGGTATGTCATCCGGTATGTTTGATAGGATTGGCTGTAAGATACATACAGAAGCATTTGACAGACATTTGTAGCACCCAATATGGACTTTCATAAACTATGTCTCCAGTATAATCAAATGAATGGATGGTTCCCAGACTGAATATCAATCAACATTGAGATAAGGTCTGGTGCTAGCCAGGCTTTCTTGTACTCTTAATTTATTAAGGATTTTGGTGATTTATTTATTACACATTATTTATGGTTTCCCATCAATATATAACACTTGCAAATATTATAATAAAAAGTACATAGAAATCACACAGCCTACCCCTCCTTTAAATAAAAAAATGTATAATGTAATGTAAAAATGTATGTTATTGTGAGACCTAGTAATGCACAGAAAACATATCCAACTTGCCTGGTTGTGTACTATCACTACCTGTATAAGTAGGTACTATCACATAAGGATTATGTGATTAAAAAAAACTCCCCCTTACTTTAGGGACGTAAAAAGTCACCATCAAAAACTGCCACAAAATTATTATATATTTTTATAATTTTACAATTTGTTGGGGTTAAACCTTTTAACTAATATCTTTCGTCTACCAACCTACTGTCTATCAAATATTCATTTATTGTTAGTGAGGACTAGAATAAAGGACTGTAAACACTGGTTGTCTCTTACTGGTTCAGATTCCCCAATTCACTCCATGTGCGTCCATCAAAACATGGATGCAGACTTTGTCTTTTTGGAGCTGTACTACATACAATAACAGCCAGTTAATACCTTTAGTGGAAACCAGGAACATGGCTTGCATTTGAACCAAATGGTTAAAAAAAGAGAAAAAAAAAGACTCAGAGCTGATTGCACAATTAATCAATCAATCATGCAGAGAAATGTAGCAGAACGTGTTAAAATAGCCATTTACATGTTAAATACATCCCAGATGGAGAACAATAAATAAATAAGTAAATTAATTAATTAATAATTAATGAAAAATAAATAAAAGTCCTCACTTCTAAGACACAGCGAGACCATGCTGCGTCACAAAGCTGTGATGTCACGCTGGGAATAAAGACTTTTCTAGAGCTTTTCTGGCTGTTTTTGACAGATAAAAAGTCCATGACTTAAAAATATATAAAGCTGGGGGTGTCCTGTCCAAGCCAGTTTTACAGGCTTCCTTTTTACTATTCTACCACTCTATGGGAAAAATGATATTTGGGTTGTGTGGGATTTTTTGTTGCAGTATCACGAGTGGTCACTGAGAAAAGACCTCATGCGTAAATAAAGTGACTACATCTGTGAAACGCATCTGGCTTATAGCTGAGATTCAAGCCACACATTGAGCTGGTGCAGACAGCTACGTTGAAAAGTCGAAAATCATCTAAATCTTTCTCTAATGAACTAAAAAACACAAGACTAAAATGTCAGATATCAGCCCACTGTTTATCTGTCTGGGATTTTCTCTGCAAATCTCTGATGTTAAACATGTCACAAAGTGAGTATTGCCATTTCCTCTCCTTTTGGTTCATGACAACACATTTTAACTGTTTTTTAAGACTTTATGAGGCCAATGTCAAAAATTCCAAAGCATGTGTACGCCTGAGGCTCCACATTCTTTAAGTGTAATTTAAGGCTGGTGAATCAGAGCGTCTCTTAACTAGTGGAGGCAGCCCTGCTCTCTACTGAAGATTTGCTGTGCTGTATGTCAGCAGTGAATGCACATTCAACATTGCTAGAATTCTGTACTAGTAATGAACTAATGCTCATTTTGTTAACTAGCTTTGCAGCACCTCACCAGCTTTTTTAATCAAGACCCATCCTCTCAAAAGCACCAGTGTTTATTTCCATATAAGAAGTGCAATGGATATGTTTGAGAGTTGTATTTTAGGCACATGTAATTGCAATGTAAAAGGATTTATCTTTTTGCACTCTCATCTATCCTTGCATCCTTGCATCTATCCTGCTGGAGGGTGAATCAGGGGTTTACTCGGGCACACTTTTTTTCATGGAGCTCTTTGTATTTTATTCATTTCATCAAACACTATTCTGGGCAGGATTCCTCTGGCTACTGCTGAGAGTTATTCACACAGCTCCATGCATTTGAGTTTTTTACAATGTAGGAAATGCTGGTTTTATCCATTTAATCTCTTTCTATTTGAACATTTTGTCTCATAAACTTAACATTGTTTATCCAACTGTTTAGTCAATTGAGGTTTTCATTTATCCAAACCTCAAAGGATTTTGCACTGGTGACACATCCTGAATCTTCCAGCTGACAGTCACTGTCTGGCTGATCAGACCACTCCTGTTTTATCCATATTCCTGTGCCAAATGTCCAAATGGGATGTCCTTAGTTCTTGAACCACAGTCGCGTTTCTCTTCCTCTGTAATCCTGACAGCCAGTTGGCAGCCTGGCCAGAACACAGCCGTTTATTTCAGGCTTTCTGGGAAGAGAAAGACCAGAGAACATTGCTGCAACTCTTTGGGGAGTTCTGGTTTTAGGGATCAACAAACACTAGACAGTTGTACAGTTTCACAGGTTTTATGTCATTCAGGGATCACCCTACAATATGTGATAAGCTCTAAGACATATAGATGCTCAGCCCCACTGCCTTGTTAAGGTTTGATATTTCTTTAGCAAGTTATACAAACAACTTTTACACTAGCTTTGAGACCATTGGCAGCACCCACTGACTCCAAATACAAATAGTATTGCTTACTCTTTGCTTTGCTAAATTTAATTTTTTTGTCTTTATTTCCATGTGATGGGAAGGGTGGTGGTGCAAAGCAAGAGAGGTAGTGCCAACGGATCCACGAGGGTCTGTTAAGGGCTGTGTAGACCCACACAGATCCCTGCAGGAGTGTCCTCCTTCATGACCCAGTTCCATTCTGCCTATCATCCCAACCAAACAAATGACACCATAGCACACATCCTCCTCACCATCTCTTCTCATCTGGATGAAAAAGGGAGCTATGTGAGATTCCTGTTCATTAAAGCTGGAGTATGCACCTTTGAAAATCAGGCATGGATCTCCAATGAGAGCAACTACTCTCCCTCCTCCTTTCTGTGTTTCCTCCTCCAGAGCTCCACCCTGTGCTGCTGCTCTGTCTGCCATGCACATGCAATCTAGCAAGCCACTACAACACATAGCTACAAATCACTATTTTCATAAACAACATAACCCTAACCCACTATCAGCTACAACAAGAAATCACCAACAAAATGGGCACAGGCAAGTGTTTGTTTACTTAGTATAATGATAAACTAATAAACAAACAAACAGCCAGCACAGCCATAAATCACCCTTTTTTAAACATTGAAATGTTTGCTGGGAGCCTAATAAACTAACACAGCATCACCATTTTCATAAACAACCTAGAATCCACTAACAAGTTCGGCAACAAAGAAAAGAAAATAAACCACAGTCAATTGAGCAAAGGGGCATGTTTGTTCACAGTTCACAGCATAATGCTAAACGAATCACGACAATTAGCACAGCCATAAATCACCACTTTAATGGTAAGTTTAACAGAGCAATCTGTCACACATTAATGTTAAAACACATTTAAATTAGAGCTGTCATTTTAACGCATTAATTTGATTAATTAATTACGCCGCAATTTAATGCATTAAAAAATTTAATTATGAGTATCGACGGTGGCGAGCTCAGGGGTGAAAGTGAACCGGAACTGTCCGGAGCAACATTCCGTTAAAAGATTCACGACCGGAACGGCGTGCCGTTAAAAAAAGGAGAAGAAGCTCCCTGTCAAAATCCCATGTTAAATAAAGAAAACGATGCACTAAAGTCAGATTAGTTACATTATCCGAGTGCTGGAACAATTCCAGTGTGCTCGTTTCAGTGTAATCTACGCTGTTTCGGTGTCTGTCTGTGCCGTTTGGCACGGAGTGACAAGTCTGAGCGCGTCTCTGGTTGCTATGCAACGTGAGGCGAGGCGAGCTGAACAAATGCGTTTCTGGTTGGCCGATGGACACGTGGTCACGTTAGCAGCATCGCTAATTCTGATTGGTTCAAACCACACGTGTTTGCTCTCACCGAGCAAAATTATGTTGGCACAATGCAGCGCAAAATATATGACTTCTATTAGTCATTTTTGAATTGCTATATTGAGCTTAAGTGACTATTTGAGACAGCATTATTTTATTTCAGAATTGTATTTATTTAACTGAATCGCTGTATTTGTTTTACATTTTGAAGACTTATTTTATTTATTTAACTGTCTTGCTGTTTGTTTTACATTTCTGAATAATGCACCTGGCCTAACTGGTTTAATGTGCTTGACCTTTACTTTTGGATTTCATTTATGAAGCACAGTTCACCAATAAAAAATTGGATTTCAGATCTTCTCTTCTTACTGTATTCAATTGATTAGTCATACACTACCATTTTTTAATATCCTAGAATTCAAATTCTTTATCAGGAGACCTTTAGCAGATATGACAATAAAATGCGATTAATTCGATTAATTAATTACAAAATCCTGTAATTAATTTGATTAATTTTTTAATCAACTGACAGCACTCATTTAAATATGACAGAAAAGTGAAATTAACAACTTGCTGATCCAGAAGATAAACAGCAAGCTCCAAGTCCAAAAATCAAGCTGAGGATGTCCCACAGGTCTTTCTTTCTGTATTGTTTTAACACATAACTTTAATTAACTTCATATGTTAAAATATTCTATTATGGATGTACAGTATATATTTCTAAGAATAGAATGTGATATAAAAGCAGTTGACATGAACACTGTATAGAACAATGGTAATCAGAGGCTTAGTCAACGTGAGCCTAATATCAACATGTCAAGACAGAAAATATCATTTCATCTTCTATACCTGCTTATTCCTCATTAGGGTCACATGGTCTGCTGGAGCCAATCCCAGCGAACTTTGGGCGAGAGGCAGGGATACACCCCAGATCGGTACCAGCCTATCATGGAGCACACACACCATTCATTCACACACTCGCACCTATGGGCAATTTAAAGTCTCCAATTAACCTCAGCATGTGTTTGGACTGGACCAGACACAAGGAGAACATGGAACTCTACACAGAAAGACCAAGGACTGGAACCTGTGATCTTCTTGATGTGAGACAACAGCAACTACCCACTGCACCACCTTGCTGCAGAAAATATCATATATAGAATATACAAAAAATAGAAAAAATAAATGATTGACTGCTGCCGTTGTCTTATATTATTTATTAATATTTTACTATTATACTATTTATTCATATTTATGAAGTGACACTTGCTCTGAGCAGTTTTTCATGTGTGCATCAAGTGGAACAAATGTGCATCCACAAAAGCCAAAATGTACTGTAGAACTGAGTAGGCAGGCTGTAAACTGTGTCTGTAAAATTCCAACTTCTTTCTACAGTATTCTAGTACAGTACTATAAAAATAGCAATATGAAAACACTGCACACCAACAACCTCTAAACACTGAGAAAAAAACAATCAGGAAAAACTTCATGAATTAAAGCAGTCTCTGGTATGATAGGAACAGACTCCAAAGCAATATCAGTGTTACTCCAGATCTGTCAATAACAAAAACTAACTAATATGTCAGAGCTTTGTTTGTTATGGTATTCAAATGGAAAAATTGGGATTTGAATATTCATATATATTTTTTTTGCCCTAGTGGTGGTCTGAGTGAGGGGTAAAGAGAGAGTGAGGGAGAGACAATGGAATCAGACCAGCCCTGCTTTTTCTCAAATCCTCATCACCATTGTATCTACCTGTCAATGCATCCCTTACAGCTGATGATGAACTATTTGGCTCCCTGCTGGAATAAGTTATTAGAGGGGCTTGATTGGTGTTTCTATCTGTAACTGCTCCCGTGCTGCTGCTCAAAACAGTAGCAGTGGATGTGGTGGACACTTCACTGTTGATGTGTTGAATGTGTTAAAGTGATAAGAAATGGTGTTTAGCTGGGTTTTCTTTGGCAGGTGAAACACAATAAGTTGTAGTTCCATAACTGATACAGCAGAGGGTGTGATTTGGCTTTGTCCTGTTGGCATTTTTCCACTTCCTTCTTTTCCAATCTATCCACTGATGTCCAACATAATCAGTACGAGGAATGTCTAGTTTCATCTTATTCCTGTGTTCACTGATGACTCAAATATTTGTGTCTGCTCTGTATATGCAGTAATGTGTTGGAGTACTTGTTGTGGAGCCTGTAAATAAAGCAGAAGATTCATGATGTTGCTGTCACAAGGACTTTAAACTGTGGGAACATTGTGACGCTCATGTCCTGAGGCAATACAAAAATTTAAGGGTCAGTGACTAATAATGTTTGGCAAGATGAGAAAGTCAAAAACTTAAAAATAGAGATTCAAGAAACATTCATCAGGTCTATCTAAATGTACATTGTGTGTTCATGTTTCTTGTTATTTAAAAGTCCATTTGTATATATATATATATATATATATATATATATATATATATTTTTTTTTCACATTTTTGTCACTGACCCTTAAAAAACAATAAAATGCATTTAACGTCACCTCATAAACTGGCAGCAGTGGATTGTTCTTCACTTCTGTGTAATTAAAAAATGGTTGTTAACATAGTGACCCTTTGAGAGGGTTCCACTGGACTAATAAAATGCTGTAAAATGTTGATCAGTATTTCCTGAAGCTGAAGATTGCAACTAAAATGTCTTTTAGACTGTCAGTTCACACCACAAAGATCATCAGTTTATTTACATATAAGACTAAATCAAACAAAACAAAAAATCATATTTGAGAAGCTGGAACCAGAGAATTTGGATATCCTTCCTAAAAATGATTATAATCAATGAATCAATTATCAAAGTAGTTAATGGCCATTTAATAACTAAACAATGGAAATACTCTTATAGACAAGCTTCTGGAAGACTTATTTATATCTTTAAAATATCCCTGCTACTGTAGAACCATTGAGGTGTATTATCTGTAGTTTTAGTTCAGAATGTGACTTGGCTTCTGCACATACAGTAAAGTCCTCCACCTGTGTGGGGCTCTACTGGTTAAGCGGTTACTGTTATGTAACACCCCCCCCTCCCCCCCATTGGGGATAATCTGTTTAAAATAGCAACAGGTTGTGAAGCTAGAGCTCATTGAAGCCTAGTGGTGGTGGGGGGGGGAGGAGGGAACATACTTGTCTTTCCCTCTTTTTCTCACTCTGTCTGAATTCTTCCAGAATGCTGACTGCTTTGTATTTTCTCCACACTATCTTTCAGGTAAGCCTTTTTTCATTCTGGAAAATAGAAATGTGTAAACTTCACTTGTGACAAAAGAACACAATACCATGCTGTATAAAATTGCTGCCTCACATTGTGTTTTTTTTTTTTTTTTATAAAACTGAAAACTCAAAGAACACACATAGCAAACATTACTTATATTAACAGTACATTTAACCCATTTTTTCAAAGTTAGTGTAATGCAAAAAAATATAATATATATAAATATATCAGTTGAGTCACTAAAAATCATGTTATGTATCTATGTTTTTCATTTTGAACTCTGAATTAGAAAATAGCATTTTAATGTCTGACACGTGTATTTTCCACAAAAAAAAAACTATCCCATGTACAAAATTATTATTATTATTATTTTGGTGGGGCATATTCTAGAGAATCATTAAATATATACATACATATTTACATGTTAGGTTTGAAAATATTATAATTATACAAAACAACTCTTTCTAGGAGGGTGTGTTTTCTCCATGTTCTCAGGAGGAAGAGGCAGGAAGTTGTCTACTATCATGTTATCAGAAAAAAAAAAACTCAGTTTGAGTTTGATTTTTTTAGTATGCAAGTATAAAATGACAGTCATAGACTTAAATGGGTTAGTAAAGTACTTATTTAGGTAAGTGTGAGGTGCCAATTATACCTACTGCAAATATAACACACATCAATTGTATTAGTTATTACTACAAATACACTTGTTGAACTAGGAATAAGCACCTATTGTAGCTGGATCTTCATCCACAGAACGCCTTTGGTAAAGGAGTGGACATGGAAGCAGATAATAGTTTGCAACATTGTGAGCAGACAGTGTTTCAATTACAGCAGCATAACTGAGGTCTAGTAGCAGAAAACATGTATTCATGCCATTGATCCATCTCACAGAATGAATTCAAAGCTGTCACTATTTCACATTTCTTATGTAGATTTCCATTTCCATTATCACCCATATATAAGTGACTAGGGCTTACTATAATACTGCTGTGTTAAAGGGAGGTAACATCTAGTTTGCAATGGTTCTGTATGTATACACTTACTTTATACGCATTCAAAAAATACAAAACGTTTTCCCATAATGCACTTAACAATGCATACATTTTCACTTAAACTATTATCATATCCGAGCCCAAATAAAACCCTGTTCCCAGTAAATAAACCTCACTGAAAGACTGTCCTCAGGTCAATGAAACCATGAATCAGTCTGTACGACTGTAGGAGTTGATTTAAACTAGTAGTGTTCTTTCTGTCATTATTGTGATGACATAATCATATAATATATCACACAGACATGTAAAAAAAAAAATATAATTCTTTGGTCTGTTGGCAGTAACATAAATGCTGTATAATTGTAGGTGTTGTTCTTGGGGTATTGGGCTGTGTATTCTATGAAGAGAATACAAGAGGTGTTTTTAAATGAGCTGTTTGGTTCACTGATTCAGAGTCCACATGCACAGAAGTCAAATTAATTTAATGTTCATGAATGTGAATTTAGAAACGCTGTTGAGGGAAAGGGGAGCTACAACAGAGCTCATCGCTGAGTTCCCACAGTTATGACATTTGGGTGTCATGTCTGTAATATTAGATGATGTATGCGTACTTTGTGTGATGGAGGGGGACCGGGTCAGAGGGCCAGGCTCTCTCAGGCTGATGGATAGCTCACTTCTCACTGTGAGTGATTTTCTTGGAGGATATGCTACTCACACTGTAGTTATTAAATCTTTCCTTCATTGTGGGCATCGGGGAGCATGTAATGAAACCATCAGCTGCCTGGAGTTCACACAATCGCTGTTGTTAACACTGACTGATTAAACACTTTCAGGAGGCTCCAGGGTGTCTGATGGCTTTTGGCAGACATTCAGTAGCCTCTTTCATTTGCACTGAACAGTGTCTGGAGAATTAGATACATGCTCTGTCTGGAGTTGCTTTTTTCATACATACAGTACACCACCGGACATTCACATATATCTTGATGTTTTTTCTTCCTTATGCCTCGCTCAAGTTTATGTAAGAATGCAAAGTGGAGGTACTTATTTGAATTAGTAGTTATTGAATTGTTCAATAAAGTTTGGGGAAAAAAGGGAAAAGTTATTCTATTGCAGTTATTGACCTCCCAGTGACTTCTGGGATCCGTAGTGTTGTTCACTTGCATACTGTAAAATGTGACCTGGTGTAGTAAACCATCCGCTACCGTTCATGTACTAGTTGAAGCCAACTCAGGTATTCAGACTTTCTACATAATGGATTTCTTTTTTTTTTTTGCTGACTACATAGTTTGGAAGTAGGCAGTTTTGGATGCAGCCTTAGTCTTTGCTCAAGGATTCAAGGATACTTTGTCATTCAGCACATGTACATGTGATGAATGAAATTTGGTTCCCTGGCCCCAGGGGAGCCCAATGTTCAGTAATAAAAATATAAAATATAGAATATAAATAAAATAATAAAACAAAATTAAAAACTAGAAATAGCAAATACAATAAAAATATGCAATTATGGACAGAGTAAAATATAATACAGATATGCAATTATGGACAGTGTATGTATAATGCTATGATCTGGTGTGCAAAACAACTGCATTCTGTGCCGGATTGTGATGTTAGTATTGTCCTGGGACAAACGGGCTGTGTGCAGGGTGAGTGGGGTTCTTCATGATGAAGGAGGCCTGTTTCCTGCATTTGGAGGTGTAGATGTCTGTGGTAGTCGATAGATTCCATCCCACAGTCCTCTGTGCAGCTTTAACCCCCCTCTGCAGAGCCTTCTTCTCTGTCACAGAACAGTTGCTTTACCACACAGTGATGCAGGAGCACATGATGCTTTCCACCACACACCTGTAGCAGGACGCCAAAACTGATCTCCCGAGTCGGGCGCGTCTCAGCCTCATGAGGAAGTTGAGGTGCTGGTGTGCCATTGTGGCATTTCTCTCGCCCCTCCTCCACTGTGATTACACTGCTGGGTAAAGACTGACAGTAATGAATACTTTTTGCCAAAAGTTAAACATTTTTTAGCTCTCAGTGATTCAGAAAAAGACACCAAACATGCAGCACTCAGTGCAGAATAGATGCTCAGTGCAGTATGATCTGGAGAAGTTGTACATGGAACCATAGAAACGGTGTCTGATAAAGAATGATGTTGAAATACAGTATTACTTCTATAGACAATGTAGTCCATTTGATTCATGTTCCATCCTAATTGGTCTCAATGAATAGTCATCTCAGATGTAACAGGTGAACTACATTTTGAAAATGATAATATTTTGATGTCAATTTGAACATGAGATTTTATTTCAATGGACAAATGATCATAGATTTCTGTGCAAGTGAAAAAAAGTGTTTTGAGCTGTGTGGAGTTTTAAAAAATGACATCAAGGGTTTGGAATTAGTGACAAAGTGATTGTAATGACACTTTTAACTGAAACAAATGTATGCAGCTTTTGGAATGGTTCTTTATGTGTGTGTGTGTGTGTGTGTGTATGTGTGTGTGTGTGTGTGTGTGTGTGTGTGTGTGTGTGTGTGTGTGTGTGTGTGTGTGTGTGTGTGTGATGAGCTGTTGCAGGAGGAAATTCTGGCCATTAATGCAGCCTGTGGGGAATCCCATGTCATTATTGGCTGCTTCTTACCCACACTTTGTTATTGGTATTCTAACTTAGATTTCTGAGGCCTGTTTTCACTTGTCCCTTCCTATATGCCATGTTTCCATGGTAATGTCCTCTGGAGGGGAGACAAGCTGATTTAAGGGAAAGGACTGTGTGTGTATGTGCAAGTGTGTGTATTTGAATCTGTATTTTGGAAATAGGGGAGGTTTGCACGTTTGCTTTTCTTTGTTGAACAAATATATCATATCCTTTTTGTGATGCTACCACAGGGAGGCAGCAGAGCTTAAAATCTACAAATCATGCACATATTGGCGTTAATAAAAGAGTACAAGACTATTGGCTCTCTTTTAGTAGGATAAGGCAATGTTCTGGTTCTGCTGGAACTGTAATGACTCACCCCAGTAAACTAGGCTGTAGTTCTGCCCTAACATCACATGACCCAGTGTTGGCCCAGATTTGACCTGGTCAAAAACTGAGTCAGGACACAGAGCTTCAAACACAGCGAAGAACCACAAGTTGCCATGTGGCATGCATGTATGAGAGCAGGGAGAATACCAATGAGGAAGAGAGGGGCATCTTTCTCATATAAACCTTTTCTTCATGAGTGTAGAAAATGTCCAATGAAAACAGGGATTTCTCAGCATGCATTAAACATTTTGTCATGCTGAACAACTATAGTAGTGTACAACAGTGTTAGGCACTTTAGCTGTTTGGATTACATTATTTAACATCATCAGGCATCTGATTGGTTCTGAATTCATTCTGCAGCATGACAGTAACTGCTCAGGAGTAGGCTCACTTTAAAGGATTGGATCAAACCCTGACAACTGACCAGTCAGATCAGTGAAAATATTGAGTCATCATTCCTACAGAAGTTTCCTACAACATAACAATGTTAAAAAGATCAATACATATTCAGTGTTTCCTGTATAAAATGTGAGGGAAAGATGACCTGGTGTAGATGACCTGGGCTGAGGGGGCAGTAATGAGACAAGTAGCATCACTAAAGCCAAACAAACAGAGAACACGTTTTTTATTTAAAGATAATTCCAGAAACCGTGGCTCAATTTCTCAAATTTCTAAACACAAAACTCTACATTGCACTCAGAACCATATAGTTTCTGCTTCAAATTGATTCTTTTGACAAAACAATATAAACAGATAAATCTAAAACATTGTTTATGTAGGTTTCATGAAGCCATGTTATACAGTATATTCAAGATTTCATAAAATGGTATAGAATTTTTTCCTTTTTTCTCCTCTTTTATAGTTGAGGGTAATGCAATTTATGGTACATACACTATACAATGGATATGATAGAATTCACATTTGACTATTCAATGAGCTTCATTTGGTCTAAACTCATAACCAGCTTCCTGCAGTGTCATACTGTGCTTGCAGTAATCACACTAAAAAGTAACATGAGAATTACAGTAAAACATGTTTTTCTGTGGGATGTCATTGTGAAATCAGTGGAAAATAGAAAAGGGTAACAAAGCAAAAATGTAAAATGTATTATGTCATAATCTAATGTCATAATCTAACAATAAAAAATAATGAAAGAGCATATCACCCTTTTACTTACCGTATATTTACGGACTATAAATTGCTTTTTTTTTTCATAGTTTGGTCGGGGGTGCGATTTATACTCTGGAGCGACTTATGTGTGAAATTATTAACACATTATTATCGGTATATCATTTCACGTTATTTTCACACTGAACGGCAAGAGGGTGCTCTAGGCTTGTGTTGATAATTTCAACATTGTCACTGAGAAGGGTTTAACAAAAACGGCACTGAAAAGAAAATAAATAAATATTCTGCAGATTACAAGCTGCAAGGAGTAAAATATGATGTCTGACGTCAGCGACGTAGGAGAGGAAGCGCCGCATATTCTACCTCCAGAGTTAGAGGAGTTGATGAAAAGTGGCACCGAGGATGAAGATTTCATTGGGTTTTAGTTAGCGGGTATTTGGAGTGACACGGATGGTTTTGCAAACTTCTTATCATGTTATTGATGCTATAGTTATCGGAATAACTCTTATTATGTTGTGTTAACATACCAGGCACGTTCTCATTTGTGTCATGTAACGTCAGCATACCGTTCAGCCTGTTGTTACCTCTATTCTATTTTTATTTTAAATTGTTTGTCATTTAAATTTTAAATGGCATGTCTGTTCTTGGTTTTGGATTTTGTCAAATAAATTGTGGTAACTCTTCTTCAGTAAATCTTCTTGCCGGCCACAATGATCACACAGCGGCACCCACTGGATAAATCAATTGCCCCCTAATTACCTCTGCTTCACAACATAAATTTCCCCCCAAAATGCGACTTATACTCCAGTGCAACTTATGTATGTTTTTTCCTTCTTTATTATGCATTTAATGGCTGGTGCGACTTGTACTCAGTACCTGGACTTATAGTCCAGAAAATACGGTACTTCACATATTTGTCTAGCTGGAATAAAAGTAAAATATCTAAATTAATAGTTAGTTACTGTTGAAGAGATAAAGCTGCTAATCCAATATTTTTCGTGCTTGTTTCATCTTGCTGTGTTCACACCAGACAAAAGTTTGCGCTGTCGTGCAGCGAGATTACATGTAAAGTCAATAGAAAAATGCGATTTAGAGGGGAATTTTCACGGGGCGATGCGATGGACGCAATTTTGCGACGTGATGCCCGCTGTTTCTCGACACGTTAGACATGAAGAGGCGAAAATCTCCCTTCTTTCCAGGCAAATTTGCGTTATACCGTGCCACGACAACCAATCAGTGTTGGGATGCACCTGACGTCACAGTTTACTGGCTGTGTCCCCATGACAAGAAATTCACTTCTCGCCAGTCAGACTCCCCCACCTTTTGTTTCTCTCCTTCCTTGTTTTCTCTTCCTCTTCTTTTGCTTTTCTTAATTCTCCTGTTTTCTTCCCTTGCCTCTTCTTACTGACTTTTTTTTTACCTTCTTTCTTCTTTCTTCTTCCTCCTTTTCATTCTTTTCTTCTTCTCTTTCTTCCACCCACAATATGTACGGTAACTTTGATTCTGGCTGTGCAGATTCACATAAACTAAACTTAAGTGTTAGTTTGAAGTTCTAGAAAAGAAACTTATCCTTATATCAATTTTAAATGCTATGGTTTAGTGTGCTTATAATCATAAAAACATTAAAATAGCATTATGATAGTATTATTGATATGACAGTAAGCATAATTTAGCTGAGTTGTAGAACATGCAGTAATACGTAAGGTGGCAGTTTACAGTTTTAGACCCTGACTATTATAAAGTCATTTAACAATATTTGAGTAAAATAAACAAATACATAGGCCTCCAGTAAAGACTCAAAATACAAAATAACCACATAGACACTAGACAAAAATTCAAATACGGTATCACTCACATGATATCAGTACTATATACAGTATATCACTACTATATATGATATCACTACTATATATGACATCACTACTATACATGACATCACTACTATATATGACATCACTACTATATATGATAGTTGTACTGCTTATTGTTGTGGCTTCAGATGTGAGAGTGCTTAACCAAACAATGCATGTAATTTATTTGTTGTAAAGAACTTCATGTTGAATTTCATGTATATTTGTGCTATACAAATGTATTAGGCTAGGTATTTATTATTTTTTAATTTGATAACTTCAGTTGGTAAAAAGTTATTAGGATAACAGCATTATTCCTTTGTTTAACACATTTATTATCAGATGAATCATTATGATTATGTTGTAGACGTGTGCTGATGAAAAAGAAGCAAAACAAAAATGAACGTGTGCTTATGATAGCTTAGCTTGTTCGCTAATTTTACCCATTTAGCAAGTTAGCACTCGGTTACATCTGGGAGCAGCATCGTTATTCATTTTGAGACAATAAACACCAATATACTCACCGGAGACAGATTGACAGGCCATCGGCAGCTGAAATTGAGCCTGTAGTTGGTTTCGTGCCTGGAAATCCTGGCGCTAACCCGAGCTGTAGGAAGCGTTGAAACCAGCCGAGCTCCCTGTGCCTCCAGAGGGTATCCTGTGCCCAGAAACGACGGTGGCGATTTGGATTTCCAAAGCAGTACAACGCAGTGATGGTGGTGATCATCCATGAGCCATGGATGATAAGAGAAAAAGCGATGACAAAATTGCGTCCATCGCACGATAAAGTAGTGTCAATTGTGTCCGCTGTGAACACAGCTTTAGGCACAAGTGAATTTCAATATTTCTGCCAAATCTAAAAAACAAACACTTCCTGAGGTGAAATGGGAAAGCCACAAGCTTTATATAAATTATGTCCAAGCATTTTTCATTGACCTTAATGGCTAAAAAAGTGTGTGCAAATTGTAGGTTCAGGCCTACAGTATATGTGATTCAGGGTCTGGGTCTGTGCACAGGCTGCCATTAGCCACTAATAGGGAAGTAGCTGCTAGCTTGAAAATGCTGATGAAAGCCCTTGCTAGCTTGAACCAATCCTGGTAAGTTAGGTGATGGTTGACCCTTTTTAGATAATTCCTACTTTTACTTGAAAAGGCAGTCTTGTAAAAGGAGTATCAAAAATATCTGCCACATGATCTTCTTCTTCTTCACTAGCTCCATATTACTGCTTTCTAAATCCTCCTCTGCTTTTGTCTTCTGTCTTTTTGCTCTCCACTCACTGAGTGACATATATAAGCCACTCGTGTGGCTTATATATGTTCTCTGAGGTTTTTGCAAATACTCTGAAGATGTGATGATATAGTCCTGCCCACAACTCAATGAAATATGATCAATTCATGCCCACCTTGATTGAACCAAGGACCTTTGGTTCAGCAACTGAATAATTAAAATATTCACATATTTTTAACCTTTTATACTGTATTTCTTAATTTGCCATGGCCAGGCTTTAGAGGATTGTCTACATCCAGACCCCAGTCATCTTATCAGGTGATCGGGGCCTGATGGAGGTCAGTACTTACTTTATACCATGGGTCTCAAACTCAATTTACCTGGGGGCCACTGGAGCTAGTGTCTGGGTGAGGCTGGGCCACATAAGGTTTTCAAGGTCTTGTCACTGTTCTCAAATATCTTAATTTTTATTTTTCTACACAAAATAAATAAACAAATCAAGAATAAAGAAAACAAATCAATCAATCAGTAATAAATAAATACAATAATAATAAAACAGCAAATAAGAAAAACTTAAGAAACTCTCACCACATATAGTTGGTGAGAAGAGAAATTATTTTGTTTTCAGATTTAAATTAACAGTATTAACAGTTATTTAACCTTTAACGTAAACATGAATTAAACTTTGAACATGGACTGTTCTGAACATGGCTTCTCTTGCCTACTTTTTACTAGAGGTCTGGCAGCACTTCCTCTCGCATAGTTGGGCCACATTTGGCTTGAGGGAGGAAGCAGTTGAGACCCTCAGTAGACTTTGAAGATGCTCATCAGTAAGTCTGGTCCTGTACTTGGACTTACTGAAGTTCAAGGTGGAGAAGAGCTTTTCACAAAAATATGTGCTCCCAAAAAGGCACATGGTCCGCTTCAACATTCGAGAAATCTCAGGGAAGCTGGGAGTCAATTCTCTCAAAAATTGCCCAAGATTGTTTGCTCTTCCACTCACCTCCCTCAACTTGGCTTTGAGTTTAGAGTAGCACTGCAGGTCAATGAGCTCCATCTGAAGCACAGGAGGGGCATCTTCCACATCAAAGGAGAAGGGGTCCGCAAAAATTTGAAATGTGGCTCTGTGTGTCTTGAAATCTGCAAATCTGTGGTCAAATTCCTCCTGTAGCTTCAAAATGGCATCAGCATACTTCTCACTACTGAATAGTATGCCTGCATCCATGAGTGCCTTGCATGCTGGGAAATGGCAAAGGTTTGACTGAGATAGCTGAACTTTCCATAGCATAAGTTTTGTGGAGAATGCTCTCACATTGTCATAGGCAGCACTGACAAGTTGCCTCAGGCCTTGTAACCTCTTGTTCAGTACATTAAGCTCATGTGTGATATCAACAAGAAAAGCTAAGTCCATGAGCCATATAGGATCACTTAACGCAGGAACAGCCACCCCATTCTCCTCCATGAAGACTTTCACTTCTGCTCTCAACTCAAAAAATCTCTTCAACATTTTTCCCCTGCTCAGCCAACATACCTTGGTGAACTAAAGCATGTCCCCATTTTCTGACTCCATTTCTTCTAAAAACACGGAACCTTCTATGTTTTCAGCCCCTGGATCTGATGTGGTTGATGCATTGCACAACAACAGACATCACATTGTCAAACTTCAGGCATTTGCTGCAAAGGGCCTGCTGATGGATAATGCAGTGCAGAGCTATGGCTTCCTCCACACCCTCCTCTTCCAGTTTTTTTGAACAAGTGCCACCATTCCACTTTTCCTCCCTGTCATTGATGCTCCATCAGTTGTTATCCCAACAAATCTCTTCCATGAAAAACCGGCATTCTCAATGGCATCGCAGAGCTGGTGAAATATCTCCTGAGCGTTGGTCTGGCCATGCATTGGGATTATTGTGAGCAACTCTTCCGTCACTTCAAAATTGTCATCAACACCATGGACATATATTGCGAGCTGGGCAGTGTCAGTGATGTCTGTGGTCTCATCAAGAGCGACTGAGTATACACTGAAACAATTTGCTTTCTCACACAGTTGATCATAAATGTCACTTGACATGTCACAAATGTGCTCTGCCACGGTGTTGGCAGAAAGGCTGATGTTCCTTAACTGACCTTTCTTTTCTGGACAGACAATACTTGCAGCCTGTAACATGCACTTTTTGACAAATTCACCTTCTGTAAATGGCTTTCCTGCTTTAGCAATCATCTCACCACATAGCTAGCTTCAACTGCTGCATGATTCTCTTTCATTTCTTTCTTAAAGAAATCTTCAGTAGACATGTTTTAAGATTGGCCACTCGGCTGGCTCTCTCATCTCCCTGGTATTTTGCATAATCCTCAGCATGTCTAGTTGTGTAATGACGTTTCAAATTGTATTCCTTATGCACTGAAACTTTCTTTGTGCAAATCAGACATGCCGGGGTGCCCCTGTGCTCCACAAAGAAATATTGAATTTCCCACTTGTCCTGAAATTGTCTGTGCTCATCACCAACCTTTCTCTTCACTGCAGGCTTTGAGAAAGACATGTTTGGGGCTGTGTAATATATTTTTTTCCCACTAGATATCACTGACGTAGCTGATGTACAAAGAACGTAATTTGGCTGATACCAGATCGGCTCAGGGCCCCGCGCCTGCATATGACGTCAGCACGACACAGTTAGTGATTGGTTGAAGGTCAGAAACCATGGAAACACAAAGTGTTTGTGGTGGCCGTTTAATATTAAATTAAATAAATAAAACATTTGATGAAGTTTGAAAAGTTCAGCTAGTGGCTAGCATGGAGCTAACGCTAACATGGACACATACACATAAAACTTCACTTGCGTATGTATGTAATAGTGTTAGCTCCATGTTAGCTTCTTAGCACTCATTTTCCCCATTCTTGTGCGTGTGTATCGTCAGGTCTGATGCTTCGGAGCACCCAGCTCCGATGACAGCCACACCGGCGTGTTGTTTATCTCTTTAAATGTGTATTCAGCAGCACTGGCAAAGGCAGCAGCAGTGGGTTGTTTACATCCGTGGTTTATGCGTGTATTCAGCACTGCTGCCTTCGCCGGTGCTGCTACAGTGGCAGGTAGATTACATCCGTGGTTTACACGTGTATTGAGACTGGTGCCTGGCACCATGGGCACGGTCACGTTGCCGGTATAGTCCGGGTGCTCTGAAGCTGTCAGCCTTCAAATGAGAGTTTTTTGAATGAGAGTTTTGCTAATTTTCCGATTTTGGATTCCAAAACGGATATGGAATGAACGAATGATACACTGATAATTCTTCTTCGTATTCCTCCAAAAATATGTGGTAACTTGCCAATAAAAATGACCACAAATCACAGATGCTGAGTTTCCACTTTTTATCTATATTAGCAAAACGATACATCCCTCTCAGTCACAGGGAGAACAACAGTCTTCGGAACCTCTGTGGAACCTCCAGTCTTCTTCATCAATCATCCTTGCTGGCCATAATGGTCATATAACAGCACCTACTGGAGAAACAATTATTCGCCCCCTAATTACTTCTGCTTTACAACACCACCTCTTCTTTGTATTCTTCTACTTCAAGAAATTGAGTACACCAAGGATGCCCTATTCTCTTCACTTTCTGGAGACTATCATGATGGATGCTCTAGCAGACCATGAAGGAACTCAGCAGAGACCAATTACCAATCCCTGTTTTGATTTTCTATACCCCCTTATTCCTCATTAGGGTCACAGGGGTCTGCTGGAGCCGATCCTAGCGCATTACAGGTGAGAGGCAGGGATACACCCCAGATGGTCGCCAGCCTATCATGGAGCACACTCACCATTCACTCACACACTCACACCTATGGGCAATTTAGTGTCTCCAATTAACCTCAGCATGTTTTTGGGCTGTGGGAAGAAGCCGGAGAATCCAGAGAGAACTCATGTAGACACTGGGAGAATATGCAAACCCTACACAGAAAGATCCCAGACCAAGGTCTTGAACCTACGACCTACTTGCTGTGAGGCAACAGCACGTGGAATGGAAATCTATATGGGAAAAAAACAAATTGATGAACAGGGGCATCCTGTCAGCCATCAAAGTCAACAAGCAACAACAAGCAATGCTGTCTGAAAAAGGATCCAAACAGGAAGTCCGTGCCAGTATCACCAAACAACTGCTGCTCTGGCAAAACTCAAGCCCATATGGAAAGATAAAAACATCAATATTGCATTAAAGGTGAGACTACTCCACTCACTTGTCACATCAGTCCTTCTATATGCTTGTGAAACTTGGACCCCTATAGCTGAGCCACAGAAGAGACTACAGAGCATGAAGAGGAAATGAGTAGACTCATGAGTACCAACACCCAACATGTCACACACAGGGATATCTGGCAAAGATCAAACCAAGCCATCAGCTCAAACAATGAGCTTACCACTGTAATAAAGTGGAAACTGAGGTGGTATGGATGCATCATCACATCCTCTGGCCTTGCAAAGATCATTTTACAAGGAACCATACAAGGTGGAAAGACACAAAAGTAAAGAGAGGAAGATAACATCTGAGAATGAACTCACTTGAAACTCTATGAGGCAATGAGAACTGCCAAGCACAGAGAGCAATGGAGAGAGCTAGTTAACAAATCATCTGTGGTGCCCCTCCGAGGTTATAAGAGAGAGAGAGAGAGAGAGAGAGAGAGAGAGACAGACAGACAGACAGAGACAGACAGACAGACAGATCCATCAAATAATCTCATCACATCTAACCTGAGTTGCACTCTGAACACCACAGCTACAGTGGAAAAAGCCCAGAAAAGGCTCTATTTCATCAGGATCCTCAGGAAAGCTGGACTTAACCCTGGCCTGATAGAAAGCATCCATGCTGCAGGCATCACTGTCTGTATGGCAACCACCACAGGCAGAGAGGAAGGCCTTGCAAAGGGTCATAACGTCTGCAGAGAGGATCATAGGAACAAACCTTTCTTCCAAGGACTCCATGTACTCCTTATTGGGATGGATGCAAGATTCATTTTTCTGTGAAAATGACGTTCTTTGCATCCATGACCTTCCATTTTCACTTAATAGTATGTTGTTTTAGCCTTTAGCCTTATTTCTTTTTTGGCATTTTACCACTATATTAAGTATTGTTCTGACTGTCACCTTTAAAAAAAATAATAATATAAGCAACTAAATAAGCCTAATGAATTCTTTTTAATTAATCATACTTGCTGGTGGCATTATGTGAAAATACATTGAATTGGTGCGAACGCCAATTTTTTTCCTCTTTACTTGGCCAGTTCTGGTGGCTTCTTTGCTCCACTTTGTCCCTATCTACTCATGCATTGTCCAGCTTTAGTCAGAATAAGGTGTATACATGCCAGGTAAAATCTAATTCTAGTTATCTCAGTGTCTTAATCGGAGTTGGAGAACTAACGCCTATACATGCGTTTCAGTAGTCCAGTTATAATTGGATTGGTCCCAACAAATACACTATTTTCACTTTTATTCAGAGATGAGAGAGCTGATTTCAGCTTCATGAGAGCAGTTACCAGCCTCAGTTAAGCAAGTAAGTTTGTGGCACAGGCCTCAGATGTTGTCTGTAGTGACATGGTTTTAATCGAGCAGTTTGCTTTTTTCCACTGTGTTCTATTGAAATTAATGAATTGTTGTCCATTAGCTATGCAGGTTTTGTGCTATTCCCCCAGAGAAAGTCAGAGTATTATCTTCAGCTTTGTTTGAGCAGTGAATGGCTGCTTTGTCATACACTGCACTGCCCTGTTTTTCATTATAGGCTGTGGACAGTTACCAAAGCAAATGTGCATAGGCTAACTCAAAGGCTGTTGACCTTTTTACCCATTCATGTTAACTGACATCACCTCTGCCCACAAATCACATGAACAGCGGCATTATCTTTTAAATATGACATAATTATGATCAATCAGCTGTGCAATATCACTAAAGCTTTCAGTCAAATATTGTTAATGTGTTAAGATGTTTTCCTGTGCTCTATTGTGTTGTTCAGGTGCATTCACAGATTAGACAGTAGACCTCAGTACATTCATTTTCTGTTTAATGAGCATTAATGTATTCAGAATGAATGGGAGGAGAATATAAAGTGAATGCTAATAGCTGTTTTGCTTTTCTGAGATACACTTGATGTGTATATTTTTGGCTGGATGCTAGCCCAGCCTATACCATCGTCTTTGTCGCCAATGTTTGGATAGTAGCTAGTAGCTACCTAGTGAGTATATGGGTCAGCCAGTCAGTCACCTTGACTTGTTTCTATGTATCATTACCATAGAGGGAATTAGAATCTGCAAAGAATGAGGACAAAAATGACTAGTAGGCTAACTTTAATTGCTAACATTGCAAGTCAGTGATGATAAAAATATATATTTAAAATAAACAAAAATAAATATACCAAAACCAATATTAAATCAAAACCAATACTAAATTCATATACTACTAATAACAACTACCATAAAAGCCTGATGCACCTGTTACATTCCTTTAGAATGATTGATTTAATTAATTTTTTTTAAGTAATTAAAAATACAGCAATACGCTACACTGTTGTACTGGGTGATATGTACCTTCATTAAAATGACCACATTAACTCAACCCTACTACCACACACCATTCTGCAGCCAAAACCATTCACTAAAGGCATCAAATGGGGGTGAGTCTGCCACTGAAAATAGTAGTAAACACTTTTTTCAGTATACAGTGACTAAGTGTTGGGATTTTTTGTTTTGTTAAAGAAACTGTAGCCTACATCTTTGTGAGTCATTATTAAAGCTGGGACAGAGGCTGCTGAACTGAAGGCACATTTAAGGCTTGTTTGTTACCATACCTTGACTGTAGTTTATTTGCCATAACCACAGCCACCATGTCTGGCTGTGAGCAGCAGCTTGCAAGCTCTTTTCCTCTCATAAATAATGGAGTGGCTGATGTAAAGGAAGACATCTGGCTGCTGTAACTGTAGACCTCCATTAAGTCTGGCCCTTTTGTTTCCTGTGTGTCACCACAAAAAAAATCATTCCCCATCAATTCTTATCACTTTATAGCAGATTTAGTCATTGTGCAGTGAGGTACAATTTAGATCAGGCCACTATTTTGCTCTGGTGAAAATTAGAGTGCCTCCACAGGCACCAGTTGCTGCAGTGTGGAGTTTACATATTTTCTTTATAAAGACAAAAATGTTTTATTTTTAGTGATTTTGATTCATTGGTTTGATTTGGTGCACTGAATGATTGATTTATGGCCAAACTGATCAATACATAAATGCATTGCAGACATTCTCTGAAAATATACATCAAGAATTCCCTGGAATCCACTAATATTTCCCTCTGGGTTTATGGTTGTGTGTCTGTCTGCCTTTACTGATACTAACAGGCTGATCCCAATTGCCATAATAAGTTGCAAGAAAAAGGAACTCCAGCACACTGTCAATCATTAGCAAAAGAATGAATCTAATGATACAACGTTTTGGTACTCAGACCTCCATCAGATAGCTTTAACAGGGAGGAAGGAAGCACAGTTTAAATGTGGTTTTGGGTATATGTGGACCAATCACATCTCTTTCTGTCAGACATGTCATTAACACAGAGACAATATAATTTTTTCACACAACAAAAAGACAATAAAATATGTAGAGTCAATACAAGGGTAGTGGAAACAAAGGGGGGATAATGTCAGAAAAAGGAAAACACCAGTACAAATAAATACAAAGTAGATGAAACATCCCTAAAATACGGTGTAACCCAAACAGCAAGATCCAGAACAATCTAGTCTTCGAGAAATGTTACAAGTAAATTAAATAACCAAGCCATATGGAAGTAAGATAAATATCCAAAGGAGCTACACATCATATCAGTCAGCAGTGCATTTAAATGTCTTAGAAAAATAGTCCTAAGAAAGCTTAATAGAAAAATAGTCATAGAAAAGCTTAAATAATCATAAAAATACATTAAGTAGATATCTTTAGAAAAACATAAAGAGCAAGTTCATCATTTAAGCCTTTTGGAACTAGGGAAGGTCTGTCTCATTAAATCAGTCATACACACAGTATAAGGCATGTTTCTATTGTGTTTTTATGCACAAAATAATGTGCAATGCACAATTGCTGCTAATAATGGCTAAATTATCTAGGCTTGGTTTTCTAACTTGATAAACTGGAATGTGGTCAACTCGGGTTTGATGTCAATTCCAGCTCTGATTCCTAAATTCTGATTAACTGCAGGTAAACTGTCTGAAGCAGGTAGCATCCAAGCTTGTGTGCAGGTACAAGGAGGGCGAGGGGAGCTGGGGGATATAACTAGCCATTGTCCATAGAAAATAAAGACACATTCAGAAACTACATGGCTTTCGTTATAGATTCATCCATTTTATTCTGCTTGTCCAGGACAGGTCATGGGGGCAGTAGCCTAAGCAGAGAAGCCCGGCCTCTCCAGCGTGTCCTGAGTCTCCTCTCTGGTGGTTGGCACAGGACCCCTCACCAGGGAGGAGACCAGGAGGCTCCCCACTAAATGCCTGAGCCATCTCATTGGCTGACACCAAGGAGCAGTGGCTTTACTCTCAGCCCCTCCCTGATGACCAAGCTTCTCAGCCTGTCTCTAAGGGAGACAGACACCCTGTTCTTTCAGTCACTACCTACAGCTTTTGGCCAAAGGTGGAGGTAGATTGACAGGGAAATCGAGACCTTTGCCTTTTGGCTCCACTCCTTCACCACAACGACAGACTGATGCAGATGCTGCATCATGATCCATCTGTCAGTCCTCTGCTGCATCCTTCAGACAACTTCCCTCATCCCAGCCTTTTCATTCAGTACTACCTAACGTTTGCCTAATATGTTTTTTAGAAATGCATTTAAGAGAACTAATTTATTTTCATAATATTTGCAAAACAAGATGGATTTTGAGATTTTGAAATCTGTGTGCAGCTGAACAAGTGAAAGCATTCATCTAATCAGATGTACCGTATTGTACAAATATACCTTTGCTTCTAATTAAAGCCTGTCACCCAGTGTATCCAGTGCATCTTCCGTGCCCATAATGCAGTACATCAGTGTGTCCTCCCTGGCATATTGATATGTAAAAAAGTTATTCTTTTGTAGATAGAGGCATATGGACTTTTCTTTTCTTTTTTTTTCTTTTTTTTGTTTTTTACCTTTCCTGTATTTAATGTGATCTGCAGTTCTGACCTCAGCCACTATACCACATTTGATGCCCCCCTCAATCTGGCAAGGCTTTTCCTGGCACCTCAGCTTCCCTTGAATATTTATTTCATGTCATCTTATCAGCATAGCAGCTCCAAGCCCAAAGAGTTTTTTTAAACAACCATGAAATATCTGTTAAACTTTAGTGTAATGATGTAATAATGAATGGATCACATTCCACCCCAGGGGCTCCCAACCCTCCCCTCCTTCAATTCAATGCTGTCCACCATAGTGATCAGGTTCCTCCTCTTCTCTCCTGAGGTTCAAGAGAGTAGGCAACAATTTAGGAATGACCTCAGACAGCAGGCTGCACGGATGGCGGTGGTAGATGGAGGCAAAACAGACAGAGTAGGCCGACAATAACTCTACATACTCAGCCACACACTACTAAAGGTAAGATGGCTCCCTTTATAGCTCATAGTCTCAGTGTGAATAATTGATACTGCCAAGATGTCAGTTTTTTTTCAGTTAAACAAAGACAAGGTCAGACAATCAGCTCAGTGCATGTGAGTGGGTGGGACAGAAGTCAGGCTCAGCTGGTGCTGTGAGGTGAAGGATCGGTCGCAGCCGGTGAAGCAGAACGAGCAATATTGTATCTCAGCAAAGAAAGATGAGCCTTGTTTCTGTGTGTGGGGGTGTGCTCGTGCATGCGTTCATTCACCCAGTGTGTGTGTCCGGGTGTGTGCGTGAGCTTATTGGAGCCCTGCTGGCACAATAGCCAGCTGTCCCTGGGGCCCTCACACATCAGCGTGGCTGCAGCGCCCACATCCACATTCCCTCCATGCTGGGTGTGGGTGGCGTCTCCAGGTTGTCGGGAGGAAACGTTGGTACTGTGGAGCTTTAGGATGCAGAGGCAACAGTTGATTCCAGAGACAGAAAGAGAGACAAAGAGGGAGTGGAAGATGAAACCCTTTCATCTAATGTCAGGTATCCTGTGTGTGTCTGTGTGTGTGTCTAGTGTTTGGTGTTCTTAGTAGGAGTAAGGCCAGTCTGCATGTTTTATCCTGGTTAAGTTGTGCAAGTAGTAGCATATTTGTAGAGGAAAGATGAAGTTTCTCTATGCTCCTTCAGGTGGATGTGAGGTGTGGATCTGGTTTGAGTGATAGTAAGTTTACCCTCAAGTACATTAACCTTGTAGATACCTTGGGTTTTTATTTATTTATTTTTATTTACACATAATATCCATTCCTCTGTTATATATGTGTTATTTATCAAACAGCACTGACCTGAGTGAAGTGCAGAGCTGAGTGTATCATGTGAATGTTCAGCCCAGAGTTTACATTCACATTTCTGCTTTTTTTCTCTACAATTTATACTGAGGGGACTTTCTATTTAATCTAATCACTAATCTGTTTGCTTATATATATAAATATATATATATATATATATATATATATATATATATATATATATATGTGTGTGTGCAGCTGAACAAGTGAAAGCATTCATATATATATATATATATATGATATATATATGATATATATAATTGTTGCTGATGTTGTCAAAGTGTGTGCGTAGAGAGTATTAGGGCCACTGGAAAAAAAATAAAATAAATAAATAAGGGATCTTTTTTGTATCATTCTAGTAAAAAGTCAGAATTGTGACGTTTTCTGTGAATGAATAAAAACATTTTCTTTACCCCTCAGTGGCTCTAATACTCCTCCGTATGTATGTTACATGGTGGAAAAGAACATTTTTAGATATAAAGCACTTCCTACACCACCACCCACTAATCCCTCTATAAATATAAAGTACAATTACCACATTTATGACAATGTCAACAAAAAGTGAGCATTTATACTGTAAGGTTCCTAAAGTTTAATCTCAAACTATGAGTGCATGTATGCATTCTTTTTTCCACTGGATTTATTTACTGTATGTATTCGGACATATATTACATTAACATATTCTGACAATATCCACCGCTAAAAACTAGTTGATCATTGCACAGAATAGGATATTACCATGCATATAATTCCAGGAATCTCTGTCTATATGTGTGTGTATACACAGTATGTCCCTCACATGTATCAAGAAACATTCATCCACATTTGACACACTTGATAAGGAACTTGTATTAAGTCCATTTATATTGCTTGGGACCAGGCTTTATTGGTCAAGGAAATTCAACCATTAGAATGCATTGTAAATTTTCTTATGTGATAGTATTCAGCTAATAAATTCTGTGCATTTGATAAGCATTGCAACTCCAGACAGTGATGAGAGAAAAGGAGAAATTTAAACAGCCAAAACAGCCCTTTTAATCAAGATTGGACAGGCTCTAACTCCTGGATTCCACAGGGAACACAAGCAAAGTGTAAGGTAAACAACGCAGCTGGAAGTGTTTCAGAAGCGAGCACAATAAGAAAATACACACACAAAAAAAGTGTTGAGTAATTTTCCACTCTCAAATGCAGGTGTCGCCATCTTGTTTCTTTAAACCAGAAACGTCGCTCCCATAAACAGATTAGGTTGAGAGTGTGGAGCTGGGAGGGAGCTGAGCCAAGTAGACAACAAGCTGCAGTCTCTTAGTTATGAGCCACTGGTTACTCAAAGCTGTAATTCCTTAACTATAACTATGAGTATGTTATAAAGAAAAAAATCATCTCTCACCAAATGCCCATTTGAGGAACTGCAATTTTTGTCACTTTGCGTGCATTGGACCCTCTCCTCAGCGCTGGAGTTTGGCCCTTGGGGTAAACCTAGACGCATGAGCCATTGAAAATAGCTACCAAATGACACCAGTGTGCCTCATATGTTCTAAACCAGTATGTCTCATATGTTCTGAGAACAAACACTACTACAAGACAAAGAATAACTCTTTTGAGCAATCATGAGCAACCCACTCCAAAATAATTGCTGGCCCCATGGCCAGTTAAAGTTTATGCAGTCAGGCCAGTCAGAGTCATGGGTATCCATTTTAGAATAACGGGAGGAACATTCCTCTTTGTTTCATAGCATTAAATGTAGTTTTATAACTAAACTAAATATATATATATATATATATATATATATATATATATATATAAAACTAAAATGTAAAGTTAGACTTAAAAATAGACAAGAAGAAAAAAGAGAGCATCGGGCCTGCTGAGGGGGGCAAAGCCAGACGGGTGATTCACAGGTGAATCATGCAGAACCAGATCAGAGTGAACACGCTTACGCAAACAAATGCCATCACGTTCTTTCTTCTGCTTTTCTACAAGTCTCATGGAACTGTCATAGTTCTTAGCATAAACTTATCTTAAGTTTATTATCAGGCTCAACCATACTTTTCCCTATGTATTCCATACTCTGGCTTTACACAAAATATAGGGAAACCTACATTTATACACCATGTATAACTACACCATTATGTGGCTGATTTACTATTTTGTATATTTATAATATGTAAACACACCATGTCCATAACTAAAGGGAAAACAACCAAGGTTCACTGTGGTAGCCAATGAATTAAGGTCATAGCTGATGATTATTTTATTAATTGAGTATTCTGTTAATTATTGTTTTCATTAATTGAGTATTCTGTTGATTATTGTTTTCATTAATTGAGTATTTGGGTGCTATGGTAATGCTAATGTTATCTTGTGTCTTCTGGATTGGATGCTTTGTGCTGAGATACTGAAGCATTAAAGTTGTGTTTTTGTGGTTGGTCAGTTCAGTTTTACACTGTATGGTACAGAGTTTCATTTTGTTTGGACTTGAAATGATCCTATACTTTTGACAATCTCTGTGTTTTTCCAGAGTCTGTACTCTACTCTTTGCACCTTGCTATTTATTCTCAGTGGTCCCACAGTCTAAATTCAATGCATGTGGTGAAGTGTTTCACTTTCCCTGTGGCTTGAATTCTGTTCAGTTGAATCTAGTTTCACAAACAGACAACTCAAAAGTCTGGCTCCACAGTTTATGGACTTTCTGTGGATCCATGAAGCATGTGTGACAGTAATAATCATTTCCCAAAACAAAGTTGACAAATCAAGGCTTTTTAGTAACCAAGTTATTTGGGTTTGTCGAGGAATCCTTTCAGCCCTACAATGGACAAAAACCAACATTATGGAAAAAATTTGTTTTCACTATTTGTCTGCCAGACCACTGAAAATATACAACTAAAATGTTACATTGGACTCTGAAGCCACAACAACAACAAAAACATATAAGAGCTCATAATGATCCACCCACTTTACTTTAAGATGCTCTATGTTTTGCATTTATTTTTTAATGCAGCCCTTATTAGGAAGCCAAGCCTGCAGGCCCATGGAAATGCATATGCAAGCAAGCATGTTTTCCAGGACCAGCGGTGCTGGGAACCCTATTGTTTTGCGTGGGTTTTAATATTATTGATAATTCATGTCCGAAAGCTATTCTTTTTTTCAAACTCCTCCTATAATTTAAGCGCCATCTGCACAAAACTTTGCTCATACAATCTACAGATGAAAAGTTAACAAAAGAATTTGGGCACTCTTAAAAAATATACCTTAAAACTAAACAATAGTTTTTGCAAGTAAAAAAAATCCCATATTGTTTCATATATCACTCACATTAAACTCTTTTGACTTTAAACTTAAGATCCTGTTCCAGACACCATCCAGAGGCTCTGTGCCAAATATAGTCCACATATATAGTACTCCAAAAGGTTGTTCAGACTGAAATTTGCTGAGCGTGATGCCCTCCTGAGGCCAGCTGTAAAGGTATGTGATGATTGGTCAAAGTGCGCAAAATTTATTAGAACAAATCCAAATGGCCACATGGTCAGCATTTCACAGCAGCAACAGCACAACCTTCAACTGCAGTGAATACCACAGCTGCACCCATGTAGAGAACATCTAGAGTCAAAATATGCACATTATTTGCCTCAAAAAACAATAAAGAGCAGCAACTTCACAACAAGGAAAATAAACCAAATGACCATTTTCCTATCAAGACAGTGATATTATTTTTTTTTTTCTGTGCCGGCAAGAGCTGTTATAACAGTAACAGAAACAGAAACTTTTAAACTACCATTGCTGTGGATGAGGATTGATTATGTTTAAGTGACTAAAGGTTTTTGGTAAAGTTTAGGTAAAGATAAAAAAACAGCTTCTTCAGTTAAAAAAAACTTTAGAACTACCTACAAATTAAAATGTTTTATTGTAAGTCAAAATAAATGATTGAATAAAATGCAAAATTGCAAAAACAAATCTTTTCTTTGCAATTCTGAAACATTTATTTGCAAATCCAAAAGTTTGGCTTGCTGTCTCATCCAGTTCATTATGTCTTAATTATTCAATTATAGAATATATCAAAATCAAAATATAGATCTAGATAGCAATCAAAATATAGATTTTATAGATTTTTTAAACCTTTATTTGTATGCGAATCTTCTTTTTATTTACTGTAATTTTCTTTGTAAAGGTTTAGAATTTGGAAAAAATAATTTTTGGTTTTGTAAAGAAAAAGTTTAGATTTGCAAATAGAACTTTTGGATTTGTAAACAAAAATTTGGGGATTTTCGTTTTAATCAATTTAAAATTTTTCTTACAATAAAACCTCTTTTTACTGCATTTAGAAACTGGAATGAACCACCACAACCAGTTTCCTAAACAAATACATAACAGCAAACAGCATAGTGGCTGTCTGGTACATTAAACCTGATTTATTGTTCACTGAGCAGTTAATGCATGAGGTTGTTTACTTATTACATCAAAAGACTGGAGTGAGGAATCAGTTATTCAGTTTGCTTCATGTGGCTTTGTGTTAGTGCTGAACTACAACTGTCTGTATCCTCCTGTGTGTGCTTGTGTGCATGTGTGTTTGTGTGCGTGTGTGCGCACGTATGTGTATAGAGAGAGAGAATTACTCTAATTACTCTATAAGCTATAATGTGTGTATGCGTTGTCCGTGTGAAGCTTACACAGGCCTCTGAGGTCACATCTAGTTCATCTTAAAGGAAAATACCAGTGAATTTCCACTTTTGGAAAATCATTTCCCACAGCTAGAGTCAAGTGTTTAGGCTCCTTATATTTAGCTGTTCTGGTTAATCTCTATGTACTGTTACATTAATGCCACAACCAAAGAAAAGGACCAGAGCAAGGAAAAGGGCCAAAAAGATAAATATACAAAATGAATAAAGGTTTCTTTTTTCTCATTTCAGAGAGGTTAATATGGGCCTTCACTGAATAAACTGACAAAATATTACAGAACATATTTTTCTGAGCTTTCGACCTTTTGATTGTGATGTGTGTGTTTGTGTGTGTATTTGTGTGTGCTTCTTTAACACCTCAGTCACATGCTGATTCACACTAAGCTGCTGGGTCTCTATGGCAACCCTTTCAGCTCGACCACAAACACAGATCGCAACCACTCTTATATGCTGCTGATGCTATTACTATGCTAATAATGCTATAAATGTGTGCATGTGCATGTGTAATGAAAGGCGACACAATGGCAGAAGAGAAGACACACACTTAGTCCACCTGACAACCCACTGTCACTCACATACGCACATATATGTACACACACACATACACACATACCTACATTCACACTGACACACACACCATAGGGTGACCGTCATTCCATTCTCATCACAGTCTGTTGCCAGGGAGACTTAGACAAAGCAGGGTGAACTGTTTTAACGTAAATCATATATTTTTCTCTCATTCTACTGGTAAAATTGTCTGTGTATCTGTATGTGGGTCAGTGACAAATAATGTTTGGCAAGACGAAAAAGTCAAAAACTTATTGAAATATAGTTTTAAGAAAAATTCATCAGGTACAGTGTGTGTTCATGTTGTCAGTCATTCATTTTCTATACCCACTTATCTGCTGGAGCTAATCACACACTCTCACCTATGGGTAGTTTAGAGTATCCAATTAGCCTCAGCATAGAACAGATTAGAGTTCCCTTTATTGTTATTGTACACTGTATGTATAACGAAATTGGAGTTTGTTTTTGTTTTTTTTTAGAATAGAATGCCTGTGTTTGGACTGTGGGAGAATGCTGTAGGGAGAAAAGTGGAGAAAAGCCAGCAGACACAGGGAGAACATGAAACTCCACACAGAAAGGTCCCAGACCCAGGACTGGAACCTGGACCTTCTTGCTGTGAGGCTATCGTGTGGGTTTGAGAGATGTTACGATACTTTCGATAAGTTGGCTGTACGATTGGTGCAGGAAGAAACAGGACAACGCAGCTTTGATTGTAACTAAAGACTTTGGGATTTTGTTTATTTATTATTATTTACTTAAGAAAACTACGCTTTTGCACTTAAAAACTGCAATTAAATTCTTTAGGGACAATCTCTCATACTCTGTCATTCTTTGTAAGTTTTACTTAGACTGCTTCAAAATGAAAAATCTCACATAAATAATTGGCTTTTTAATGTAATTTCAATTGTATACTATAATGTACTATAAGTAAATCACATTTACATAGTTTTTCTGCAGTTTTAATTGGCTAAAGGTTTTTCTAAACTAATCTAATCTATGCTTCACAAAAGAAAACGGGTAGGCAGATAAACTATAAGCCCCACCCCCTGTGGGTGTGATTAGCCAGTGTTAGCCTCTATTTCTTTTTGGTTTTGATTGTCAGAGTTTACTTCGTTCAGCCTGTAATTGCACATAATCTAATTTGTGGTAATTGGTGTAATGAGCAATGAACATCTTCTCCTAAATGTAAGTGTTTCGAACCCTGTGAGGCTTAGGTTCAAGATTCTTACTTGCATCAATTCATTATTTGGAAGGTCTTGATTATGCATCATCAGTATAGGTACATGAAGGCGATGGAAGACAAAATCTGCAAGATTCTTTGTGCAAACATGCACACTAAATTTCAGCTGAATTAATATGAGGTAACTATTTAAACAATTATTATTGGGATGGCTTTCTGCTTTATCTTTCTATCTCTTTTTATATCATTGTGAATTGAATGAAACATTTAAATACAAGAATCTACAATTTGAAGACAAGAATCTAGAAATAAATTAATAATGAAAATAAGTTTCAATCCTCATAAAAGACTGTAGCTGGTAAATATTCTGGTCTTGTTCTTTTTAACAGTATATACTATCCTGATACGTACAGCTGCAGTATGTTGAATACTTTTATTTTGATGACATTCAACATTACTGTCTGTATAACCTGAAAGCACTCTAACTAAAAAAAACAAAAGAAAAGAATCAGAAGTTGTGACAATGAATACATGTTCCATTATGTCTGGGTTACATCCTGTACTTTCAGATCATTACAACATATATATTAAAATTCGCCCTGTTCCATGGTTTCTACAATTCATATCATGTAACCTAGATGATTAAATTTAACACTAAAGCAGTCGTGTCAACATCTGTCAGCTTCAAATTATTATCAGTGACACAGCAGCTCTTATCAGCAGAGAGACTTTTCCCATACACATGACTTTAATATCATCAGGCATTTTGAAGATTGGAATACATGTAACATGTATTGATGTTATCTCAAAGTTTCTTCAGATTCTCTGGTAAAGTCTCTTAACCCTTTTAGATCACATCCACGTTCATGTTGTGCATCTATCATTAACAATATCCTCTTCAGGTCTGGTATGTACTGTATTTATTCCACTCTAGAGGACTTAAGAAAGAAGAATGGGGTAGAATAGGAAGGAAGGAAGGAAGGACAGAAAGAAAAAAGGGGAAAGAAAGAATGATATAATGATTTAGAAAGGATGGAAGGAAATATTTGTTGAAGAAACCAATCAAAATCTATCTGAACTGTTTGAGTACCTGCCACAAGGAAGAATGTGTGTGATGAAATAGCACTTCACAATGGGGCCAATGATGGAATACAAATCTTTAGACAATGCAGAAATTGGAAAAACACACAAACACAAAGAAGTTAGAAAATATTAAAAAGATCTATCAATCTACATGCGAATTGCATGGCACACATGTCCTCTGCACAATGACAAGTTTGAAACAAATAACCAAAACTGGATGGAAAAATAAGATCAAGTTAATTATATTTTCAGCTTTGCAGTTCATTTTTGACCTCAGTAAACAAGCTCCAAAACAAGTAATTGAGGAGACATTGAATGAAGGTATTATTTGTTCTTTAATTGCCTATTGGTTTCCTCAGATGCTCTAAAACATGAGCTAAAGTGAGGAAGATATTTAACGGTAATTCAGATCATGTGTTTCTGTGTCATGTAAAGTCCTATGATATGAGATTTATAGTTGAATGTAAATAATTTTATATATTTTTCAGGCCATGCTGTAATTTATATATAACCCGTGAGACTATTTGTTCCCTAATGTGATTTGAGTTAGCTTGCATTAAGGTTACTTAATGAGTTGAGTTGAGTTGTCATGCACTCTGCACTGTCGTTGCAGCTCTGTATTTATAGCAGGACTTTTAGTGTCTTTCCTTTTATTCAGACACAGAGATCACTCTGTACTTTGCTGTTTTTGTAAGACATTAATATGCAGGCTAAGTTTTGTTTTGCCTCTTTCTGCACAGTGATCTTGCTGGGGTTTATGTAAAGGGCGGCCAATGCAGGTAGATGAAGAAAAGGGGTGGATCTGTAATTTAAGACATGCGACTGTTAGGAAGCATGATTGGTGATCATGGACGATAAACGGAGACAAAGGTGCAGAGGGAAGCTGAGGACATATGGAGAAGGAAGTGTGTGAGTGTGTGTGGGGAACACCATGGGAGCTGTGCTGAGCTGGTTTGCTGCTTGCCTTTGTGCTCTGGTGCTGGATACAGCTTGTGCACTGAAGCGCTTGAGAGTAAGTAAAACTGACTTAGTGGGATTACATTAAATAATTGTGCATGTACCAGGGGCAGTTTAAATCGTGTGTGTACTGATTCATAGAAAGATTAAAAAAGAGAGGGAGGACTGCCTAGTTCTTCAAATCACAAACGATTGTTCAAAGCAGCTACAATGGGGAAACCATTTCTGATTATTGCTATGAAAAAGAAAGTTAGTTTATCTCATGTTGTCCCATGTAATATGTTTTATTTTTCTTAAAGAGCATATTCAGATCAGATTTTTTTTTTTACATAATGCATATATAATCCTGTCTATGAAATGCCATTCGCAAAGCTGAATGAGGATTTAAAATATTTTTCAGGAAATAAGAGAACATATTTAACTGAAAAAATGACAATTTTGAGCAGTGGCAAAAAAACTGCTTTTTCTTAACACTGCATCATATCACGTCACAGAGGGAATTTTATGCTAGCTGCTGCTGTAACTGTCCACTGTCTCAGAGTCAGAGTAGGTAGTTACTACACTAAGTGACTAAGTGACTTCAGATAAACTGCCTGCCTTCTGTTTCTTGTGGATTTTAGAGCAAATCAACTGGACTTCTTAGTTTGAATGAATTATTGGTCCATTGTGAGTCTAATGCATTATTGAAAAACTGGAAGGACAACAGGGAACCAGAATGATAGAGCATCAGGGTAAGAAGCAGATGAAGTGAAAGACCAAGTTAATTCATCAATGTGATGGCGTGGTTCAGCTAGTATGAGACATCATATTCACACGGATTGGCCATCACAGAGTCCAGACCTTCATCACATTGAGAATCGTTGGGGTGTGTTGGAGAAGACTTTGTGCAGTGGTCCGACTACTATCATCAATACAAGACCTATGTGAAAAATGAATATAAAACTGGATGGAAATACTTGTGACATTGCAGAAGCTAATCAAAACAATGCCACAGTGAACATGTGCCATAATTAACGTTAATGGTGCTCAAATGAAATGTCAACCAGTCAGTCAGTCATTTTCTATACCTGCTTATTCCTCATTAGGGTCGCAGGGGTCTGCTGGAGCCTATCCCAGCGCGTTACGGCGTGAGGCAGGGATACACCCCAGATGGTCGCCAGCCAATCATGAGGCACACACACCATTCACTCACACATTCACACCTACGGGCAATTTAGAGTCGCCAATTAACCTCAGCATGTTTTTGGACTGTGGGAGGAAGCTGGAGTACCCGGTGAAAACCCACGCAGACACAGGGAGAACATGCAAACTCCACACAGAAAGGTCCCAGCCCCAGGACCAAGGAGGTCTTGAACCTGCAACCTTCTTGCTGTGAGGCAACAGCGCTAACCCCTTTGCCACTGTGTCACCCCCAAATGAAATGTGTGTGACAAATTTTTTGGTGCAATTGTTTTTTGGCCAGGCATTGCAGATGATGTGAACTTTTGAATTTTGTATAACATTTGAGCACTTTTAGATTGTTAAACCTGATTTGCTGTCTCTGAGGGTTAAAATTAATAATATTCGCATTCTCTTCTAAATGACTACTTCTGAAGCTCATGATTGTCTATTTGAGGTTAATCTTTACTGATCTCTATCTAACCATTCTCTTATTCATTGACTTCACAGCCCCAGGAAGCCATTGAAGTTGCCCACCAACTATCTGAAGGATTTGGCTTGGAGGAGGTGGATTTGGGTTCTGACTCCCTGGAGTGGTGTGAGAGAAGTATAGGAGGGGGTGATACATCTGATGAATATTTTGACTCACGTTCATGGCACAGCGACACCCTGTCAGATTTGAGCCCCGATGCAGAGGACTCTCTGGATGGCCTGCTGGGACTGGAGGACACCTATATTGGTCGACGAGCAACATGCAGCAGTTTCCACGGGCAGAGTAAAGTGCGGAGAGAGTCTGTGTTGGCTAAGGGCGGCCAGGGAGATGTCACAGAGACTTACGTTGGACAACCCAATTGTAAAAGGAGGAAAAGCCCAGAAAATCCTCTGGATCCTGATATCCTCTTGAATTTCAGCACCGGAGTTTTGTGCTCAACGGAGAACCAATCCCATAGAGTACAGAGGACAGAGACACTAAAACTAGATGTACACCAAGAACAGTCCAATTTAAAGGCTGTTTGCACAGGTACAAAATTCAAAAGCAGCAAGGAGCTGTGCAGCTTAAAAGTACAAAGCCAAAACAAAACAGACACATTTGATATAAAGGTAACTAGCCCGCCAGATACTCAAGAAGTGACAGAACAGTTACAAACTCAGCTTGAAGAAAGTAATCCCATCAGACCGGCAGAATCTACAAACTCACAAACATGCAGAGTACATACAGATACCACAGAGGACAAAACTGTGAAGACACAAGAATGGCAAAGCACACATCAACATGAGGCAATTTTCCAGACTGGAAACACAGATAGAGAACACACAGAGTGCACAGAAAGAAAGAGAATACAAATCTGTAATGTTCACGATGTAGAAGTTGAGAATAGAGAACTGCTCTGCACTTATGATATAGAGCAAAACCTAGGTTCACATATATTCAACAGTAACTGTAATAAAAGTCACATACAGAGAGAAGAAGTAGAGCACCACTGTATAATCACTGAAGATGGGGAGATTCAGTCCATAAACGAGCAAAGCACAGATAAAAAGGACTTGTGCAGAAGTGTGGAGACATATTGCTATGAAACACACAAAGTAGAGAGTAACTATAAAGGTAGTATATCAATAGTTGCTCACACATCTGACTCTAATTGTACACCAGCACACTCTGAATCTGAGACTATACACACAGACTCTAAGTTAATTTCAGAATGTGTTGTGGCAAATCCAGACATCACAGGGGCCCATGGCACAAAGTTAAATCATTTATTACACAAGAAAAAGTCAGAGTTTAAAGACACAAATGATACACAAATCAATGTATTGACACATAAGGTGAGTTGCTGTCCACAAACTCGTGAAGAGAGCCCCAACAGAGAACTGTCAGACGTCCACCCTGAGGTTTGTAGTAGTAAAACAAAGTCTGGGGATAAGGCATCGGTGTCAGATATCTGCTTCCAGGCAGAGCAGTGTGGGTGTGTTGGCTCTGTAACAGAGTCAGAGACTAAACCACCTGGGACAGTAAATGAAATTTGTTCCTCCATAACATTTTCCACAGAGACCACAGTTTCATTTCCATTAAATAGCCGCACTACTGAGCTGACTATCGTTCCAAAGGTTTCTAAACCTGCCATACCTGCTCCATTGGCAGGCCCAGGTGAGGAGGAGCTTATTGAGTGGCAACCGGATCAAAAACAACACCAGTGTGGAAGGTTACAGCCTTGGCAAACACATGGTCAAACCAAGGATTTAATCCCTAAACTCTTTGATGGGGGGGATGCTGCAATAGAAAATCCTTCTCACAGCCAGCACTATTCTGTGGACAAGCTTTTGCAGAGGGCACAGTGTGCCTTTGTAGAACCGGAGTTTGATACAACTCAAATCCATTCAGCCACTAGTAAGGGATCTGAGGAATGTCTGTCTCATAACCCCTTTTCAAATAATCTGCTGTTTTCCTCCAACAGCAACAGAGAAGTAGAGGATACCTCCCTTCTGTTATCAAACAAATTGAGTGGAGAGAGGAGGGCAGAATCACCCTGCTCTCTTCTACAGCAAAACCAGGAGGGGGAGGGCATTCATGTTTATCTTAATCAGCTTCAAGATGTGGGAGCAGTAAGCAAAGTCTACTCTGCACAGGCAGAACTTGGCACAACAAAGTTTCCTGAGCACAAAATTCACAAATCATTTGCTAGTGATCCAGATACCTACTTTACTCAGCATGTGCCTAATAAGATAGAAAAATCACCAATATATCCTGCCAAAACTGAGTCTAATCGAGGCAGTAGAACTGAACACGTGGTTGTAGCTCAAGAGGCAATTTCTCTAACAAGTATAGACTCCATTGTTGGCACAATTTCTAGGATTTGTACACAAGCTCAGTCAAAGATCTCTGAATCTTCCTGTGGCCTGGAAGCTTCTGTTTCTCTGTGTTCAGACTCCAACAATAATACCAAGGCCAGTTTAAAAGGGGTGGAGAGAGGGGAAGGCCGAGGTGGTTTCTTAGGGGTAGCCCAGAACAACTTGGAAAACAGTGAGAAAATAATTTGCCATTTGATTACACCATCCCCAAAGGTGACCTCTGACCCTTTGGTAGATGTAGTCAAGCCTCAGGAAGATTCTGGTGTCTTCCCATCCATACTGGACTTCAGTGCTAACTGGAGTAGTGAGATCTCTGAATCTGGATTAGAAGATGATAATGACTGTCATTTAAGACTGACTCTTGCAGATGAGTTTGGAGAAATTAAGACAGAGAATACTATTGGGGAGATCATTGTTCCAAGCAGTCCCGATTTAATGTGCTCTGATGCAGAAACAAATGAAATTGTTAAGCATTTAGAGTCAGAGACCTCTCACCCCTTGAAAGTGGTACTCAAGCCCCAGGAAGATTCTGGTGTGTTTCCATTTTCACTGGACTTTGGAGCTAACTGGAATGAGAAGTCAGAATCTGGACCAGAGAAAGACCTTGATAATCACTGTCATTTAAGATTGGCTCATGCAGATGAGCTTGGAGATCTAAAGACAGAGAATAGTATTGGAGAGTACATTGTTGAGACCAGCCCAGATTTAAAGTGCTCTGATTCAGAAAGAAATGAAAGTGTTAAGCAATTAGTGGCAGAGACCTCTGACCCCTTGCAAGATGTAGTCAAGCCCCAGGAAGATTCTGGCGTATTCCCATCTTCACAGGACTTTAGAGCTAACTTGAGTGAGAAGTCTGAATCAGAACCAGAGAATGACCTTGATAACCACTGTTATTTAAGACTGGCTCATGCACATGAGCTTGGAGAACTAAAGACAGAGAATAGTATTGGAGAGGACATTGTTGCAGCCAGTCCAGATATAAAGTGCTCTGATTCAGAATGTGTTAAGGATTTAGTGTCAGAGACGTCTGACCCCTTGCAAGATGTAGTCAACACCCAGGAAAATTCTGGAATATTCTCATCTTCACAGGGCTTCAGAGCTAACTTGAATGAGAAGTCTGAATCAGGACCAGAGAAAGACCTTGATAACTGTTCTTTAAGATTGGCTCATGCAGATGAGCTTGGGGATCTGAAGACAGAGAATAGTATTGGAGGGGACATTGTTGCAGCGAGTCCAGATTTAAAGTGCCCTAATTCAGAAAGAAATGGAAGTGTTAAACAATTAGTGCCAGAGACCTCTGACCCCTTGCAAGATGTAGTCAAGCCCCAGGAAGATTCTGGCTTGTTCCCATCTTCACAGGACTTTGGAGCTAACTTGAGTGAGAAGTATGAATCAGGACCAGAGAAAGATTTGGATAATGACTGTCATTTAAGACTGGCTAATGCAGATGAGCTTGGGGATCCAAAGACAGCGAATAATATTGGAGAGGACATTTTTGCAGCCAGTCCAGATGTAAAGCACTCTGATTCAGAAGGTGTTATGCAATTTGTGTCAGAGTCCTCTGATCCCTTGCAAGATGTAGTCAAGACCCAGAAAAATACTGGAGTATTCCCATCTTCACAGAGCCTCAGAGCTAACTTGAGTGAGAAGTCTGCATCAGGACCAGAGAAAAATCTTGATAACCACTGTCATGTAAGACTGGCTTATGCAGATGATCTAGGAGATCTAAAGACAGAGAATAGTATTGGAGAGAACATTATTGCAGCCAGTCCAGATTTAAAGTGCCCTGATACAGGAAGAAATGAAAGTGTTAAGCAATTAGTGCCAGACACCTCTGACCCCTTGCAAGATGTAGTCAAGCCCCAGGGAGATTCTGGTGTGTTCCCATCTTCACAGGGCTTCAGAGCTAACTTGAGTAAGAAGTCTGAATCAGGACCAGAGAAAGACCTCAATAACCACTGTCATGTAAGACTGGCTCATGCAGATGAGCTTGGAGATCTAAAGACAGAGAATAGCATTGGAGAGAACATTATTGCAGCCAGTCCAGATTTAAAGTGCCCTGATTCGGAAAGAAATGAAAGTGTTAAGCAATTAGTGGCAGAGACCCCTAACCCCTTGCAAGATGTAGTCAAGCCCCAGCAAGATTCTGGTGTGTTACCATCTTCACAGGGCTTTAGCACTAACTTGAGCGAGAACTCTGAATCACAACCAGAGAAAGGCCTTAATAACCACTATCATTTAAGACTGACTCATGCAGATGGGTTTGGAGAACCTAAGATAGAGAAAAGTATTGAGGAGAACATTGTTGAAGCCAGTCTATATTTAAAGTGCTCTGAGTCAGAACAAAATGAAGTTGTTAAGCACATAGTGTCGGAGAAGAGAGGCCTCTTAGCTGACAGTGAATTTAAAGAAGAGAAACCCTATTGTATCCAGTCAGGTGACCACAGCTTACCTTATGGAAGAAACAGCAGCTCATCAGAATCATTGGAAGAATATGATCTAGCTAAGGAGTGCACACAGGTCAATGTTCCAACTCTACAGCAAGAGGTCAGGGTAGTAAGGTATTTACAGCCTGATGTCAACCTGAACTTGCTTTCTATCAATAGCTTAGAGCCAATTCTGGAGGCAGATCGTTCACTGGAAAAATGTTATATAGCAGAGGATGATTTAAAAGTTGAAACGAAGAAAGAACAGTGCATCATGAGGCCTGCTGAGCAAGTTAGGGATATTGCTAACCTTTCAGGGAACATTTCCAGTTCCAAATATCCACATCTCCTACCTGAGCAGGAAGAAGAGTGTTCAACTACTGCTAAGATACAACCTGAGGGAAAACCAGCAACACTTGTCCTACGAAGCAATAGCGAAAGGCGCTGTAGACCTATGACTGTTTCCTATGATGCTATGTCTTACACCACAGCTAGCAGCAACTTTGATGAAATGGGTGATTGTCAATTTGCTATTTCAGACAGAAAAGCCAATCCTGAAAAAATAAATAAGAGAAGCAAAACAAAAGGCATCCAAACAGAAAATAAAGGCTCCAAGTTTTCTGTCTTCACAAAAATGCCTTCTTTTAGGAGGGCTAAGGGCCCCAAGTATGCAAAAAATGAAGAGGATCCCCAGGATTCATCAATAGGAGATGATGAGAGCCTTCTACCTGAGCAAGGGTTACAAGGGGACAACTCAGATGATGAGGTTTTTGTCAAAGGCAGTGAAATATTGAATGAAACAGTCCACCAAGGATTTTCCACAGTGCGTAATGAGATAGAAGACTCTGGCTTTATTCCTGCTACCCCTCGCACTCGTCGTATCCGTCAGCTAGTAAGCCAAGGGAGTAGCGGCGAGAGTGATGGAGGAACCAGTTCAGACAACCTCCTCCCCAGGCAAGTCTGGTCACTTAATGGGCAGTCCTACAAGAGAAGCAAGAGCAACGATAGTTTAAACATCCGCATGCGCTTCGCACAGGCACACAAGTCCCTTTCCAGCTTGTTTGAGTCCCGTTCGATGGATATGGAAAATGAGGAACCGGCCAATGTGGGCATTGATGGGGATTCAGGTAAAACCAAACAGTCTTGGAGGAAGTTAAAGAAAACCAGGGAAGCTGAGCAGCTGAAAAGAACTATGTCCGTGCCAGAAGGAGAATGTGGCAATGCTGCTTCTGGGCAGGACCACGGAGCCCTTACGTCCACTCCACTCATGGACAGGTTCAAGAATTCATCCTCACCATCCTCCCTCAGAGCACTTTGTCACACTGATCCCATCTCCAAGCGAGGAGTTCCTCAAGGGATTGGAAAGGAAAACCCCCAAGGGTGCCAGTCTGAGGGCCAGAGAAGAAAACTTTCACCAAATAATCTGCCGATCACACCAATTGTTTCTGGTTTACCTCCCTTTTCAGATTACTCAGTCCAACAGCCCAATCACACTAGTCCTGTTTCACCTTTGAGCCCTCATACTCATCAACATTCACCATCCCGGGCCAGGTCTCAACCAGTGGCTAATGAGGGCTTGGCGGAGAGCCCCCTACGGCCAATGAGCCCTAAACCTAACAGCCCTCGGCCAGGAGCCCAGCGCAAAGTTTTTCGATACCCTCAATCACCAAGGGCCAGTTCTTTCTCTCCTGTACTATTTGGACAAATGATCAGCATGGAAGGGTTGACAGACCCCCCAGAGAGACCTAAGACTGTGAAACCCTTAGCTAGCCCTCTGGATGCAGCCATCGACAGCCAGTCACACATCAGCCCATATGCCATTGGTTCCATGAATGAAACAGAGGTAAGAAAGTCATCAGGAATCAGTTTCTCATGTATTGTGCATAAATAATGGAGTAGTAGTAGTAGTAGTAGTAGTACGGGCAGTTTGAAACAACATCATTATACAGAAACTGTAATCTTAATATAAGAACAAATGTTTTACTATGATCACATCATTTAAATTTCTGGTGTGTATGTGTAAATGTCATAAATGTCCTATAGTTTTGCATATTAAACTTCATTATTGGAACTGTGTGGATAAAACAGGCTTTGTTTAGCCCTCAGTCTAGATGCTAATGGGGCTCCAACTCCCTGGGAAAAGTCACACACACAAACTCTGGCTTGGAATGAAAAGAGAAAAAGGCAACACTAGTTAATGTTCTGGAGTCTATGGTGTGTGTTTGTGCGTCTCAGGGTGATTGCTAATGTATGTGTATTTGTCACTGTCCACACTGTCTACGGGGAACAGTCCCTCTTTCTTTGTGTACATCTATGAACGGGATGAAGAGGAGGAAAGAAACAGCAGAGTCAACTCTTTGTCTTCCCCGCCCCCCAGCTGTGTGGTAGATTTCCATTCTGTGAGTTAGCTGGCTAGCGGTGTCTTACCTCCCTGCCAGTTCCTACAATAGCCTTGTTATACACAGCCAAAACTTGAGGGCTAGCCCCCTCCAGTGGCTTGCTCCCACATAGTCCAAAATAGAATGGGTCTATAGAAAAGGCTACTTCAACATGTGAATGTCGCCATTTGAAACTCAATTAGTGCACAATGCCCATAAGCCTTTCCAACTGCATGTTCTATCATGACAGTTAATGCAGCACACTGAACTCTGTCTACTATCAAGCTCTTAAAAGAAATAAATTTGACTGTTCCATTGAGACCCATCATAAAAGCTATTTATTTATTTTTTATCAACATAACTTCTTGTGAACATTAAAAGTTCTGGACTTCTATTTGTTATTCATGACCTCATGGTCTCATTGATTTGAACTTATACATCTTGGATCAGAGTTCTGAAAAACACAATTTCTGGATTATTTTGACTATAAGAAATAATCAGATGAAACATAGTCTACTGTTTATCACAGAATACCTGTCAAATTTACCAAGGACATTTGTTTTAAACCATTTACATTTTTATGCAGTCACAAAAAGTAAAACCTTTTAGCTTCATGACCAGAAGTTACCAGAAAGATTTTATTTGTTTACAAGGGAAATTGGCCCAAAACTACACTACACTACAATTTCACAGTATCCCAATTCATGTCTAAATACATTAAAGAACAACTAACAAGAACAATACAATTACAATGTTCATCAGACTCATCAAATATATAATCAAGACAAATGTATATGTACCTAATTCTGGTCCCCCCCCATTCATTTCTAATGATCGGTCAGTTTTGACTTGGGAACACCAAAAGTGTGTAAAAGTTGAATAAAACACTCCAAATTGTATGTAAATGAATACAATTTATTTTGTGTGCTGAAATCCCCTTTGAAAAACTGATTAAAACTGAACATATTGAGATTTACTGCCTAGCTGTAGACATCTACAGTGTTTAATAAAACAAGTAAAGTAAGTAAAAGAGCCTGTGATCATTTTATCATTCATCCTTGTATCAAATCATGCATGACAGTAACTAGTAAGTACACTTGGCCTTTAACCAAAGTAATGTCTCACTGCTATACTACAGGATTAGGATCACAAAATAGCCACAGTAGTGCACTGTACCCGATGACTATCAGAGAGTAGAGTTGGTTCTAGTGAAGGTGACTGTGACTAACCAGTTAACTGTGCACTCAGAAGGCCACCGAAAATGGCGGTCGACCTGCCAGCCAGTCCAAAACAAGAAAGCCGTTGGAGACAAAGGGTGAAGGGAAGGTCCCTGGCTGCCAGGCAGATGTGAGCCACAACAGACGCGGCCAGCAGCGACACCAAAGGTGTTTGGATGATCTCTGGATTGAAGAGCAAAAGAATAACAAACGCAAACTGGCTAAATCCATCAGGGGGAGTCTGGGCCAACTCAACACACTGTTACCTGAAGATGTGGAAAAAGTAAGATGTAGCCACAGCACCATGAGCTGCCAAAACAAAAGATCCAAACTTGGAAACCTTTGCAATCCTCCTCTTCTTCCTCCCCTGCTTTGCATCTGAGTTTCTGCTCCTCACAGAATGTCAACTACTATCTGGTGGCTTATGACAGTTTTCATGGATATGAATTTTGGGTGTCTATCCTCACTTACTTTCTTTAGTGTTTCATGCTCCACTTCCTCTTCCTCCACTTCTCTGCACTTTGATGCATGCATGCATATTCAGTTCATATTCAATTCTTTCATTTCAAATATAAGTGATTATCTTTTACATGATCATGTCCTGTGTCATCATAATTTAATGTAATTATTGATTACATCAGTGACTTGAGCCACTATACTCTGTCATTACCACAGACTCATACTGGAGTCACCTTGGGGACATTTGAGGCCTTCAGAGGGATGCCTCTCAAGTCAAACTGCTTCTCACAGAGCACCCCCATCGGCCTGGACTGCTTAGGCTGGAGAAGACACATCTCCTATTCCTGTAAGTAACTTAAGTTCACTCTTCTGCACGTGAAATAAAGATTTACCAGGGGTTATTTAATTTTAGGAGATTTGATTTTTGGAACATTTTAACATGCAGCACTTTGATTTCAAGAGGATATGTCTAATTATTATTATTTGTTTATTTAATCACGTTGTGATGCGTTGTAAGGTTTGATGTCAAAGCCTTTATTTAGTGGACTAAGTTATCCAGAAATGCAGTTGGTTCACAGTAAACCATCCAGAGCTCATTCCACAAAGTGATAAATAACTTTGCCTACTGTTGAGATGTACCTGATTATAATATAATGCAAATATGATGCAGCGTGCATCAGCGCATCTTAATGATGTTCTTCACTAAAGTATGGATATGGATGCCTATTTTTCTTGGTCATAATCTTCATAGTATGACATTTAAGTTACACAAATCTCCCACTTTCTATTTTTGTAAACATGGCCTTAAACTGTCTTAGGGTTTTTTTTTAAACTTTATTTAATCAGGGTGTTGTGCCACAGTGATACCAAATAAAATTTGTTTTAGCTTCACACCGAGCACAAAAATAATATCTGTGGAGGAACTACCAAGATGGCTGCCGTGGTGGCTGTTTTATGTAGTTCAGGCCATGTGGGGCTCTTTATCTGTTTGGACAAAGGCCAAATGGCTGACAATGCTAATGTATGTGTATGTATGTGTGTGTAGGCTTAATGTCACTTTGTGTGTTTCAAGGTGCCTTTTGCATATATCACTTTCGTAGGGACAACAAGAGGGTTGTGCATTGAGGGCAGCCTGTCTTTTTCAGAAACATCCTGATCACAGGCCAGTTGAGTTAAGGGCCTTGCTTATAGGCAGCTCAGTGTGGTAATGGGGGAGAAGGAAGTGCTGCTGTTTCACTTTTCCCACCCAGATTTATCCTGCCAGTCCAGGGATTGAACTGACAAGCCTCTGGCCACAAGTTCACTTCTCTAACTTTCAGGCCACGACTGCCACAGTTGATCAAGGCGCCCAGTGTCACTTAAAGGGGCCATGTTTAACTTTACAAAATCCCTTTTAAGTGAGTTGACAAATACCTGCTCGCATGCCATTATTATTGCAGATGTGTTTTCCACATTACCCATCTCATAATAACACAATCTCAAATGTTGCACTCTGCTTCAGAAAAATGAGGCATGTCCCTTTTCTACTGTTCACGCTCACACACTAACACAGAAGAAACACACAGATGTTTCAGTTACCCTGCTGGGACTATGGGACTGGCACTGGCTAATTTCCGGCCTGATTATAAGCTGCACCAGCTACATTTAGGGAAAAAACAATATACAAGCCGCACCAGACTATAAGCCACAGGTGTTTTAATGTAATTACCATATGTAAGGGTTCGTACACAGAGGATATCAGGAATGATATGGCTGTTTAGGAAAGCTTCCATTTTCCAGCATATCTTATTCAAGTGTTACTATTTAGTGCAATAGTACCTAACATGTACTATGCTGTGTAAACTACTGTATCATGTAGCATTTTAGACACGCAAACTTTCACATGTTTAACAGTATTGGAAACATGGTGAAGAGCAGTTAAACTTCCTGGGATGAGATCTCAAGGCAGGATGGTATGTAGCAGATAGGTTATGACGCAGTCCCCCTCCTCTGTTCAAAGTAGGTTGTTCCAAATGGACATAGATGGCCTTTCACTCCTCTCTCAAACCACCTGTCCTCCTTATCTAAGATGTGTACATCAGTGTCTTTAAAGGAGTGTCCCTTTTCCTTCAGATGTAGATGTATTGCTGAGTCCTGTCCTGATTTGGTGGCCCTCCTGTGTTGTGCCATGCGTTTGCGGAGTGGTTGCTTAGTTTCTCCAATATATAGATCCGGGCACTCTTCACTGCATTGTACTGCATAAACCACATTGTTGAGATTTTGTCTTGGGGTTTTGTCCTTGGGGTGGACCAGTCTCTGTCTGACACCCAGTTTGTGTTCCCGTGGGTGATGAGAGTCAAATAGTAGATATTGGTCGATGTGTGTGGGTTTCCTGTAGACCTCTGTGCTGAGACCTCCATCTTCTTCGGCAAGGACCTCACAATCCAGAAAGGGTAGTTTCCGGTCTTTGGAGTCCTCCCTGGTGAACTTGATGTAGTTGTTGACTGAGTTGATGTGCTTCGTGAAAGCCTCTACTTCCTGGCTTTTGATTTTCGTGAATGCATCATCCACATATCTAAACCAGTGGCTTGGTGTTGTTCCTTTAAATGAGGTTAGTGCTTGGTTCTCCACTTCCTCCATGTAGAGGTTCTCCACAAGAGGAGACTGGAGAGCCCATGGCACAGCCATGTTTCTGCCTGTAGAATTCCTCATTGTACTTGAAGTAGGTCAGCGGTTTTCAAAGTGTGAGGCGCGCCTCCCCTGGGGGGCGCCAGAGGGCTTCAGGGGAGGCGCGGCGAGAGAAAAAAAAAGAATGTAAGAGTGCAAACATCTGGCGAGTGGCAAAATGGATCGATTTTTAACATCCAAAGTCAAAGTGAGAGAGGGCACAGAGTCTGGGGTAGGCTTGTCCCGATCCAATTTCGGCATCGGATCGGTCGCAGATATTGGCAAATTTCCAGCGCACCTATTAAGATAATCCATTCCAGTTTTTTGCTGTTGTTTCGCTAAAATCCAGTCCGCATTTTCCAGCACACCAGCATTAGCGTCTCCCCACATTTGTTCAACTCGCCTCGCGTTGCATAGAAACCAGAGACACTCAGACTTGTCGCTCCGTGCCAAACGGCACAGACAGACACCGAAACAGCGTAATTACACCGAAACAAACCACTGGAATTGTTGCAGCACTCAGATATTGTAACTAATGTGACTACATCGTTTTCTTTATTTAACATGGGATTTTGACTTCTTCTTTTTTTTAACGGAACGCATCTCCGCAAATCTGCGGAAATGTGAGCGCGACTCCGGTGACTGGACTCGACTGTGTGTCACCTGATGCAGGAATAATGACGCACCAAAAATAAAATAAAATAAATGTTAAACCAGCATGTCTAAACAGAGAGAAGATGTATAACAGGATGTTGAATATCCATTCAAAGTGACAAATAAAACATTTATTTAGACGTCTTTATTCTGAAAATCCCACTTTGAAAAAACTTTATTAAAAACACTCCAGACCGCCATTACATTTTTAGCTTGCGCACCCCCGAGTGCTCGGACTGCAGTCAGGGCAAACAGTTGAAGGCAGTGTGTAGATAGAGATGGAGCAAAAAGTGTGGAGGAGATTGGGGAGTAGAGGGCATTTTTGTTTTTAAATAGTTAACAATATAATTTGCACTGGTTTTTAAAGCCTTAGTTTACACCTGCTCAAGAGCAGAGTACTGATGCTGAGCTAATAGCCTATTTTACACTCAGGTTATTTGTGTTTCTTTTTTTCCATACAGTTTACAGTCTGATTTGCACTTTTACTGACCACTGATGCCATTCCTGTTTGTTATTTTTAATGTTGTTAATCCCTGAATAAACAGGTCAGTTTCTTGTTACCAACCTTTGTGTATTCAAACTCACTTAAGTCAGCTGGCTAGTTGTTATCAAGAGTACTAAACCCCTTTTCAATATGAGTCTAATAACTAAGTAAGAAGGCTAAGTAACTTTAAACTTTAATACATGCTTGGTTGGATAGGCTGGTATCGATATCGGTCACCAGTATTGGATCGGAAGGGCAAATACTATATCGGTCGGATCGGAAGTGGAAAAAGCTGGATCGGGACATCCCTAGTCTGGGGTGAGCAGAAAGAAAAGAAAGTATGACCCTGATTATCTGAAGTTTGGCTTTTCATATACTGGCACAGATGATGCTCCGCTGCCACAGTGTGTCATCTGTAAAGAGGTGCTAGCTAACGACAGTATGCGGCCATGTAAACTCCGGCGTCACATTTCAACCAAACACCACAGTTTATTGACCAAGCCGAGGGAGTTTTTTGACCTGAAACTGAAGGAATTGCGGTCACAGAAAAAAGTAATTGAGGTGTTTGGCACTGTGAATACCAGGGCAACTGAAGCATCGTATCACGTGGCGTTACGTATTGCGAAGGCGGGGAAGCCTTAAAATGTTAAAATGTGTTTAAAAAATCTATTGAAAATATACAGATGTTAAAATGTGTTGTGTTAAAACATTTATTATTTAAAACCTTTTTGAAGCAACAACAATAACTGTAATAATAGCAATAATGATTAGGGGGGGTGAAGGGGGGCCGGTGTGCTTTTGAGTTCTCCTAGGGGAGGCTCACTATCCCACACTTTGAAAACCCCTGAAGTAGGTGGTGGTGAGGCAAAGTTCTAAGAGGGAGAAAATCTTGTCTGGGGTGAGGAACCAACCTCACCCCAGACAAGATTTGCTCTCTTAGAACTCCAAAAGGACTCCAAAGACCGGAGTCCAGATCAGACTAAGACTCAACTCAGCACAAACTGAACTGTGGACTGTAAGTCCCTTTTTATATTTTCTAGGTGTATCAGGACAGCGTTTATCTGGCCTTTCTCTCTCATGGATGGTAATGATGAAGCGTTACATTTCCACTTATTGTGGGTGAACATTAACGAGTATGAGACAGGACATAAACAACCTCTTAAGTATTGGTTACTGGTAAGTAACAATACTTATGACTAATCAATAGATGAACAATACCAGTTTTTTACTGCCTGATACATGATAGTAATGTGTAGGTTATAGTGATGTTAGCACAGTGTTTCAACTACAGACTGCTCATAGACTGCACAGACCAGCTCTGTCAGGTGACCCTGCACATCTACAATACTGCAACATGCAGTCTATGAGCAGTCTGTAGCTGAAACACTGTGCTAACATCACTATAACCTACACATTACTATCATGTATCAGGCAGTAAAAACTGGTATTGTTCATCTATTGATTAGTCATAAATATTGTTACTTACCAGTAACCAATACTTAAGAGGTTGTTTATGTCCTGTCTCATACTCGTTAATGTTCACCCACAGTAAGTGGAAATGTAACGCTTCATCATCACCATCCATGAGAGAGAAAGGCCAGATAAACGCTGTCCTGATACACCTAGAAAATATAAAAAGTGACTTACAGTCCACAGTTCAGTTTGTGCTGAGTTGAGTCTTAGTCTGATCTGAGATCAAAATTGTCACTTTTTTGATTAAATATGTGTCCTTGTGTCTTGAAAATCATTTTAAATCCCCTCTCAGCTTTTCAAATAGCATTTTAATGACAAGTTTACATATGTACTTTGTAAAAAAATTAAGCTGTCTGTAGCTGAAACACTGTGCTAACATCACTATAACCTACACATTACTATCATGTATCAGGCAGTAAAAACTGGTATTGTTCATCTATTGATTAGTCATAAATATTGTTACTTACCAGTAACCAATACTTAAGAGGTTGTTTATGTCCTGTCTCATACTCGTTAATGTTCACCCACAGTAAGTGGAAATGTAACGCTTCATCATCACCATCCATGAGAGAGAAAGGCCAGATAAACGCTGTCCTGATACACCTAGAAAATATAAAAAGTGACTTACAGTCCACAGTTCAGTTTGTGCTGAGTTGAGTCTTAGTCTGATCTGAGATCAAAATTGTCACTTTTTTGATTAAATATGTGTCCTTGTGTCTTGAAAATCATTTTAAATCCCCTCTCAGCTTTTCAAATAGCATTTTAATGACAAGTTTACATATGTACTTTGTAAAAAAATTAAGCTGAAATATGCGCTTTAAGTACCAACTCAAGGAGTACTCAGAAGCAGTGCAGGACAGTTTCTGCATGTGCATTGTACAGGTATTAAAACTTTTACAAACATAAACACTATAAAAGCAATATCTCTTCCAAAATGACACAGCTGCTATCTGTATTATTATGGATTTCAGGAGATGCTGTTATTCTTTTAGTCTTTGCCTGTTTATTCACATTTTTGATTAAACCATCTTAAAGCTTGCTGAATTCAGTGTTTTACTGGAAACTTGTTTCTAGAAGTTGCTATAACGTGCTTTGTTGCATGAAATGTTACATCAGGTAAAAAAAACATAGTACTGATACAATCATTCAGTGAGTGCATTCTGATAATGTGGGTTTTACCAGGTAATGTAACAGGTGTGTTGTACAGACTGCTAGTAGATCAAGAACAGCAGTCATACTGAAGTCATGACTTGCTCTGTTGGTCAGGTTTTTTCTGATGCACAACACAACACATAGTTCTGTAGCTGCATACATCAGAATCCCAAGCATGGAAAGAATAATGGCAGCAGAGCTACTTTTACTTTAATAATGAACAGGTAACATGACATCATTCAATCATTATTCAGTATTAAAACTCTTGTACCTGATATATGTATTTGTTGCACACTTTAGGTTTTATTTTTTTAAATCCTTTAATCTACTTAAGTCCAGCATTTGTGATCATATGGCAATTTTGGTGGAAAAAAAGCATAAAAAGATATTTTTATTTCACTGATTTCCTTGAAGTCGTGGGGAGCTGTTTTATGAAAAGCGATTCATGAAAAGTGAGAAGAATATAAATGTATACCACTTCCATAGCATTTCAAATGTAAACTTTTTATATACATGCTGGGCCTGAGTGTAAGAAATCTAATATCAGGTACAAGGGTTGGATATTCCTGTGTATTTAATATATAAACCATGAGTTGCAGAACATATAATAATAATAGAAATATTGAAATAATCGATTGTAGGTCAGGATACACTACAACAGTTATCTTGGCATCTTAATCCTACTGCAGTTGTTGATTTTTAGTCAAACTAAGTTAATAATAAAATATTGTTAATAAAATATTGTTATTTAAGAGAGAGGGGAACAATTTTTGATAGCTGACAGACATTTACAAAAATATTTACTGACAAGAAGTGATTCTAATCAACTCCATAATTCAAAGTAGACTTTTACTAAACAAAAAAAATGTAGGCAAGATTAGTTTTACTGACCAAGAGTAAATAATAAATAATACAATTTTTTTTTTTAATTGTAGAAATTGCTGGAATCCGTGAGATGCCCTACCCCCTATTCAGTGAAAAGACTCTGTACTAAGTACATCCCCCCAGAGCATGTAGGTTCACATTCAAGACAGTTCCCACCTGTCACACATTTTAACAGTATGCCAACTAGTGTTTGGCATGTTACACTGAAAAAGTGAAGCCTACTGGTTAGGCTACTTCTCATAGAGTAACTGAATTAGTAACTGAGTTACTACATGATAAAGGTAACCAGTGAAACCAGTGACAGAGTTACCAGTGAAAGTAACTATTGCCTTCCTTTTTTAAGTTAAAAAATGTAAAAGAATTTGGATATTTACTGGCACAGAGGTTTTAACAGGGTATGTCTTAAGTATTTTGAAACAGCTGTTGATAACAGCAGCATGTTTTCAACAACATAACGGTCCACCAAGTCATTAAGTTGTGTCTGTCGCAAGTTTTTGGTGCAGCTCCTGTGTCTGTGTGAGCTGAGTTGGATGACAGCTTCAGTGTTTCAGTAACTTAAAGTACCAGTGTGTCGGTAACTGGAAGAATGTTGTAATTATAGAAAAAGTAATTTACTGAAGATCAACTGTAAAAGTAATGCCGTTGGTAATAGATGTCATTTGAGGGTCTGTCCGTTTGTTGACTAATAATTATATTACTATTATACTATTATAATAACAAACTACAAAAAGTCTGTTTTTATGCAAATGTATTATTAATCATAATAATAATAATAAATATATAACATAAAAATAAAACATGCATTCCTCATTGCATGGCAAGTATGATTTTGAAAACCTTGAGGATGACTTTATTGTAATTTTATAGGTTAGTTGTATTTTTGTTATTTTATCTGTGTTTTTCCTTTTTTTATATGCAGATTGAGAGTGAGCATGGGAGAATGAGACAAACAGCAGGTGGCTGCCAGGTAAAAAAAAATAAAATGAGGCAGATAAAGAGAAAAACATGGAATATTGTCTCATGATGTTCAACTACGAAGCAGCAGCGGTTGTAATGAAGCAGTGACTCACACAAATAAACCATTTGGGATTCAAAACCGCAAATTTCACACAACATCACCCTCTCAGTCGTGTGTCACGAGAGAGGACATGTCTCTCAATGTTATAAATAATTCTTTTTCAGGATTTAGAGTTTAAGAGATTTAGAGCGAGAGACCAAGAGAGAAAGAGAGACGGGTGTGCATCACTGACACACGTAGCATATACACCTCACTACTGTAAGAGAATCTCCTGCAAAATGACAGTGTAAATAGTTTGTTCTTGGCCACATTAACTTATTATCCATCTGATTGTCCTCCTAGTTAAGACCAGAGCAGAACATTAAAGTCACTGCTCCTCTCTGTGGACAAAAGGGGCATCGCAGCTGCTTTTCACTCCTGCTGCTTCAGGGGCGTTTCTAGTCGGCCTCTCACTAGTGATGTCATGGTGGTAAGAGCCAGATAAGATCAGAGAAATGGGAAATATTGAACTGCTTCTACTGTAAGACAAGTGCAGCCCCACACTATAAACCACTTTATTCTATTGCTCTATCACATTGCTATTTATATCATTCTGATCCTCAGCTGAGAAGAGTTTATATGTATATTAATATATCTATTTTCCCCATGTAATCTTCTTCAGGGGGTTTAGTAACAATAGTGGTCTGATCCCGAATCGTCAGATATCTGACATTAAATAGTCAGAGAGATACTGTTTAGTCAGGCTCTGCTCTGTTGAGATTCGTTTTATAAAAATATAGTCAGTGTTTATTTATTGGCCGTGACTCAACAATAACAGGGCTTTGTCATTTGCTGCACAATCATGTTTAAAACTGACTGGTTTTGAGCTGCATATTAAATATGGTGCAAATAAAATTGTTTATAGGCGATGGATTTAGTGAAGACTGAAGGGTTTTTTTTGCTGGAAGAACACATTTTATTATTTAATATTTCCCTGTGGTTTAGCGTTGCTGTAGAACAGATATCATTGCTCCATCTCTGATTGCTTCTTTTTCTACATATACATTTCTTCCATGTATATGTGTGTGGGCTTATTTAATGGCAGAACTTCAATCATGTATAACTCAATATATGGAATTCATTAAGATGTCATCCAGTGACAAGAGTTTTACCTATGATAAGTCTCATCTGAAGAATTAAATGTAGACACATTACTTTGTATTGTTGTATCTTTCCATGCAGATATGAACTAAAACTTCATTCCAGATGCATGATGTGTGATTGTCCATCAATCTTTTGTTTAAATGAAATGTTTCAGTGCTGATCTCCAGAAACAGAATTCCATCACCTCCAATGTATTGCAGGTGATAAATTCTTAGAGACAGATATCTCAAAATGTATTATTTAAATAGAAAACCAATAACTTCTGAAAATTAGGTGATTTGCAAAAAAGTGTATATATATATATATATATATATATATATATATATATAATGGAAGATAGAATTAATTATTGAATATATATAGTTATGAGAATATTAATCAGTTGGAGCTGCATATTAAATTATTCCCTGCTCAGTGCATGGTGACTTCACAATGAAGTGCAACAAAGCACACACAGAGAGTCTAAAACAGGCTGGTGTAGATAGATGTTCACGTGTCTATCATTGTGATTGATTTATACACATCACATTGCCACCATCTTGAACCCATCATTAAAATCCTGAGCTACTATACATATATTGATTGTAATGGTAAACTGATGAACAAATCCTCAATGCTTTATGTGACTATTATAAAGCAGTTAAACTGAAAGATATTGATATACACTCAGCTACTGACCCGCCTTTAAAAAACATTAAACCACGATCATCGTTATTTTATGCATCACAGTGATTCTTCATACTTTATAGCTTCTATGTAAAACATACTTTATTCATTTTTGTCACATGCTGGATCTGTCTGAAAAAACCTACAGATTTAATCCGAAAATTTGTCCTGTAGATCATTTAAAACAAACAGAGGGGTGAGGTGCGTGTGTGTGTGTGTGTGCGCGCGTGCATGTATGTGTGTATGTATGTGAGGACAGAGATAGGGGGCTTGGACTGAGGGAGGGAGGATGGAGGGTGGCTGCTGTCAGTCTCCACCTTATGAATCCTGCAACGTTACTGAGCCGGCTCTGCTTTAAAAAACGACGTGGTTGTGCTGTAGAATCCCCCTGCAACACCCCCACTGATGTCAGTCGCTAGAGAGAGAGAGAGAGAGAGAGAGAGAGAGAGAGAGAGAGAGAGAGAGAGAGAGTTTGAGGAAATGAAGCAGTGCAAATGGGTGGAGAGACCCAGAGAAACAGGAGTAGAGAGAGGAGGCAACCGCTGAATGAGGATCCAGAGCAGACAGGGAGGTGAGGAGCTGCTACAGCTCTGCTTTTCTGTGTACAGGGAGGAACAAGCAGCAAGTTGACAGCTGAAGCTTACCTCAGCGAATAGTGCAGCAGAGAGGTGGCCACCTCCTCCTCCTCCTCCTCCTCTGCACTCTCTCCCTGCCGGGGGAATAAACCACCTGCTCAGTCGCTTCGCCTGCTTTTCATTTCCACTCACCTATTTTACTGCCCACTTGTATTTCTTCTCCCCTTCCCCTCCACCCCCCTCCTCCTCCCCCGCCGCTCGTTACCGTGCGTCCGGATCAGGATGCGGACCCAGCAGGGCTCGGAGGGGGGCGTGCCCCTGCCCGGGGGCAGCTGTGGCAGCAGCGGCAGCTCGGGGCTGTCGCCGGGCTCTGACTCAGACAGAGGGAGCCCCACGGGCGGAGTAGTGGACGGCATGGTGGACGGAGGTCTTGGGGTGGGTGGATGTATGGGGGGAGGTGGAGGAGGAGGAAGCCTGGGCGGCACTCTGAGGGGGGTCCTGTCTCGCTATTGGAGCTTGGAGAGCCTGCACTCCACCACAGGTAAGTGCCCCGCACATGATGCATCGCTGCGCAGGTCTGTGCCCGTCTGCATCACACACGACCAACCTCTACATGGTCAAAATATAAAGCTCCTTTTATTTCATGCACATGGAGGCAGGCGCTGTCCTGTGTATGACCACAGCAGCAGGCTGACACGTTGCCATGAGGTTAGTGTGTTAATCAGGGATGGGTTCGATGTGTGTGTGTGTGTGTGTGTGTGTGTGTGTGTGTGTGTGTGTGTGTGTGTGTGTGTGTGTGCTAGCTGTTCAGCTGACACCCGCTGACAGGATAGGTGCTGTGTTGATATGTTTGGGTGGGCCAGCTGCTCGGCTTTCTAGTCATGCAGAAACAGACAGAAAAATACCAACAGCTTCACCTTTCATGTTGCAGTTTCCTTACATTTTCAAATCTGTGTGCTTATTTGCTGCACATGAGTTCTATGTTGCATGTAAATGTCTGTTTACCAAGGCTGTGGTCATGTCAGCCACCAGGCAGACTATACACACTCTGTCCATCAGCTTGCTCAGCTATTTGGACGGTCTATCTGGACTGTAAGGTAAAGCCTAAGTATAAATTCGGGCATTTTGCCATATATGAAAATGACCGTACATGAGATGGGTGGAGTGAGAGGAGGGATGACACGCAGCAAAGGGTTGGAGCCAGACTCACCATTTTCATGGTCAGAGTATAAAAGCACTTCACCAATATGAAGCCTATGTTAGATGTTTTGTCATTATCCTACTTTAGGAAATATAAACATCAAACAGAAAAGCTTTGCAACAACATCAATGTGTGATACACAAATTCAAGAAATTTGCCTAAATAAATAAACTGGCAACATATTTGGTTTGGTTTGATCAAAGATCAAATAAACTACATTAAATATGACCAACAATTTAATGTTGTCTTTATTTTATTAGCAGTACATGTCTCAACATGTTAGTGTCAATTAGTTTATGAAATGTTCAAAAATCAATACAATTCAGACAGTCAGTCAGTCATTTTCTATACCTGCTTATTCCTCATTAGGGTCGCAGGGGTCTGCTGGAGCCTATCCCAGCGTGTTACGGCGAGAGGCAGGGATACACCCCAGATGGTCGCCAGCCAATCGTGGGGCACACACACCATTCACTCACACACTCACACCTATGGGCAATTTAGAGTCACCAATTAACCTCAGCATGTTTTTGGACTGTGGGAGGAAGCCGGAGTACCCGGTGAAAACCCACGCAGACACGGGGAGAACATGCAAACTCCACACAGAAAGGTCCCAGACCCAGGAGGTCTTGAAACTGCGACCTTCTTGCTGTGAGGCAACAGCGCTAACCCCTGCGCCACCGTGTCGCCCCACAATTCAGACAATAGTCCAAAATTAAAACATATACAAATAAAAAAAAAGACAGAAACAGTACATTCATACATAAAAAAATGGAAACACAAATGTTTATTGATATTTTAGTTTTTATAAATAATGAATTAGGTTCAACACTCAGCACTACTTAGGTTAGTAGACACAGGGCCGCTGCTAAGGTTTTGGAGGGCCTAAGCTCAGCTTGTAGGGAGGCCCCCCGCCCGTCCGCCCGTCCACCAAACTCCTGGAAGCTCACAAAATTTACAGTTGAAAATAATAAAAGTAAAGTTAATAAAAATTAACTTTTTACTATACAATAATATACTGTATGTTAAATAATAAATCAGAGAGAGCAACAACACAATAACAAATAAACAAACTGCCTCCAAGGGAAGGCTTTCAGTTGTGGATGTCTCTTCGAAGGTGACTGTTGTTGTTTGTAGCTGTGTACTTGAACCTTCAGACACGTTGGATGGTTGTTGGCTGCTTACTGCACTGCTTGTCGATGGTTCATCATCTGGTTCATCTTCTTGCTGATGTGGTGGTCCGTCTATGTATTTGAGCATTGACCCTATGAATATGATTTAAATGAAAAAATATCTCATTAGTAAAACTTTAATAAAAATACCAAAAATATCACTTCATTATATTATGCTATCTAGTAGCATTTGTATTTATATGATATTAATATGGTAGGACAAAATCAAATACCTTAAAAATTAACATATTCTAATCCTACACATTAAACAAAACAATAGTGGCATTTTGTGAATGACCAAAGGTGGCCAAACATTTTGTTTTTGCACTACACACGACTTTAACACACCTTCTACAACAATGTGGCCAGATGTAAAATCATCCCCCAACCACCACCCCCTCCCCTCCTCCTCCTCACTACCAGGACAGACTGGGAGTTATCCCCAACGACCCCTGGAGCAGAGAAAAGATGCTACAGCTGAATTTTATTCTCTGTCCAATCCTGTTTACTGTTTGGCTAACCTAGCCTAGCTTGTCGAGTTTATCACGTAACGCTGTGTTAGCAAAACAAACAAACACGGTATAACACAGACTTACCAGAAAGGGATGCAAGTTTGTCATCTTTCTCTTTTTTCCTCTTTCGCTTTTCAGCTCCAGATTCATGGTGTTTCTTGGATGATATTCTCTCATTTTAATTGTTGAAATGATTAAATGAATAAAATTGCTTATTAAAGCCGTTTCAGAGCGTAGTAAGAAAAGTGGCTCCGAAGCTTTGTGCCGTCGTGAACGATCCGAGTGTTTGAAGTTGAACGATCCGACTCGACTCTTTGAAGTGACAGATAGGAGCCGGCTCCTCGTTGGGAGCAACGGAGGAGCCGAACGAGCCGACTCGTATTAGCGAGCTAAGCCAAAAGATCCAACTCTCCAAATAGAGCCGGAATTCCCATCACTCGCTGTACCGCTGGGGTCTGAGTCTTTTTATTACGCATTACACATTTAATTTTCCCGATTTCAGTGATGGTATACAAAACTCCCGTAGAACTAATTAAATATTTTTGATATTTATTAGTGTAATATTTATTATCTTTTTTCCCAATCTTAATTTTGGAGGCCCCCCTCTACTAGTTGAGGCCCTACGCTGGCTACGTAGTCTGCGTGTACGGAGCGGCGGGCCTGAGTAGACAAACATTGTGGTTTGGCAATCAGCAGCAAAGTTTTCTCATGGCCACTGGCTGTAGACCTGGGAGTGTTGTATTGTCTTACAGTGATGTTCCCTTGCTCATGTCAAGCTTGTTTGTTATGGATGATTACACCTCTTATAATTGATATGTGTGCGTTCCACTCACCATTGTTTCTTGTCAGCTATATATTTTTTTCTGTTGTCATCATGGGACTGCTGTCACTGCAGCTTGCTGAAGAGATACTGGGATGAACAGGAAAGAAACTGGCTGAGCTGAGGACTGTATACCACTGCAGAACTCAAAGCTGGGAGCAGAAACATCCATGGAGGGGAGACATATTAGCTCATAACACTGTGGCATTTAGCCAGGATCTGCCTCACTAAAATGGCATCAGATTAACTTTATCATGACTCCCAGTTGTTGCTGTTGCGGCTTTGTCAGTCAGGCTATATGGTGTGTGTGTGTGTGTGTGTGCGCGCGTGTGTGTGTGTTAAGCCTTGTTTTTTTAACTTGTGAAGAATTGAGTGTGTACATTCCTGAAAGGGAGGGTAGGAGATGTAAATGTAGTGGGAGTGGGAGGAGGGTCGGATGCAGCACTGCATATTTCCATCGGAACATAAGCAAATGTTTGTTGCTCAGTCCGAGATGGATGGAGAAGTAAAATATGTGCTGCCATGCTTTTGTATAAACATATATTACACATACAGTATACTGTATGAGAGATGTCTGTAGTCACATACAATACACTGTAAAATATAGCATTATCCAAGGCTATTTTTCTTTCTATGGTTTTATGGGCCACAAAAATCTCAATACAATTGCAGCCGTTATCTGCTTTAACTTTTAAACCTGTAGGACCTTTTAAACTACCCATTTGGATGTTTCAGCATTAACCATGTACACCTTAAGATGGGTTTCAGTGTAAGCCTTAGAGTGGTAATCCTCCTGCTAGCAATTGGGCAATTTTGGAGACTGACAAGAAACATTAGCATTAGCCATTGAAAAAAACATGTTCTTGGCATGTGCCCTCTTGTGGTGGAGCGAAGGTAGAAGTAGTGTGACATTGTTACAGGATAAAATGTTTGCATTATGTCTCTTATCTTACCAGTTTTGGATTTGGCTATTGTGATCTTTCCTTAATCCTAACTGGGAGCACACCAAGTTCCCAGGGTCCTAAGGTCCCCAGGTCCTATGTTCCCTGTTAATCCCAACCTAACCCCAACCCTAACTCTAACCAGAACCAGGTTTCAAGTGTGTTAGAGAGGGCTTTTCACCACACAACTGAATTGCAATTCAGTTTTGAACAGGTTTCATGCAACTAAAGTTGTGTAAAAGGTTTACCACAACTTTTCAAATAAATAAAGGCAGCTGGACAAACATTTCAATAAATAACTGTTCATTCTGTAATATTTGTTGCTAGGGTCATATTATATTAAAAATCTGACTCTAAAAATATACAATGTATTTTTTTGTATTTATAAGTTGCTATTTCAGGTAAACAATGAAAAAAATAAGTGAAATCCTACTATGACTATTTGTTTGCTTGGCCTCTGGAGCCAACCAATCAGAACAGTAGGCTCATCAGGATAGAGGCCTTAAAGAGGCAGGAGGTTTCACACAGTGGCTCAACTGTTGGATAAATGAATGGCCCCAAAATACAAAATTCTATTCAAAAAGCACTCAGAACGGAGGGGAATACTGTGCTAAATGCCATATCATTGTCATTAAGTCTCTGTGCATCCACACTGGTTGCAGCTATTTAAATTATGTAAAATGGACAGAAAAGAGAGTGAAAAAGTGTAGAGTGAAAAATTACCGTCATCAGAGAGTTGGTGGTAACAATGCTCTATCTCTTCCTTTATATGGGAGCTTTATTACAAACAATTCCACCATATTATCCTGGAATTTGTGCATAATAATTGATCTGTGTAGGTATTTAGCATAACACTGATCATTCATCCCCGTCAGATCCTGCCCAGTCCAGTGTTAATGTGGTTTTGCAACTGCTGCATGCTTGAATGCACAAATTGGACGTATCATTTCAGTTGTTGTGTGATGTTGTGGCTGGTTGTGACCCAGCAGCCATGACACCAAGCACAACATTAGTCTGGTGTTTCCGAGCAACATTGTTGTGATATTCAGACATTAATCTGGCATGTTTCAGATATATCTCTATCAGTAGATTTTGTTACATATAGCATACAAAATACTAGAGAAGTAAAAATGACAAAACAGGGAACTTGGGTTATTATTTCAGAGAGATCTCTACTTATTAAACACATGCAACGTGAGGCTTTTGTGTGCTCTAAAGTTTTCATTATGGACCAATGTGATGAAACATTGAGAAAATCCTGAAACACTGGAAACTGTTGCTGCTACACCATATGGGTGTTTTTGTGGCATCATATAATTGCAATATATTTTGTGAATAGGATCTTAAGATAGAGCAAATAGCAGGTGAAAATGATGTGCAAATTATGACACTATCAGCGGCTGCAATCCATTCTTTGAGAACTCGCCCCTCAGAAACATATTATTGTGACATGAAAGGTACAGTCTTTGGTAATCAAAGTATCAAAGTTTATAAGTATATTCTAAGTATTATTTGGGTCACCTAAATTGGTCATACAAATTAGAAAATGATGTTTATTACATTGTTAGTACAGCAATTTGTTATACTCAACTGGGTGCACTGAATCATTGGTGTCAGTAACTGAAACAGGGCCACTAAATCACCTCACTCTAAGCCAATAGCCTTATAAACAGTATGTCTATAGGCATTTTGTAAAGAACTGAATTCAAACCATAAACCGACAGAATTTCCTACTAAGCAGAAGCCTTTAGAACTGTCACAGTGCTATCAACAGTAATACATTTGTTAACTTAACTTTGACGTAATTGTTACCATGGAATGGAATATAGCTTCAATCCCTGATGTATACTATTCATCCGAATTGGAAGTAGCACAGGGGTTTTATTAACTCCAGTATGCACATGTTTACAAATCAAACATCATGTCATGAGAATTCTGGGTATAAAGAGACAGCTGAGAGTGACAGCAGCACTGGCACTGTTGTTTTTGCCCTTGACAGATAGGAGAGGGAGCAAAGGAGTTTGAGGTTGAGAATCCCACTGATGGAAATTAGAAGCGAAGTTTAATCTGATTTAGGTTGGATGATTGTTTTTTCTTCTCTTAAGAGGGAGTTGGGGCAAATGAAAAGTCCCTTCCATTTAGTGCTGGCAAAGTGACAGGAACACACACAGACACCCACCTACACTCCTATACACACATACACTGCCCTACAGAGCTCATCAAATAAATGAAAAAGGTGTATGTTATTTTACATTGTTACCAATTTTGATGTGCTGCTTATGAATTTAATTCAATCATTTGTATTTAGTCTTTCTTGTGTCCCAACTACTCAAAGTACTCTTCAATGTATGCCAGAATTCACACATTCTTGCACACTCGCACAGGATCAACTTGGCTTCATCCACACATATTCACACACCTTTGGTACAGCCCTCAGTAGAAATATCAGTTAAAGACACTTCAACAATAACAATGGGTCTAGCATATCAAATTTGTCCTTTAGGTTTTCAGATCTTTTTGGGGCATTCCGTTGTCCCATTTTGTATTTAAATGAGTATCATTTGATCTATTGGCAACTAAAACGAAAACAATCATACTAACTTTCCTCATGCAAGAATCCAAGTCATTACTATGATGTAGCCTACTGCTGCCTTAGCGACTAGTCACACCTAAAAAATGGCAAAGAAAAAAATTTCACAAAATTATTAATGCAGGACAAATAACTGATCTTTCTTTCTTTCTGGTCCAAAGTTATGAGGACATTTTGCATGTCCTTTGGAAATGAAGGTCCCAGAGTGTGGATGAAGAGAGGAGAGGCACAGAATCCACGTTGCTTTGGGTGGAGTGTAAAGTTTCCACAGGCAGTGATGGTTTGGTGTGCCATGTCATCTGCTGCTGTTGGTCCACTGTGTTTTCTTAACACAGTCATCTACCAGGGAGTTTTAGAGCACTTCATGATGCTTCCTACTGCTGACCAACTTTATGGAGATACACATTTTTCACCAGGACCTGGTACCTGCACACTGGCCAAAGCTACCAGGACCTGGTTTAAGGAACCCCATAGATAATCTATGCCATATTGTTAGGAGGGAGATGTGATACACTAGACCTAACAATGCAGCAGAGCTGAAGGCCACAATCAGAGGAAACTGGGCTCTGTAACAACTGAGCAGTGTTAAAGACTGATGGTCCATGGCACACCACATTGCTGCAGGAATTCAGGCAAAATTAGTCACAACTCCATAGTGAGTGCTGTATATGTTCATACTTTTCATGTTTATACTTGTGTCCAGTTTCTTTTTCTATCGGGCTCAGGTAATCTAATTTTCTGAGAATTCTTTTCTGAGAAAGTAATTTTGGATTTTTATTAGTTATTTTCATTTACATTTGAAATCTATGTGTAATGAAAGAATATAATATACATTTTCACCTTTTAAATGGAATTACTACTAAAGTATAGATGGCGGTGTGCAGCAGTGCAGTAGTTTCTCATGCTCCCGGGGTCAAGCCCCCATTTAGTAGTTTTTCACTCTTGCACACAATGCAGCTGTTTTGCACATTGGACACCATACTAGTATACATACTCTGTCCATTAATGCAGATTTTGTTGTATTTTAATATTTATATTATTATATTGTGGTTTTGTCTTTAATGTATTTTGTATAGACACGGTGGCGCAGGGGTTAGCGCTGTTGCCTCACAGCAAGAAGGTTGCAGGTTCAAGACCTCCTTGGTCCTGGGTCTGGGACCTTTGTGTGGAGTTTGCATGAGTTTGCATGTTCCCCCCATGTCTGCGTGGGTTTTCACCGGGTACTCCCACAGTCCAAAACCATGTTAATTGGAAACTCTAAACTGCCCGTAGGTGTGAGTGAATGGTGTGTGTGCCCCACGATTGGCTGGCGAACATCTGGGGTGTACCTCTCGCCGTAACGCGCTGGGATAGGCTCCAGCAGACCCCTGCGACCCTAATGAGGAATAAGCAAGGTATAGAAAATGACTGACTGACTGTATTTTATATATTTTTTAATACTGAACATTGAGCTGCCAGGGAATCAAATTTCGTTCAACATATGTACAAGTGCAAGATATTCTAATTATATGACCAGCACCTGCTCACAGCAACATAAAATGATTCTGACTCTTCTGTACTTCTGTCACTTGTAGATTTCTTTTGATACCAGGTTTAAGTACATAGCATTTGTGGTTGTATAGATATTTATTATCATTTATAGCGGGAAAACTGAAAAAAATAGGCTTGGGGCTGAAAGTGGTTAAGAATATTTGTTGTATCAATGAAATCTACAAATCATGCAGAACTGTCAAATGTGTCATGGATAGAAAACTTCTGCTTTTATTAAAAGTTGATATTGTTTCACTACTAAGATAATGGAGCATATTTCAACAATAGTGCTGCACTGTTATGGATGACTGAGTGGACCGGTGTGTTTATATCTCCAGTGACATCACCAATAAGGTGTGAAATGAGGTTTCCTAGGGAGAGGGTCATGAGTTCCAGGCTCAGCCAGGCAGCTGACCAGACCTTTACCATATATTCCTGTGGGCACTACAGCAACAAAACTGTGCCATCTGACATACATATAGGAACACATTTTGTAATGCTACAAACAAGTGGTGCGCTGCCAAAACTTTACCAGATGCAATTAATGTTCCATATGTTGGAGTAAATGGATTATTAAACCATTTTGACAGTAATTGTTTGGGTCACAGACCAAAGGGAAATTGCACACTGAACCAGATGTACCAAAACAATCCAGGATGAAAACAAACCATTTCACACCCTAGGTTTGAAGTAGGATTATTGTTCCAGAGGGAGCAATGCATCACCACATGTGATCTTGCGTGACCTCACAGGGAAGCAGATATGAACAAAATGGAGACTGGCTTTGCAGTAAGAAAAAATGAAAATAATAGAGGGTCTGGATGAAAAGATGTTTAGTGGGACATGGTCAACACAAGTTGTCTGTTCTTAAGTGAAAACTAGAAGTCAGACTTTATTAATATCCGTCAACAGTAGTAACTGACGTTAGCTTCAAGGACTAGAATGTTTACAGTGCTTATCAACACTATCTTCTCACCCTTTCATTGAACTGAAATCATTGGCTATAACCAGTGGACAATAGCCAGTGATTCCATATTCTAAATATCAAAATATCTGAAATGATCGGGAATGGCCTGATGAGTCTGTGGGGCATTCTGACAGTTTAAGATTGTATCTGTAAACCTCTCAGGTTACCAGATAATCCAGGTCCAACATCTGCAATGACTAAGGTCAATAAATCATCCCAACACTCCTATAGTCTAAGTATGTGGACAGGAGTATCCACAGACATTTGGACTGTTTTTTCAACCCATGGTTAGAGTTCATTCTCATTCATTTACTGTCACAGCGGTTGTGTACCCTTTAGGGTTCTGTCCTGCTTGACCCCAGACCCCCATTACACATTTCACAATGCACCTCCTCCCTGGATCGCTTTGCTGCATGGCCCTAATAACAATAACCGTAGTAAAAATTATGCCATAGAGGTCACATATGGAAATATGTCTCATGTTAACACTTGCCACTGTGTGGGCATGTAAATTAAAACAAGGCCAGCTGGCAAATGTGCGTCACACTGTGACACACACACACACACACACACACACACACACACACACACACACACACACACACACACACACATATAGAGACACTGTGGGGCAAGAAACAGTGAAGGGAGGAGGGAAGGATGTCTGAAAGCATCCATCACAGAAAGGGAGGCACAGGGCTCTCTGGGAAATAGGTCGCTGTGAAGTAACCATTCAGCCCGCGGTGTCTCTGTGCTCTACCTCTGCTGAAGTTACTTTGTTGAGATGAGGACAGAGGAAACAAAGAACAGAACTCATGCAATGGTTCTCTGGGCTTGTTATCCATTTGTGCACTACATTAATTATCTCAACAAAGGAAAGATTTTCAGAATACTGTTTAATTTGTTGTATTTATATTTGTTTTTGTTTTGTTTTTTTCAGAGAAAATAGATAGTAAAATCAGCATCCATATTGTTTTTCTAATGTGAATTCCTTTGTTGCTACTGTTAAGCGGCAAGTGTCAACACAATAAAATAGAATACAACAAGAAATTCAATAAATAACACAGTTAACACCACAAATAACAATCACACTAAATGGAAACATAATTACCATAACCATGTTATGTAATTTATACTTAATCACTGAGACCACTACAGACAATTACAGAGATATTTCATAGTTACACGTCATGATGGGCTACATACATTACTAATGTGCCTCCGCCCTATTTAATTTCGTTCAAATTTCATTTTTCTCCAGTACTCCATCTGGGTTATCAATATATTCATGGATCTCTCCTGACAAGTATTTATCTGTCCAATCAGTGAACAGAAGGTGTGGCTAAGAATGATGATGTTGAGGTTGTGTGCTAGTCTGAGTTGAAGTCAGTCTATGGTTGTAGTTTAGTAGTGGCAGCAGAGAAAGATGCAAGCCAAGAAATTCAGTCCATTGTGGAATATTAAGTGGCGTTGCCAAATATCCCGAAGTTAAAGCCGAACAATATTTATTGATTTTGTTCCTGCCTGGTGTTGCTTCCAGTGGGTTCCAGCACATGACATCAGCCGCAATCAAATCCAGAGTGGCTTTGGGAAGATCCAATAGTTTTAAACTTTAACAAGTTACCAGGCTTCAGAATGAGTTAATGCTTCTCAGTGGAGAGTGGACTCTGCATAAATGAAATGTAGTATAAGAGTCCAGTAAGACCAGGCTAATACACCACTAGCTGTTGCTGTAACAAACTGGCTACACTTTCATAAAGTGTCCAAAGTGTCCAGCCATATACAAAGTTCACCTAGTATTGATTACATTTGGACACTATAAATGGCTGCCATGTGAGAAGCAACGCTGTTACAAGTGAACTGTGCTCCAGTGATTGGTTCAAATGTGTCAAATACATAATCAACATTTCATAGCTAATGCTCTTTATTGGACCTCTCAAAACTGTTTCTGCCTCCTCAGACAACTGAACAAGATGACACAGATATTTTATTTGGAACTATTATAACTAGTAACTGGCAGATGTAACTCAGGTAGCTCAAATTAGAACTAATACTGGATTTGAATTTGACAACATGGCATCACATCTCAAATTTCAACAGGCTTCAGGCACCAATCAGGATCTATCAATTTACACAGTAATCTTCTTACAGTGTCTGACGATGATCAATATACCAGAGTTAAAGTCGTCAATACAGAAGGACGCTCTAAAGTGCTGGGAGCAATTAGCTTGGCTTAATGGTATTATTGTCTCCAAACAGACCATTACGTCATGTCAGTGTAGCACAGTGTGTTCATAAAAGAAATTAATGCTGCTGTTGTTATTTAGGGACACATAATGTAATGTAGCAAAGGGACTGAGGGGTTTTTCCACTTATCAATGGTCTCCTGGGTTTTTTCTTTCAATGAACAGTGATAATGGTAAATCAGATCCGGAATGTTGATGCTTTTTCTTTTTCAAAATTAATTTAATAATTTGCTAAATATGGAATATTACAAGACATTATTTTAATATTAATATTTTTTTAGGATTAATATAATTTAATGATTAAACATATCATAACAGGTTTGCTTCTGTCTGGTTCCCTTCTCTTTGTTGGGGCAAATGTTGATACATTTTTGATGACATGCAGCTGGTAGTGGCTATGTGGAATCATCATATATAGTTTTATGCACTTTTTTATTTTTAAAGTTCCCATTTCATGCTTTTTCCTGTTTTATTTGAAGTTTTGATACCTTTAACGTGATAGATTGTGGTCTGAAGTACAAAATGTGGTTTTAAAGTGCTCGCTGCTGCATCAGAAAGCACAGATGATATTTTGCCCGTCTAATCAATTATTATGAGCCTCTCTTCTGATTGGCTGATTGTTTCTGAGTGACAGATGGTCCTTGAAAGTGACATGGGCATAAAAAAAAAATCTAAAAGATATCAGACATAGCCCCGAAGCCAGGCTAGCCGTGTTAGATGTAGTGCTAATATTAGCTAGTTAGATGTATAAAGGGTGAATTATAGAATTAACCTATGGTGGAGATGATGGATGCTTTTTTATCAATTGATAGACTTTTTCATTTTAGAAGTAGCTCATCTGGATATGGAAAGTAGAGGCTGCTGTAACACTGTCCTACATAATATTTTGTGTAGCATTCACCTTCTGAGTGACATTTTGGCCCAGTGGTTAGCGCTGTTACCTCACAGCAAGAAGGGCCACCTTTCTGTGTGGAGTTTCATGTTCTCTCTGTGTCTGGTGGGTTTCCTCCAGGTTCTCCAGCTTCCTCCCACAGTCCAAACACATGCTGAGGTTAACTGGAGACTCTAAATCACCATAGGTGTGAGTGTGTCAGTGAATGGTGTGTGTGCTCCATGATAGACTGCTACCTGTCTGGGGTGGATCCCTGTCTCTCACCTGAAGTACTCTGGGTTTGGCTTCAGCAGATCATGTGACCCTACTGAGGAATAAGTGGGTATAGAATAGGACTGAACGATCTATCGTTTTCGACCGAAAATTGCGATCTCAGACAACACGATTTTGATATCGTCAAAGCCGCGTTTTTTCTGCTACTTAACTGACCCATTTTGTCACTCCAATATCACATTTACGGGGGTCTGTCCGTTGATGTCCGTCCACGGCGAGTTACCGAATCCGAGGCGCTACGGCGCCGACCTCTCGCGAAGCCACGAATCCCCGGCGATGGGTTCTCCGAGCGGCTAATTAACGATGCTAACTGATAACAGTTAGCCACCGCTCTCCTCCGGCGATACACACCGCGAGTATATATCTCCCTGCTGCCTCTCGAATGTCCGACGAGTGAGCTTGCGTGGTTTCCAACCACGCCGTGTGGACGCCGACGATTAGCTCTCCACCCTCCAAACCGGGAAAAACTTCGCTCAGTCTTGCTCCTACAGCACCAGCACACAGCACCACATGTACAACAGGCAACCACGCTCTCACTCCCGAACAGCGAACTTGAATAACCGGAAGTGACGAAAAACAACAAACACACCCGAACTGTGAACGACACTACTATAACATAACATCTCACACATTCGGTGAAAATAACAAATAAAATAAATAAATAATGGTGAGCGGATATTAGAACACTAAATGTAAAAGGATAAATGAAAATTATGAGCCTTCACTACACTCTGTATCAGCAACCAATCAATAAAGAGTTATGCATTTGGAATCTGCTGACCTCTGTTTTCATTCTTTAGCTTTATAGACTAAGTTTGCATTGAAATCGTGGTTGAAATCGAAATCGCAATATTTGCCAGAAAAATCGAAATTCAATTTTTTCTTAAAGTCCTTCAGCCCTAGTATAGAAAATGACTGACTGATATATGATTTTGTTGGAAGGGTGCACAACTTAAAAAAACTTAATTATTTAAGTTTTATGTGCATTTATTATCATATTTGTATCTACAAGTACACTTTTGGAAAACATTTCACCACTCATCCTACAAGGTGAAAGGTCATCCGGCTAAAAATCCCCATCAAATGCTCCATTTCCAATTGCTTTAGCAAAATGTGAGCCTGTTTTAGAAAATTAAAGCCTTTTTCCTCAGATGATATTATATTTTGTGGGATGTTTCTTTGTTATCATAAATCAGAAAGAAAAAAAAAATAAAACTGAAAAAATAGATTATCATAGTTAGGCAAGATGTCATTTCTGTCTTTTGATTAACTCTTATCTTTTCACTTTAAAATAATCTTTTACTTGTTTGTAAGTTATTAAGTTATTCTCATTGTACCAAGAGAAACTGATGTGGTATGTAACAGCCTACATATACATCTAAGGCAGCATTAAACATTTTATTTAACGGACAATTTTTAATTAACCACCTCCCTGTGGCTGGCTTGGCATCACCCCAACTACACAGAAAGCTAACATTATTCCTCTTTGTCTTTGCTAAAGAAAGAAGAGAAGAGGAAGAAAAGATTGCCTCCCTGTCTCTTCTCACTCAACGGCAGACATACAGTGAAAAGTCTTCTCCTTTAAATAGATTTCCACTGATGGCAGGGCAAGCCGACCCCCTCAGGCTGAGGAGAACTGAGGCTGAAACTCTGCTTTACTTTTTCTCTTTCCACAACCCTCTCTTCCTGACGTTCATCCTTTACTGCTTCCTCTAGCGGCTTTTCCCGTCACCGCTGGGAAGGGCAGAGCTGTTTGGTGGTTTGGTGGCATAGCTGCCTGCATGCTGGTTGCTCACATGCATGTTGATTGATTTGTTTCTGTGTCAAAATATCCCCTGGTGGTATTTTCTTTATTATTGTGTGTGTGTGTGTGTGTGTGTGTGTGTGTGTGTGTGCGTTCAGTGTTTTCAGACAGTTTCCATCACAGTATTTATATCTACTAAAGGTGTGGTGTTGGTGTTTAGTGATTATGACTCACTGAGAGTGTGCAGTAACTTGTTTCATAGTTTTATTATGACTTTTTGACACATTCCTGAACATCAGCTGCCAAGTTTCAATAGTGTTACATTTGTTTGTCTCCCATTTTATTTTATGGTGACTACATTAACTAATTTAAGCCCAAATTTTCAGTTGAGTCACAACAACAATCATGTTATGTATCTTTTTTTTTACATAACATGATTGTTTTTTTGTTTTTGTTTTTTTGCACTCTGCTAATATTAATGACTGACAACTATAGCTTCTGCTTGCACAAATATGCCCATAAATAAAAAATAAATAAATAAATAAATAAACTATTTATCTCAGTTGCAAAGTTCTCTATTCTATTTGAGTTATATGTTAGAGACTTGAACAATTAAATAGATATATACATCAGGGTTGAATAATAACTTAAATAAAATGACCTCTTCTTGGGGGGGTTTGTCTTCACCATTTTACTCAGGAAGAAAGACAGAAAGTCAATGATGTCCTATGACACATTGGAAGCACTTGGAAGCTTAATTTTTTTAAACCTTTGTCTACGTTGTCTACTAATGTATCTACTACTTTTATGAGTAAGATTTTACTGGTAGTTTGTAACATTGCACTTTAACCATTTTAAGCCTATCCATGGTGTTTTACTAATCCTGATCATGTGTTTCTGTGCCTAAACCACAGCATTGTCAAAATGCAGTAAAAGATCAGTATTTGTGAAAACATGCACATATCAAGAAAACACTGATGTGATATGTATGTCAAAGGTTGACAGTTGTTGTTGACAATTGTTGTCATTGTATCTGCAGACACAAAAACATTGCCTGTAAAATGGCTTTATCAGAGCTTTTCCACTTATTACAGCTGCCTCTGCTACTGAAAATGGCAGATGACAAGCACACTGAACCAAAACGGTGAAGTTGCCAAAGCTAATAAAAGCCAAAAGAGGCTTAAAGGTGGAGTTAATGATAATTTTATGTTTGTTTTACATGTTAATTTCACATTATACATAATAATTTGATGCACCGGTGATATAAATTGTACTGATTACTGCAGCATTAATGGCTGAAGGGCAACTGTACAGTGCTGTCTTTATCTGTAAATCCACACAGGTCTGTCAACAACAGTGTTGAAATGCCTGAATGAACCATGTGGTTATAACACCACAGGTGTAAGAGCTGCACTTTACACCTCATGATTAGTGTTTAAGAGATTTCTAACCTGCGTTCAAGTGCACAAAATGAGGAGAAGACAGTCTAACATTAGATGCTCCTACAGTATTTGAAATGTCTTAGTTCTTAAGAGTTAGGCACACAATCACTTAGAAAAACATTGTGTCTGGTTCAAACCCTACTTACAGAACTAATGTTGAGTCAAAGTCAGTCCCCAAAGTCAGCATAGATAGACAGACAGACAGACAGATAGAAGGCTCTAAAAATTAATATATTAATGAGCCTGTCCCTGATCGGCTGGTACATTTTTTATTGAAATGACCCACCCCCCTACTTTGCCTCTGATTAGCTTTCCCTAATATTCTTACCCTAACCCTAATCAATCTCACTCCGCATGTCTGAACCTAAACAACCCATGAAGGCAACGAGTACTAGCCAATCAGAAGCATTTTAGAGTGGGTCATACCAGAATCATCCTAAGGGAAATAAAATAATCTTCTGTAATTCCATTCAAACTGTCGACACTGAGGTCAGATGTATCTCAAAACACAGGAAATGCAGTTTTTGCATCATGATCTTTTTCATTATTATGTTCTACTCCATAGATATCGTTGATATCTCTTCATCATTTTTCTGTGCCTGGCCTGTTTGACTGCATAGCCTTTCAGACCCTGTTTCACTCTTAGTGACTGCTCTTCAGTTACAGCCATATTGACAGACCATGAACTTTGGTTTTCTAGGCTACTTGTCTTGGGACAGCTGACGTGACTGACTTCTCAAGAAGAACAAATCGATGTCAGTATCACTCTCTGCTATTGAATTTTTTTTTATTCTCTGCCTGCCACAGGGGCAGATTCTGTTCCACTGTTTCTCAGGTTTTTAGTAATGTGCTCTCTGTCCCTGCTTGGTCTGTTTTGCATGCCTACAGCCTTCCTTCTTTTCATTAGAAACTACTGAAATTGGCTATCATAGCTTGACAGCTTCTTGAACCCTTGAGGCCTTGATGGCCCATTGTCAGTTATCTTTCCATAGTATGCACATAGACCTTTAACAGCTGTCAAACACTTTCCTCACAGCAGATGAATCTACAGCGAGATATGAGTGCTTGAAATAAACAAGTTTGTATGGAGTTATGTCTAACATGTCCAAAGGCAAAATAAATATCAATATCTGTTCCAATAGGAAACAATCAAATGCAAGGTTCTGTCATAGCCGAGATGCAATGAACCTTACAAATGGGTTATTGGTGCAACCTGTCAGAATGTCTCTACTCATGGAATTACACTCTGTAAATATCAAAATACCACAGAAATACATTTGTTGTGTTGTTTCTTGTGTGAAGTATACTGATGCCTAGAACTAAAACTAATGACTATTTTGTTAGTTGATTAATATAGTGATTATTGAAATGTTGATCAGTAGTTGATGATGCAACCTGCAATGACATTCCATAACCCAAAAGATCATCATTGTACCACTAAAGACACCAGAAAATATTTAGATTTGGGAAGATGGAACCAGAGAATGTATAGTTATTCTTAAAAATGACTCAAATCAATTATCAAAATAGTAGCTCTACTGATGCCTTTTCTATTTGCTATTTCACTAAAGTGATTACAGAGTATAGGACAACAGGTCATTTAAAGGTTTAAGTGATAATGTCTACATTTGTGGCCTATTTCAGAACATGGTTTGTTGCATTTTTTTTTCTTAAGTTGGCCTTTTTTCTCATGAACTGCCATCCCAAAGCTCCAGCCTTAGATAAACTTTCAGAATGCTTGGTATGTAAGATAAGACCCTGCTGTCAGACCCAAGAAGCAAACACACCCCAAGGTGTTGACTATTTCTGAATGAGACATACCAGCCTGTCTAGCAGTAATGTGTGTCTGATTAGATGTGCATTGCCTTCAGTTTGTGGCTTGATGTCACAACACAGATAATTCTGATTTAAGGCTATTTCATTCGTAAATATGGGCTAAACTGCACTCATTATTAGATCAGCTTACTCATCACATGGAACCTGTAGCTTGGGAAAACAGTTGTATAATTTTGTTCTGTAGCTCTGGAGGAGCTTTGTAAAGAAAATACCACTGACGGTGTCATAGTGATATCATTAGGGTTATCTCAGCTTGGACTCAAAGACTACACATTTAAAGTGCTTACAGGCAGAGAGTAGTGGCTTCACAGCTACGTCAATGTTCTGTGTTTTAGATCAGCAGACACAACTGTAGCTAGAAACTCTGTTATTAGAGATTTTGTAACCTCTGCCCTCTATGTCAACGTCATAAATATCAGTGGTTGTCTCAGGCCTGAAGATCAGTCTTGAAGCTGCCGTTTCCCTTTAATAATCTGTCTGTTTTATGCTGGTCTATCAGTGTGTTCTGTGGTTACCGTGGCAGCACAACTAGTTGTGGCAGCAAGTTAAAATGTTGAATCATTATAAGATGATAACCGTCATGAGAGAGGCAGCTGCCCTTCCTAAGCTGCATTACTGGACATTTAAGTTGGTTCCAGTGTTTCACTAGGGACTCAAAAGTCAATACATCTCTTATCTATATTCTGACTCCTCTAAAGGAATGGAAGTGAAGTATCATTAAAGCACTGATATAAGTTCAGTATTCATTATCTTGGATAAATGATTTATTATGACATAAAATTCTGAAACAAACAGGGATTGTATTTATATTTCCATATTCATGGTGAATAGGAGGAATTATTTCGTCGCTGTAATCATTCTGCACTGCTCATACTGGCCATTAAAGATCCCCTGCAAAAGGTCTTCAATTGCACGTTAAAGACACAATTGGCAGTCTGTCCACATTGATTTGTCATTTAATGCAAAAATGCATTTATAAATTAATCTGAATCTCATATGAAGTTTCAGCAGTCTGAGTCATATATCTGCTACATTTACAGTTTTTAAAGTATCAAATTGCTTCTTTGTGTTTCCCTGTTGAGATGCAGTTGAAGTTGCTTCTCAGATTTTCTTTAGACCTTCTCAGACTTGATCTTCACTGTGTGAATGTGTAGCCAACTTTAAATCTCAATTATATCTTTTGTAATATTTCACTGTTCTGTAAAAGTTTCAGATCAGACCTACTAACAATAAAATATATTAATGTCTACATGTATGATAATTAAACAGAATAGGGGGATATTAGAGTATTAGTATTATTAAGACCTAAATTTATACATAATTACAGCATTACAGTTGACAGGTGGCTAGTCACTAGGGGGCTACAGCATGCTATCTACGAGGTGTTGCTCCCACCCAGCTCCACACTCATGGGACGACATGGGAAACGCTATGTCCATTTCAGTGTTTAATTAAGGCCCATGAGGAACAGACATCATATAATCACTGTTCCCTCTAAACAGATAGATAAAGCCAGCGTTACAGATTCCACATGTAGAAAGGGTTTGAGTCTAGCTTTTCTTCTTCCACTTGTCCTTCGGTTGCCCATCCCCCTCTTCTTGCTCCCTGCTGCCAGTTTCTCATAATAATGCAGATGAAGGTGTGCAGCAGAAGTCATCAAGGTTTTCAGAGACCTGCAGAGAGGTGTATGTGTGTGTGTGTTACATTCCATTTACTGGCAACAATGTGAGTGTCCTTGTACTGTATACATACTCACATTCATATACTGACCATGTATGGCTCTAAACACAGAGGCCAGCGGAAGAACTCAGTTTAGCCTGGCACTGTGTACTCCTACCCTCTCCTCCCTCATACATCTCTGTCATTCCTCCTCACTTCACTCGCTCAGAGGCTGGAAGTCCTCATCAGAGAAGATCAGGCATGTTTGCACAGTATCTACAGCACAGTGGAGCCAGGCTATAAACGCTGCTCTCATTTGTGCAGTGTTCGTGTATGTATTCTCTACACTGCACTACATTACACAACACTTGTAACCAGTCCTTTGCAAACCTGAACATTCAGGTGTATGAGAGCATGTTCCCTTTCCTGTCCTTTATCTACTGCATGTATAGGCTTTTGTGCTAATATGTTTTCTGTGTCCATTACTAAAGGAGCTGCTGAAGCATTTCAGCTACACATATATCTTTTCCTTTTAGCAGTAAGATTTAGATTCAGAGTAAGATTCAGATTTTGGCAAAAAGCTCATCTTTAGTAATCATTTAATTTATCATTTACACATTACAGGGCGACAAGGTGGAGCAGGGGTTAGCACTGTTGCCTCACAGCAAAAAGGTGTGGGTGAAAACCCACGCAGACACGGAGAGAACATGCAAACTCCACACAGAAAGGTCCCAGACCCAGGACCAAAGAGACCTTCTTGCTGTGAGGCAACAGCGCTAACCCCTGCGCCGCCATGTCACCTGTGTTGTAATCAGTACACGATAATTTTGTATATTCCATCCTCCACTGTGTTAAGCCACTCCCACTCCTTTCCCTCTGTGCTCGGATACTTACCAACTATTTTCACCATTGTTGTTTACACTTCGATATACAGATTAACAGGCATTTAAAGGGGCCCTATTTCCCCAGTTTATTACATTTAATTTTCATAGTCTGTGTATAAAATTTGCATGCTTAAGCATGTTTATAATTATCTAGTTATACCTGTAGCAGCGATGCAGTCTGCCCTCTCACATACTCACTCTGTTAAAAACCCTGTTTCCACCGTCCTCTCTCTACTGAAACACCCGTTCACTTGTGATTGGTGTTGGAGATGTGCCACCCCTCAGACAGCTGGAGTCACAAACAGAAATAGAAGTCAAGTACAAACACTCTGGAAGGAAGGAGCAACTACATGGATCCAGATGTGGTTATCTTCCACTCCTGTTGTGACATCACAACAATTTTAAATGGCTTTGGTTCAGCCAGGTTTCAGCAACAATACAGAGGAGGTCAGACCACAACAGAATGAGTAGTATTTACACACAAGCACTGAAAAAAGGGATTTTTTCCCTTTAAAGTCCCTTTTTGGTCCCTTTAACGTCCTCCAGCAGATGCTGACTCATTAACTAACCTCTGTAATATTATACATTTAAGTTTTTCTTATAAAACTTAGTGTCTTACATGGAGTAATGATTTCTCTTCAGTGCCTGGCATACATCATCTTCTTGCTAAGAAATAAATGTCTAGATTGATACTTTGATGTCCTCTCAGCATGGTTAATCCATTTCTTATTTCATTTCAAAACGTATACAGACTATACAGATTTACTGTCACAGACAAATGCACCTTATTGAGCTATTTTAGCTGAGTGATGCTGACATTACACCACAGATGGTAAGGGCAGACGGGTGGGTCAATTGATTATCCAATAAGAGGCATAGTTAGTGACCTTAATAATAATATTCTTGGTTGTTTTCCACTGGAATGTATAGTTTATATTGAATCTATAGTTTGTATTTTTTCCTCCACACTCTGACCGTGATAGCTTTTGTTCCTTTGGAGGAAGTGGTTTGACGTATAATGTTGTTGCAGCTAATGCTGAAGCTCTGGGAACTGAGTGACTTCAAAGAAAAATGGATAAACTTTATTTAATGCTTGAGAATAGCTGAGTCTGACTCTGACCTGTGACCGAGCTCAGTGAGGGGCATGACATTTTCTCAATCTCCAGGCGAATCACAACAGAGAGGATGTTTCGGTAGGAAGGGGAGGGGGGAAATAGGGTTTTTCCGAATGAGTATGTGAGAAGGCAGACTGTATTTATTTACATAAATATAATGAGCGAGTATTTGTAATTTGACAAGATTTTAATGTAATTATACCGACCTCTGGCCACTGGGTCTTACAACCGTTCTGGGGGAAACCCTACTACAAGGTTTTAGTGTAATGTCATTCACCGACTATAATTACTCTTCATTGGCCTGTTAATCCCGGGGCCTGTAAGGATGTGTGTGCAGACTGTTACTTCTACAGACAGGAGAAGCTCAACGTTCTGTATTCACTAAATAAAGGACTGTGAAATGAGTACACACCCATAAAATGGAGATTATTGTCATGTAGACAAATCATTGTTAATTTAATTTTGTTTTATAAACCACATACATTACAACACCAATGAAACATTTCAACTTGTTCATAACCTGGTAAATTGAATCCAGTGGAATTCATTTTAGAAAACAGGTTGTGTTGTCCTTTTTGAAAATGTGTACCATCTATCCTTGATTCTTGAAAGCAAAAACAATCGAAGAGGTACACGTACAGTATAGTATATCTGACAAGAGTGAAATGTCCAATGTGCTGAATATTTTGAAACCTTCTGTACACTATGAAGCATGATTTTAACATGCTTCATAGTGTACATGAAATCTTTGTTGCTTCTGGAAAACAACTTGTCCCACCATTTCTATTTATAAAAGCAGTAATAACACAGCACACCAGGGACTGCTTCCTCCCCACCAGTGCACATCTGTGTCCTCACTGCACCAGCCACAGCTGGTGTGTGTGAGTGTGTGTGTATGTACATGTGCATGTGTGTATGTACAGGCATGAAAAATGTTGTCTTTTGTCTACTCATACTTTTTAATATACTTTTCTGTTGTTTTTGTTGTGTTGTACTTTGTATGATCTATTCACTGTCATTGTGATAAATCAGATTTCCTGTACATTTTTGTACATATATATATATATATATATATATATATATATATATATATATATATATATATATATATATATATATATATATATATATATATATGTAGAGAGATAGATCCTCTTGCTCCTTGTGCGTTTGTATGTATGTGACACTGACTCATGTAAGGAATGCATTCACACCTGGAAGTGATCACTTGTCAGCATTGTTGTTTCATTCATTTGGAAGCTTCAGTCAGTCATTTTCTATACCCGCTTATTCCTCACAGGATTTGTTTATTTTGCATTTTTTTTATATAATTAACTTCCAAAAACCTTGATATGAACAAGTGCATTTTCAACTTGTTCAACAGTGAGAAGCTCACTTAATTTCAGCTTCTCTGGAAACAGCTGACAGGAGTGTTTTCCTCCCTTCTTGGGTGCAAAGTATGTTGACTTTTAGTCAAACAGCTGTCTCTGTTGTGTAATGTAATGTTGATTTACATCTGCATGTTTAAACCTTTTAGATTAGACTAGTGTCAGTGTATCAAAATCAGTAAAATTGCATCTTTTATACCACAGAACATAAGCATACTTTAATAAATTGCACAATGAATCATGATAAAGTAAAGAATGATTCCAAGTCAGGTATGTTCCTTGTGTTTTGTGTTGAGCTTTTTATTGGACTCCATGACATTAAAAGGTTTCCAAAGACATTCTGTTGTATATACAGACTTAGAAGGTCTTTACAGGGTCATCTTTAACATCTCCATAGTAATAATAGTAATAGTAATAACTCACTTGGATTTATTTTAACTGTGCCTGGCTAATGTGATACTGGGGAATGGAAAATTCACTTCTACATTATATATACACTCACCGGCCACTTTATTAGGTACACCTGTCCAACTGCTCGTTAACACTTAATTTCTATTCAGCCAATCACATGGCAGCAACTCAGTGCATTTAGCCCTGTAGACATGGTCAAGACAATCTCCTGCAGTTCAAACCGAGCATCAGTATGGGGAAGAAAGGTGATTTGAGTGACTTTGAATGTGGCATGGTTGTTGGTGCCAGAAGGGCTGGTCTGAGTATTTCAGAAACTGATGATCTCCTGGGATTTTCACGCACAACCATCTCTAGGGTTTACAGAGAATGGTCCGAAAAAGAAAAAATATCCAGTGAGCGGCAGTTCTGTGGGCGGAAATGCCTTGTTGATGCCAGAGGTCAGAGGAGAATGGCCAGACTGGTTCGAGCTGATAGAAAGGCAACAGTGACTCAAATAACCACCCGTTACAACCAAGGTAGGCAGAAGAGCATCTGTGAACGCACAGTACGTCGAACTTTGAGGCAGATGGGCTACAGCAGCAGAAGACCACGGCGGGTGCCACTCCTTTCAGCTAAGAACAGGAAACTGAGGCTCCAATTTGCACAAGCTCATCAAAATTGGACAATAGAAGATTGGAAAAACGTTGCGTGGTCTGATGAGTCTCGATTTCTGCTGCGACATTCAAATGGTAGGGTCAGAATTTGGTGTCAACAACATGAAAGCATGGATCCATCCTGCCTTGTATCAACGGTTCAGGCTGGTGGTGTAATGGTGTGGGGAATATTTTCTTGGCACTCTTTGGGCCCCTTGGTACCAATTGAGCATCGTTGCAACGCCACAGCCTACCTGAGTATTGTTGCTGACCATGTCCATCCCTTTATGACCAATGTACCCAACTTCTGATGGCTACTTTCAGCAGGATAATGTACCATGTCATAAAGCTAGAATCATCTCAGACTGGTTTCTTGAACATGACAATGAGTTCACTGTACTCAAATGGCCTCCACAGTCACCAGATCTCAATCCAATAGAGCATCTTTGGGATGTGGTGGAACGGGAGATTTGCATCATGGATGTGCAGCCGACAAATCTGCACCAACTGTGTGATGCCATCATGTCAATATGGACCAAACTCTGAGGAATGCTTCCAGCACCTTATTGAATCTATGCCACGAAGAATTGAGGCAGTTCTGAAGGCAAAAGGGCGTCCAACCCATTACTAGCATGGTGTACCTAATAAAGTGGCCGGTGAGTGCATATATATGTGTATATATATGTGTGTATATATATTTATATATATATATATATATATATCAGTGGCGATTTGTGATCTTTCAAACAGGGGAAGCTCATATTTGCCATACATCATAAACGTTATTTACAGACATCCCATGTTCCAAAAAGTAATTTCAGGGAGATTTATTTGTTTGTCATTTATTGAGATGTTTACTGGAACTTCTGGGAGACTTGGCCCAATGTTAGCATTGTTAGCCATCATATCTGCTAGCTGGTCACTAGCCGAGTATGATTGCACTATGGAACAAAAGGTAATTAAAACTAGAACAATAACAATAAGAACAAGGAAACTTTAATATTTATAGAACAATGAAATACGTGAGTGTGATTTATTTACAGTGTAAGAGTGAATTATTTCACTCTGGAAAGGCCAACAAATAGTCTGTCATTTGACTTCACATGGACAATCCGCGATGGGACTGAAATCATGCAGCTGAGGTGACATCATGCAGACATCCCAAGTCTCCCGGAAGTTCTTGAGTGGCTCCGTGATGCCCGGATTTTTAACACGCGAGTGTATTTTTATAAATATGCAATGCGAGTGAGAGCGTGCAGGCAAAACAGTAACTCGTGCATTATATGTGGATCGCTTTGATTCGATTGCGCAGACACGCAAGCGAGCAAGAGAGACGCGATCGATAAACATCCCCCTGAAATGACTTTGGAACCTGTGGTGGTGTCTGCGTTATATATAGTTTTGAAACCTGTCGGTCAAACTACATTCTGGATTTCCTCCAATCACCATGCATCACCACTACATTCTGATTTTCATCCAATCAGCATGCGGACGCTCAGCGTCCAAGCCCCGCCCACACTCCATTGACTCCCAGAGACGCTCAGCGTCCAGGCGGGCTCTAATTTTCAGCATTTATCCAATGGGCGCCAAGTTTCGAGGCGATGAAAAAAAAAGCCCCATTCACTCTCAGAGACGCTCAGCGTCTATGGGGAAATGCCCAGAAGACCTGGTCTCTGGTCAACGTATGGGAATGTACGGACATGTAATTTATTTATTCATGATAAGTAGCTGATTCTGAAAGAACTCGTCTTCAATATGAACATGTTCTAACAGATTTATAGTCAATAAAATGTTAACACAGCTGCACAAATTTGGCCATTTATTTTTTGACAGGGCAGGGGAAGTTCAGCTTCCCTTGCAGTCTTAAAGAAATCGCCACTATATATTAGTATGTATTAGTGCTGTTAATTAATTAAGTGGCAATTTAACGCGTTAAAATTTAAAATTTAACGCGTTAAAAAATTTAATGCAATTATTTATAGTATCAACGGTGGGGAGCCCAGGGGTTAAAGTGAACCGGAACTGTCCGGAACTACATTCCGTTCAAAGATTCACGACCGGAGCAGCGTTCCGTTAAAAAAAAGGAGAAGAAGCTCCCTGTCAAAATCCCATGTTAAATAAAGAAAAAGATGTACTAAAGTCAGATTAGTTACCTTATCCGTGTGCTGGAACAATTCCAGTGTGCTTGTTTCAGTGTAATCTACGCTGTTTCGGTGTCTGTGCCATTTGGCACGGAGCGACAAGTCTGAGTGCGTCTCTGGTTGCTATGCAACGCGAAGCGAGCCGAGCTGAACAAATGCGTTTCTGGTTGGCCGATGGACACGGTCACGTTATCAGCAATTTCTATATTGAGAAATAAGTGACTATTTGAGACAGCCTTATTTTATTTCAGAATTTTATTTATTTAACTGAATCGCTGTATTTGTTATACATTTTTGAAGACAGCTTTATTTTATTTATTTAACTGTATTGCTGTATTTGTTTTATATTTCTGAATAATGCACCTGACCTGAACTGATTTGCAGATGTGCTTGACCTTTACTTTTGGATTTAACTCATGAAGCACAGTTCACCAATAAAAAATTAGATTTCAGATCTTCTCTTCTTACTGTATTGAATTCAAATTCTTTATCAGGAGACCTTTAGCAGATATGACATTAAAACACGATTAAATCAATTAATTAATTACAAAATCCTATAATTAATTCGATTAATTTTTTAATCGACTGACAGCACTTATTTTTAGACACAAAAAACATGCTGCACATGTTTGGGGGTAAAATGATCAGTGAAATGCTGACAAGACGGTACAACTAAAATCTCCCTATTATGGTAAAAAATCTCTGGTTAATAGTCTTGAACACTGCTCTTCTGGAGCTTGTGCTACAACAAAATATTAAATTTTATTTAACTTTTTCACATGAATCATCCAAATGAACAGATCAATTGTGATTTGGACCAGTTTTTACAATTGATGCTATGGTAATGAAATTTGAAATGAAATGAATTGTTTTTATGTTAGTTGATCATTTTAATAAAATCGTTCACTGATGTTATGTATATTTTATCCAAGGTTTATAAATGGAACATTTTCTTTTCGAGACAAAGTCAGCTTTAACCTGTACATATGGTCAAAAACCATATGTACAGGTTGCACACAGAATTTGAAATTGCAGTGCTCCCGAGGCCCACAGTGAACATTAAAACATCTTTTAAACAAGACAATAAAACAAGATGACAAACATAACAATGTAATCATAGGAAAAAAGTACAATAAGGCTTGTATATAATACAAAAAGGACATGATGAAACTCAAATGGTGCCATTTAAGCAGACAACCCATGATTCTGATGTTCAGAAAATACTATTATTGTTTCTCTGATGCATGCTTTTTTATCAAAGGAAGTGAATGACTCTTAGTAGTAAAGTAAAACAATTGTATTTTTATTTTATTACCACAAAAAAGAACATAAAACATTGCAAATTTGATCATTCATGAGAAATGATGCTATGAAATCAAACAGTTTTTGGCTGCAATGATTACAAAAACCTCAAGGAGGGATTGTTTAATGTTTCCACAGCACCAGTTTTATCAGCAAAAAAGAGTCATGCCATATACTCACCACAGTGTGGTGGGTACATGCAAGTGTACACTGCTCATTCCATCTGCAAGTCTCTTTCAAAAAATTCCTTTTTATAACATGGGAATATGTATTTAAAATGTCAACGCATTACCACCCACATATGTCTTCACCAGGGTCATTATCAGCAGAAGCTTAGACATATTTATTATGTTACACTCATAAGTTAAGTGGGAGGATGGTTCTCTTTTAATGTGCAAGCTGATTGTGTGATGTATCATCACCAGAAGAGAGGGAAAGAGGGTTAAAAGAAGGGAGTAGGAGAGAGGAGAGGAACTACGTAAAGGATTAGGTCAGCCAGGTCTTTCCTCTCTTCTCCTCTCCTCTCCTTCCCTCCCCTTCTATCGATTTATGGCCTTACATTGTAAGGTTATCCTGTTATTTTGGAGCATCTTCATAAGAAAGATAATCTAGAAGACCCAACTAATGTATCTGGATGCAATATAATATGTTATCATTTGCTTTTGTTTTTTTGGCTTCAGAACAAAATGTTGAATGCAGGCTGAGTGCTCAGGGCACCGTCCCCCACCACTCTCTGAGAAGCTGAAATTATAAAAGGTAATGATGATGGTGTTCGGGCTGCTTCTAAAATGGTGCACAGGCCCCAAATTCAGTGAAACGGTGAGTTAAAAGGACTGCACATATGAGGGGGAGTCAGACGGGAGTGAGAGTCTCAGGCAGAGGATGACGGCTCAGTGCACAGGAGGGTGGAGGAGAGATTTCAGGGCCAAAGAAGCCAGCAGGTCTGGAGGTGGAGTGAGCAATCCCATCAGTATGTGATAAAACCAGAGCCGGTGGGCAAGGCCTACAATATCCAAAAGGTGTTTTTCACACTGCAGCCATTTATGGTCAGCAGCTAGTTAGATGCCCAGCCAAGGACATAAATTAGCAAAGGAACCAGTAAAGATGACATGAGAGAGATTCAGGGTTTTTCCTGACTGGCAAATGTGTTTGAAACTTTAGTACATTGCAAGTAACAAATGCTTCATTATTTACATATTATTACATTAATAATATCTGACACCATCAGAGAAAGCATGATATGGCCCAGGACGTATTTCCATCATGGTTCCTAATGGGCCATTTGTTAAACTTCGCCCTGCATGAGGGTCATAGACACTCAGAATGCTCGTCACTTACTCATAAGTGTGGACTCTGGAGCAAAAGAATGGAGTTCAATAATACATGTTGTATGGCTTCTTATGTACAGAATATACAGATTAGGTTACGTTCAGAATATACAGTATTTATTGAAATTTTATTTATTGGTAAAATATGTCAATGGGCAATTGTGACACAAACAGGATGCATGCACAAGTCCCTACTGAGTCAAGGTGTTGCAAGATGTAGTGCACTCCCATGTTGCCTGCTTCATTCACTGACTTGTTTGGCTTGTAGGGAAACTGCAGAGGGACCTGCAGAAGACCTGTGATGTCCTTCAAGTGGGCCAACACCAGTCTTTCAAGGGATTTCATGTCCACAGATATCAGGGCAACAGGCATCTAGTCAGTCAGGTTTCTTGGGGATTGGGAAGATGGTGCAGCGTTTGAAGCAGGAGGGGACTTCACACAACTCCACAAATCTGTTGAAGATCTGAGTGAAGATGGGCATCAGCTGGTCAGCATTTTCTATCTCTGAAAGGGCTGGCACACGTCCTCCTCATAGATCCTGAGTGCAGGTAAAGGGTCAGTGGGGAGGTCTGAGGGGGATTATTGTTGTGGTGGGTGAGGGGTGTGAGAGATGGTCTATCAACCTACAATAAAAAATATTCAGCTCCTCAGTTAGGTGATGGTTCCCTGTTGTGTGGTGGGGTTCTCCTCCTGTAGTTGGTAAGGGTCTCCAAGCTCTTCCACACTGGCATGATTGCTTACTGAAAAGTTGTTTTTCAGCCTCTCAGTGTAGCTCCTCTTAGCTACTCTGATCTCCTGAGTTAGTGTGTTCCTGGTCTGGTTGTACAGGATCCTGTCTCCACAACTGTAGGCCTCCTCCTTGGCCTGGCAGCATCAAAAACACTCCAATCAGTGCAGTCGTAGCAGGACTGTAATTCCAGTTTTGCCTTAGTGGTCCATCTCTTCACAGTCTTTTACCACAGTCTTAGCAGATTTGAGTTTCTGGCTGGTGACCATCTGGGGTGTGACCGCGCTGGGATAGGCTCCAGCAGACCGCTGCGACCCTAATGAGGAATAAGCAGGTATAGAAAATGACTGACTGACTGATCAGAGTCACAGTGCTGCCCGGGGAACAGAGTGATAGATGCCCTTTAAAGTTTTGTAGCAGTGGTCCAGGGTGTTTGTGTTGTTGGTGGGACACTTGATGTGCTCTCTGTAATTTGTCAGTTCTTGGCTGAGGTTTGCTCTGTTGAAGTCCCCCAGTATGATAAGCAGGAAGTCTGGATGTTGTTGTTCCATGTTCCTTATCTGGTCAGCCAGCTATTGTAAAGCCTTACTAACACAGGCCTTATGATGATGACTCCTCCCAGAATGAACTTGGAGAACTCCCATGGCGAATAAAAAGTTTTACAGTTTATAAAAAGAGTTTCTAAATAATGGCTGCACAACTTCTTCACTACTATGATATCCATACACCAACCTCCACCAGGGTTGTTATATTTGTTAGGTTTCTCTGGACAAATATTTATGCATCTAACCAGCAAACAGAGGGCTTGGCTGAAAATTATGACGTTGAGGTCATGTGCTAGTATGTGTTGTAGTCAGTTTATAGTGGTAGAAAGTTGAGAGCAAAGCCATTTGGTCCATTTGTTAAATATTATATATCCAGAAGTTTAAGCCAGAGCAAGAACAGTCAGTCATGTTCTATATCAGGGCTATTCAATTAGTTTTCCATTTGGGCCACATTTGGAATCCAAGACCTTAAGTTGGGCCACAAATTTTTCTCACTTACTAACAAGTGGTCATTTTTCATTTTTCTTTATAATAAACCATATTTATTAGTGCTGTCAGTCGATTAAAAAAAATAATCAAATTAATTACAGGATTTTTTAATTATTTAATCGAATGACTCACATTTTTATGTCATATCTGATAAAGAATTTGAATTCTAGGATATTAATAAATTGTAGTGCATGACTAATCAATTGGATACAGTAAGAAGAGAAGATCTGAAATCCAATGTTTTATTGGTGAACTGTGCTTCATGAATTAAATCCAAAAGTAAGTAAGTGCATTATTCAGAAATGTAGAACAAATACAGTAATACAGTTAAATAAAAAAAATTCTGAAATAAAATAAGGCTGTCTCAAATAAGCACTTAAGCTCAATATAGCAATTGCTGATAACATGACCACGTGACCATCAGCCAACCAGAAACACATTTGTTTAGCTCGGCTCGCCTCGCACGCTCAGACTTGTCGGACAAACACCGAAACAGCGTAGATTACATTGAAACGAGTCACTGGAATTGTTGCAGCACTCGGATAATGTAACTAATGTGACTTTAGTTCATCGTTTTCTTTATTTAAACAATGTTTATTTAACATTTCACCACACTGGAACATACTCATAATTAATTGCGTTAAATTTTTTAATGCGTTAAATTGTGGCATAATTAATTAATCGAATTAATGAGTTAAAATGACAGCTCTAATTCTAACATTATATTTATTGATATTTGATAAACTAAAATGCATAGATCTATATTATGTTCTGGAGACTAGTGAACAGTATTTTATTTTTCAAGCGCAACATCACCTCTGCTGCATCTGGGCCGCAGCCTGGCCGCATGTGGCCCGCGGGCCGCCAATTGAATAGGCCTGTTCTATACCCACTTATTCCACATTAGGGTCACAGGGGTCTGCTGGAGGCAATTTCAGGGATACACCCCAGACGACCGCCAGCCACACACCCACTTTGAGTCTCCAATTACCTCAGCACGTTTGTACTGTGGAGAGAGAACACTGACACGGCAAGCACATGCAAACTATACACACACACACACACACACACTTGATTCTGCTAATGATGATGAGCCAGGCCTGTGTAGATCGATCACAATGCATGCTGGTTAGTTTTGTGTTGTACACAAAATACAATACACACATCATCTACTATACTCTATGTATGTTGACCTGTTAATTCAGTAATATAAGTTATATATATATATATATATATATATATATATATATATATATATATATATATATATATATATTTCTTTGTATTGGTTCTTACTTATTTATATAGAAATGAGCAAACAGTAATGTATTAATAATTCATGGAGAATGAATGGGATGAGGTAAATTTGGACTTCTTTCCACACCTTTTCGGATTAAAAGATTTAATTGAATATGTAAATTAAATGGTTCTGTCTTTTTTTCACAGGTTGTCTTTCTTTGTCCATTTGTGTATTCTTTCTTTTTTTGTTTATTTAATATATATTTATAGACTACTAACAACTAACTAAATAACAGAGCTTTAACTATCTAGTAGCAAACTACTAGTAGAAACATATGGGTCAAACAGAAAGTGAATATATCTGTGACTTCCTGTATAATCTGCTTTGAAAGTGGTTGGATAATGTCCAACTTCACCACAGTTTGTCTTCACCATTCCCTGCTGCTGCTGCTGCAGCTGCTGCTGCTGCCGCCTGTTCTTGTTCATTTCCAGGCGAGGTGCAGTTCATCTCGAACAAGCCTGTTGATCAGTAGAATCACATGTCTAGCAAATATTTAATTCTATCGGAAACAGGGATCTCCATATGCTACTTGAGCCTTCAAAGTGAAATTTTCAGGAAATAAACTAAACCATGAAATAAAAAACAGTGTAAAATTCTATCTGCTGTGGTAAAGAATATTATCCAACTCACCCACTCCTTAATGTGTACATACACACACATACTGGACTGCTGCTGTGCTTTTTAACCTTGAAAGTAGTAATATCAGAAATCAAGGACATTTTAGACCTGGTTTTCTATAAATATTACAGAAACATTCAGGTAAGCAGAGGAATGTAAATAGACAGATACCCATGATACAGCCATGCATGAACATTTTTATGATAGCTGTTAACAAAAGAAACGATAGTGGAGTTAAAGGCACATAATACTGGAGGTACACATGCACTGTTTTCATGAATCACTTAAAACAGCTTCTGATCTATCCTCATAAACCTACTGCTTACCTTTGAGCCTATGGACTGCTATCAGTTGTGTTCCTTATTTGATGTTTGTTCCTAAGTTTTAAGGCTACAAGTTAGAGGGAAACGGCAATGGCAGAAAATGCTGACACAAATACTTTCCCACCCCTTGCATTTGTCATGCTGTTTGTGATTGGCAGAAAATCTGTCATTAGACTACCGCCCAGATTGTATTTTCATATTTCATTGTCAGCACATTTCCCGGCAGGCTTGCTGCATCCCAGCTCCTCCCTGTGGGACTTGCTAAACAGTCATCTATAATTTTCCATTCTTCAATCACAATCTGCCACAGCATGCCACAGGGGATCTGGAGCTTGTTTTGACCCCCGTGTTAGACTCAAGGAAAAGGAGAAACTAATATACACAGATTTACACAGGAAGTTATTTTCAAAGATCAACAATATTTTGAAGCTCTGGTATCTCCTTATTTGTGCTTTATTTGCATGTTCAATATATCTATGTTGAGTCTGTATGTTTCAGGTTTAATGCTAATGGAAGCTTTTTTTTTTTTACTTTCCAAAACTCATGCAAACATGGTTCCCCTTCCCTGAGTGGTTTGACAAAAATTCATGCCCTCTGTTATATTTTCTCCTTGTTTTAATCATGATGGGATATATGATGTGACATACGATACAGTTTAATTTTTTTCAGTACCTGCAAAACTACCTACACATCAGCTTCATTAATACTCAACTCTATTTATAAAATGTTATTAGTCTAACACATACAGAACTAAAATGAGGAAAATGCCAAGGTATAGTCTCACAGAGCTGCTAGCATGGCTGTAGACTCTTGGGCCCTATTTATGCTGCTTTCTATTTGTATTTGGAAGTTGTTTTTTTCAAGCTGCACCATCAATGTGTGAATGTGTGTGAATGGTTTCCTGATGTACGGACAGCACCTTGTATGTCAGCCACCACCATCCATGTGTGAATGAGTGAATGAGCACTTGTAGTGTAAAGCACTTTGAGTGGTCAAAATGACTAGAATACATATACATATGCAGTCTATTTACCATTTACCATTCAACACCCCCAAGTTGACAACCCAGGATGGCTGCCACAGACGTAGTAGCCGTAGAAACTTCTGTAATATTTGTTTGTTGCACTAATCAGCCATATGCATATTATTGTTCAACATGTATATATGGAAATGCTGCTATAGTGTTGTTGACATTTTTCTTGTAATATGTGCAAACTGCAACACTGAATGTGCTAAGAATAGCTAACAATAGCCTGTAGCCATGGTCATGTTTAATTTGATGTTATTTCTGACTTTGTAACTGGAAAAGTAACTTGGCTATGACGTCAATTCCCGCTCCAATTTCTGATTAATGAGGTACATTCATCAGGTCCTAAACAGAAACTTTGTGATAAGTCTGCCCAACATTCACATTTTGGGTTATAGTATTTAATTGACAGGACTTCATCTCATCCAAATTCACACCTTGAAGGGTGACCTATGTGACCCTTTGTTATGGGATGGGAGGTGTGGTCTATAGCTCCACCCTCTGTGATCCAGAGATATAGCTCCTGGTTTCCATCATCAGGCTAGAACTGAAGAAGCCTTTCGGATGAAAGGTGAAACGTCTTCAAGCTCAAAGAAAAAGTCCAGTTGCCTACTTTTAAAACCTCTTGACTACAATGACCTGGATGAGTGAGAATCTACACAGATGACTTATAAGGATGGTTGGCATGGGAATTAACTGACATGGAAAGTTAAATTGATGAAATAAGTGGAAAATTCCTGTTTCAGTGGAATCAGTGGAGAATTATGTGACTGTCCTGCTAATAAATAGAGACAGAAATATATCTTGCTGTATCTTACTCTGGTACATGGACTGATTTAAATTAGAAAAGTAGTATATCCTGGATTTTGAGAAAATATAAATTGATACAGTGTTGAGGAAATATTGAGTATGAGATCTGTAGGGGGCAGTGGGAATAACGTCTTTATGATCCACGGGGAAGTTTATTGATGTTGTTTATGTTGTTTGTTGTTTGTTTTGTGTTACACTGAAAAAACAAGGAAATGATGTGTTCTTTCCATCTTGACTACTTGACCACAGGGGGCTCCAATTTGAATCCATTATCAGATGGCCCTCTCTCTGTCTCTGTCTCTACTCTACTATCAAATAAAAAGGTGAAAAAGCTAAAAAATAAATAAATAAATAAATAAATAAGGGACTGATTGAGGCAGTTCGTGTTATACCCAAACCACACCAATGAATAATTTGGGAACCCAAGACAACCTCCTTGTGCCATATGCTCTCCATTTCCAACAGGCACTGTTCCCCCAAAGTGCTCCATATGCCTTGTGCTTAGACTATGCATTCACATTAGTCTAGTCTCCTTTTTGTGTTTTCTGTCTGGAAGAAAAGAAGAAAGTTATATAAAGTTGATTATTATTGTTTTATATATGTCAGCGTCCCTGGTCTGAGTGCCTTACTCTCATATCCAATAACCCTTCAGGCTGTACTGAGTGTAGACCGATGCTGTCTGCATTGTCTTAAAAGCAGAGAAGACACATTATCCCCCCCCCATAATGTGACTTCCTTTTCTCTTTGTTTATATTGCCAGTGGCACTACTGATTGTCACTTACTATGTACAATATGTCCCCATGATAGGTTGGCGACCATCTGGGGTGTATCCCTGCCTCTCGCCTATAATGCACTGGGATTGGCTCCAGCAGACCCCTGCGACCCTTTTAAGGAATAAGTGGGTATAGAAGATTATTGAATGAATGAATGAAAATTAATTAATGAATGTACAATATGTGTTTGTGCTGCAAAGCACTCTGTTTCATTCTACTCTGTTTAAATGGTTACAATGATAAGAGTAGCATAGAGGCCTCATGATGCATCTTCAGTAGCATCTTCATACACACCTCACACTTTCCTCTGTTATTCTGCCTCAGGCCTTCCGAACACAATTCATAAATTTTACCTTGAATTTCAATAAGCATAACTGGGATTTATTTAACCAGGCACCATATATTTACAGAGATGCAGCTATAAAAATAGAATGCAGCCACTTTGCAGTATACCTACACACGGCCCAAACCCAAATATGAAAGTGTGGTCTTGTATTCCACTGTTGGTTGTATGTTCAGTGCACACTGTAACAGTTAAGCCAATATGCTTTTTGTGGTGTGTGTGTATGTGGCTACACCTCTAAAAGTAGTTTTGGTGCAAATCAATATATATAGAAATACTGGTGCCTGTGTTGATCACCCATATTGATTCTCTGCTCTGTGATTTAGGACTTGTTTAATATGGCCTGCCACAACAGACAACGTATTAACTGACCTCTAGCCAGTCTATCTGACAGCCTCCCATACCAGTACAGTAGACAAACTACCACATCTCCTCCTCCTGTAATTTTGTGAACCACCAGTTCATATCACAAAACTCCCAGTGCATGAAATGATGAATATGTTACAGTATTGTGAAGTTTATTAAGCTTTCAATCATGCTACAGGCTGGAGGAATTCATCTCATAGCAGATAGACTTTGAACACAATTGACTCAATAAAAAAACTACACTATTTCCACACAATGGCCCTCATTTCTCAATCCAGCATAGAAGCCAGTGCCGATCCAAGTGCAGAAATCACCATAGGACAGGGTTCACCTGATTTATGAAACATGCGTATCTTTCCAATCACAGTGTAAGAATGACAGGGCATTGCTAAAAATGGCAGCTGAAAACAGTTATCAATTAACCATCACAACCCTATATATTCTAGGTTTAGAGCAGGGGTCTTCAACCTTTTTTTTAGCCCAGGGACCCCTTGGCTATCAGAAGAACAGAGCAGGGACCCCCACTTAAAATTGTTATTTTATTATTATAATTTGTAGTAGTAGTAGCAGTAAAAGTAGTAGTAAAAGTATGATTAGTATCAGTAGTAGTAGTATTAGTAGTAGTCATAATAATAATAATAATCTTCAATATTGAGGCAATATTTTTTATTATTGTTATTTTCCAACAATGGAACATTTAACTTCAGGATGCCAAGTAGGCTATGCCTACATTAGTGAGATGATGATGATGAGATGATGATGAGTGAGATGGTGGGTGGCACACGGCTTGTCTATTCTGAGAGAGATGGAGGTTGTTAGGCAGAGAATGATGTCATCCTCAGGCTGCAGTCTGGAACGGTTTGCTCTTCAGGTAGGTGAGGGAGGAGAATCCGCTTTCACAAAGGTGGTAGTTGCAAAGGGCAAGAGGCTCAGCATGGCCTTTGCCTTTGATAGCTGGGGGAAGTATGGTTGGCAATGGATCCAGAATTGGGGGGGCTTGGCGTCATACACATTCTTGTATACACTGCCTGTAGATAAGTCAAGCTGATAAATCAGCTGATCTTCCTTGATGGCTGTCAGGGTGGAGCCATCACATGCATTCTCTTTGAAAGGAAACTGTATCCATGTCTTGTCCTTTTTCCAATGCTCATCCTGAGAAAAGTACCTTCCAAATTGGCTTTCCAGTGCTTCCAAGTGATCAATAATTGTGCAGTTCATGTCACGTGACAGCATCGTGGCATCTGTGAGCTCTTCCACTGATGGAAACATGGAGATGTTGTCTCCCCTGACACATTCTCTCCACTTTTTCGTTTTCTTAAGAAAGCCTTCCATTTTGTCATAGAGCTGGATGGCATGTGCATTGTGTCCCAAAGAAAAGAAAGAACCTTTCAGTCGGTTCAACTCTGAGAAAATGTCCGCTAGGTAGGCTAGTTTCGTCACCCAAACATTATCACTGAAAGGCTCAGCCAGCTCCGTGTGCTTCTGGCTCACTAGAAAGTCATGGATAGCTGTGCAAAATTCAAAGACGTGTGCCAATACTGATCCACGGGGAAGCCACCTGACTTCAGAATGGTAAAGGAGCGTGTTGTGTTCCTCTCCTGTAGCAGTACACAGAGATGCAAAGAGGCGAGTTTGTAAGGCGCTCTTCTTAATGCAATTGACAGCTTTTACAACAGTGTCCATAACATCAGCCAAGTCAGTGCTCATTTATTTGGTGGCAAGGGAATCTCTGTGTAGCATGCAATTTAATATAACTTTCGGCACAACTTTTTTGACATGCATCAAGAGACCACTTTCTGACCAGTCATGGCACACACGCCATCTGTACACACCGCAACCCATTTTGCCCAGCTTATGTCGTTCTCATGAAAAAAGTTATCAATCACTTTGAAAATCTCAGCACTTGTAGTGCGCTCAGGCAGCATCTTAGAAAACAAAAACTCCTCGCACATTTCCTCTTTGTCAACGAAGCACACAAACGCCAGGAGCTGTGCGTATTTGGACATGTCTGTTGACTCATCCAACTGGAGCGCAAATCCCTCCCGTTTGCAGTTTTTCAATTAACTGCGCCCTCACATCAGATGCCATATCCGTAATTCGGCAAGCAATTGTTGTGTCTGACAAGGAGACAGTTTTCAATTTATTTACACATTTATCATTCCCAATCATGGTTTTGTACATAGTGACTGGAGGCAATATTAATTGCTCAGCAATTGTGTATGTTTTTTTTACACTGAGCAACACAAAGTTCAACTTGATATGAGGCTTTCAAAGCAAGCTCTCCTACTTTCACTGACTTTCTCATCATTGTCTGTTCGCTTTGGAAGGATTGCAGACGGTTTTCAAAGTAGTCCAGTGGTTTACCTTACAAGTGGCCATGATTCTTCTCCAAATGTCATTGCAGCTTTGATGGGTTCATGCTCTCGTTTGAGAGTGTCGCTGCACAAACAACACACACCAGCAATTCCACTCCTTCAGTTTGTTTAAAAGTGAGTCCATACTTCAGGTAGTTTTCTGCATATTTACAAGTCTTAACGTTATCTCTTTTGCGTTTATGATTAGCACCCAGCCCTGGAGCAGGTGCTACTGGGGTCTGGGGAGCAGTGTTGACCGAGCTGTGGCGCTGGAGTCTGGAGCTTAAGGCTTTGTTTTAGTCAGGAATTTATCCATCAGGTCTACACAACTCTATGTGCATTTAGCCGACAACACCTATGGTAGCTAACTAGCTTGTTGTTCTGATGTTGACGTTTGTCACGTAGCGCTAAGACTGATGGGAATCATGTTAATAGACTAAAATATTTTTTGTCAAAAGAAGATTATTATCACCTGTTAATGAAGTTTTCTCAATCATATTTTATTATATATATATATATATATATATATATATATATATATATATATATATATATATATATATATATATATATATATATATATTGTTGTGCACAGTACTTGCCTCAAGTGCGGCACCATTAATATGTTGTGTCTTGCACTAATTCTTCAGGTAGAATTGACTATCAGAAAGAATCAATAATTATTGGAAATAATTATGTATTCATTAAAAGTTTTAGAATTTCGGGGCACCACCTCTCGGTTGAGAGGAAAAGATAGTCAATTCTCTGATTTAGTCTCATGAATTGTAATAATCTATTAATTTGGACGTCTGATTAACAATTAACCTAATATAACTTAATTCATTATTGTACGACATTAAAGAGGCAGAATGTATGACTCAAAAGCATTTATTCATAAAAATACAAAAGTAAACAACACACAATAAACAATCTAAACTAAATGTATCTATGTACATGTGAATGTGCGTAGATGCTGTGTGTGTGTGTGCGTGCATGTGTGTATCTGTGGGGGGGGGACTACAAAGATGGCTGCCGTGGTGGCTGTTCTATGTAGTCCAGGCCATGTGGGGGTCTTTGTCTGTTAAGAACAAAGGGAAAATGGCCGACCATGTTAATGTGTGTGTGAGTGTGTGTGTGTGTGGGCTTAATGTCACTTTGTGTGTGTATCAAGGTATCCTGTTAAAGAATGGTTAGTATCATGCAGGTTGGGACACTAACATCAAACTAAACCTTCTTACAAACCTAAAGCACAGTGAACTGTAGCCTATGATCTCATCACATTAACAAAGTTCAACAGTCTGGTTTAACCGTGTTTGTTAATGTTCTGTTCTGCCCAAGTCATGTTACCAGTGGAAAGGAAGAAGAAGGGTTGCTCTCTGGTTCTGCTTCCTTGAGTAGCTGGAGATGTTGTTGCAGCTGTGGTGTTCATTGAGGAGTAGATCCATTGTGTAGGTCGCGTTGCTCTTTGTTAATCCTTGTCTGGTTGTAGAACCAGGCCTGAGTTTCTTCAGTGCTGCTGGCTGGACGCCGTTGAGTAATTGGTCACTTGCAGGTCTGTGAGACGCTGAAAGCAGCTGGATAATCCCTTTTAGAGCAGAGAAGCTGCTGAAGGCTTCTGTCCTGCAGCTTCTCCTGCTACAGAGCGGTGCTCTGCTGATGAGCAGGAGCCCGGGAGAGAGTTTGGAGCTTGCAAGTTGAAGAGACTCTGGAGTGAGAGAGAGCAAAGTCGAAGAGCGTTTTAGAGGGGCAAGGCCGGTGCCTTTATACCTCTGGTAACATTCCTTGAAGGTGTGAAACTGAGTTTCCTGTCGGGGGAAGGGTCACAAGTTCCAGGCTCAGCCAGGCATCTGGCTGAAGATGTTTATCACCTTTGTGGGCACAACATCCCCCCTTTGGTCTCAGGAATGCACCTGATGTGCAATCATGGGACCATGAGTGGCCCACAGAGGAGTTCATGTTACTCCATTTAAATCCACAACATCTGGGCAGTTTGTTGACCAACTGGGCATTGGTGGGCACTATCTTGGCTAAGCAAGAACAGTTCAGGTTACAAACAAAATCCAAATGACTAAATCCCAATCCAAAAATAAATAACTTGTGTTTCTTGGTTATTTACTATGGTTAGTTGGAAGAAGAAAGTTAGTGGATTATTGGTTAGGGTGAATTGCAGAGACAGAGAGAGCACCTTGAATGATAAAATCATTTGTGGTGTGTCCTAAGATTTGTTTTTCAATAGTGGATCTACTGATAAATACTACTAAGGAGTTGGTCCAGGTGTACTTACAAAGTCAGAGAATGGTGTCTGTGTCTAATCAGAATTTAGGCTCTAAACGACTATGATGTTTGGTTATCAGTGAGTTTAGTTTGGTTGAGGTTGCTGCTGTTGCTACAAACTCAAGTTGCCTAAGTAACTGCAAGAACTAAGACATGCTCATACCTGTCTTTCAGTTAGTACACATTGGAGATTAAGTTATGACCAAAAAGTTATGACCATATATATATATATATATATATATATATATATATATATATATATATATATATATATATATATATATATATATATATATATATATATATATATATATATATATATAATAAATAATAAATAATATAATATAATAATATCTTTTTCATTTGGAGGACCCCCTGCAGTACCTCTTTGCCCCCCTAGGGGTCGTGGAACGCCAGTTGAATATCACTGGTTTAGAGGTCTCACACTAACATGGCAATATGAAATACAGCCAGAAAAATAACATATTGACCTAGAAACCTAAACCACAGTCCAGCAGAACAAATATGTTTATAGTAATTTGGCCACCTGAAATTACTAATAACAAAAAATGCAGCATAAAAAGAAATATCACTTTTTAAGGTGATTCTAACCTCAAATTTTAGCTGAGGTTAGAATATCTAATTCATATCTCTGATATGTATAGCCATCTATCAATCAATTTTGATTTGAGCAGTAGGAGCAATAGAGCAATAGGACTGTCAAAGCTAATGCATTATGATTTGAAATGATTTGGTTGTCTTTGTGGGTGTTGATCATTTATGACAAGTGGTGTAAGAATGTTTAGGGTCATCAATGTTTTATTAGACTCAGTAGAAGTAGCATTTTGTTGGTATGACTGAATCGTATTGTTACCATTTTATTTCTAGCATAGGTTTATTTGAAGTGTCCTGATTGCAGTTTCCAAGCAATGTATGCCATTATTGACCTGTTATTCATACTGTTGAGTCAGAGAGAGGGAGAGAAAGAGAGAGAGACTTTGGTTAGTTTTTCAACAGGAAAATAACATACTCATACATACAATATCTCAATTTCAAAACAGAACAAAGAAAACACAGAAGGGGTCAAATGGAGATAGCATAACATAAATACAAAGTTGTGTATAGCATTGCAGGCTGATTAATAGGGAAAACAATAATTAAAAGTTCACAGAAAAAGTGCAACTCAAATATATCAAGAGTGTAGTATAAAGGCCCCATATTCATAGACATAGCTTCTCCTTCACAGATACACATCCCCTCATCTTCAGGTTTCATGACACTATCCTATATCCTGTAATAAGCACTGTTCTGCACCAAGTGGTCTGATGAACAGATATCCCACTTCCCTCCAATATCACCCCAAATAGACAAAGCAATGTGTGTTGTGCTTGTGCAGAGCACATCAGTGTTAACTAGAAAAGCAGAAACCTCATACAGCCAAGCTATGCAGGTGCAAGATATCACAATGGCACCTGTTTGAAGGTCCATTGACATTTAGAAACTAGGATTTCTTCCCAATCATTACCAACATTTAATCATCTGTGCAAGGTTCCATTTTCAAAATTCAATGAAGGTTTGATGAAAATCCAGGCCAAACTTTTTGAGTTACACACAGACAGACAGACAGAACGACCCACAGATAGACAGATAGACACAGACAGATTAACAATCAGCCAAACAAACAGAAACACAAAGAAACAGACAGACAGAAAGATAAACAGACAGACATAGAGACAAACACATTATGAATGACCTGAAGTTACAAGCTGCAATAGATTAAAGCATTTATGCAGTTATTTATTTGTAGGCAAATAATCCTCTTATTTGACTGAATGACTTTGTTTCCTGGCATGAAGCCTTTGTGCCCTAAAAAATATGTGATGCAGACCCAGACGCACCTGTATCAGGGCTGGATACAGCATATATTTTGCCTAGGATTACACATTGGTCAGGAACGGCCCTGCGCTAGAGTCCTCACTAAGACTAAAAAAGTAGTTCATATTACTCCAGTTCTGCACTGGCTTCCTGTCTGCCAAAGAATTAACTATACTTTTACTGATTTATAAAGCATTGAATGGTCTAGGGTCTATCTCTGATCTGCTGATCCCTTATGAACCATCCAGACCTCTTAGATGGTCTGGGACACGTCTGCTCTCTGTTCCCAGAGTCAGAATAAACATGGAGAAGCAGCGTTCAGTTTCTATGCCCCACAGATCTGGAACAAACTCCCAGAGATCTGGAATAAACTCCCAGAGAACTGGAACAAACTCCCAGAGATCTGGAACAAACTCCCACAGATCTGGAACAAACTCTCAGAGAACTGGAACAAACTCCCAGAGAACTGGAACAAACTCCCAGAGAACTGGGGCTCTGCTGCACCTCATAGTTTTTAAGTCAGAGCTGAAGACGTTTCTGTTTGTGCTGCTGTCATTTCTGAATTATCTACCATTGCGCTGTAACACATTTTTGATAATTCCCCTTTTAATCAACTCTAAATTCTATATTGCTTGTTTTTTTGTTTTTAATTTCAATTTCTTGATTTTAATCTCATCTAATTTTAAATAATTTAAATCTGTCCCCCTTTTAAATAACTGTTTTTAAACTCTATCTTGATGCTTTTAGTGTTTTATGTAAAGCACTTTGAATTACCTTGTTGTTGAAGTGTGCTATACAAATAAACTTGCCTTGCCTAGAACACCTTTAAAATGAAATACAACATTTTCAATTCCATATTCAAAAAAGCATCTAACCATAAAACTGGGAACCTCTGTCTTTGTCTATCTGCCCCCTCCAGAGGATCTTAGTGTGGAAATGATTGAATGCAGAGTGGGCCAATGACAACAGCCTTGGTCATTTATTCAACTGCCTTGAACATTATGTGTTGATGTACACTGTCAAATACCCTAGTGGACCTGTGAATCATCACTGTTGTCTCTAGGAATAAAAACTGGTAGTAGATGCACTGCAGTGTGTGACAAGTGTGTGACTTTGACATGGGAGATTTGTTTGAAGTCACCATCGGTTTCTTTTCACTGTGACCATCTTCCCCTCAACAAATGTAGTCCTTGTGCTTAAGCTTTACTGAACAAAATACAGAAGTGGCAGATGAAAAAACAAAACCAAAAAACATGTGAATTATATCTGATATAACTGACTTGGTAACATTGTAATTCTGGTGTATAGCAAGTGTGCATGAGACTTAAGACGAAGAAGTCAAGTGTCTGGAATGATTTAACTGAAGTTAACTTGATGTCTGAGTTCTTTTGTGATTGTCATAGTAACCCATAATAACCTCTGGTCAGGGTGTTGTTGTTGGGTCAGTGACAAATAATGTTTGGCAAGATGAGAAGCCTTCATCAGGCCTCTCACAGTGTACATTTTGTGTTCATGTTGGTTTCTTGTTATTTAAAAATCAGTTTGTTTTATTTATTTTTTTTTTACAAGAATCTCAATTTTTTTTTATTTTTGACACAAAATATCAAAAGGTGTACCTGAAAAAGGATGATAAATTTTAAATATTTAGTCCACCTAGAATATAAAAGTTTTTAATGTTTTAATTTTTTTAGGAGAGTTAAGCTATGGTACCATGTTTTTAGGGTTAAACCACATGTCTGTTGTTCCTGCTTGAGTTTCACTAAACAGCAGCTGCCACTCACTGCGTTGTATGGGTTCTCTTTACTGGTTGCTGGGTCGGTTGTTTAACAACAAGGAGAGGTGGAATCAATTTGTGGGGCCCAGTTTTCACCACAGATGGTTCTATGTCTGGTAAACACTGCACAACCTTTTGGTGAATTGGTTCGTCGGTGCTCAGAGTCTCCCATCGAAGCTTTATTCAAAAGACATTTTTTGCCTTTAAATGATTGATTTTTAAAATGCGGTAATCAGATCAGCCCTAAAAAATACAGGGCGCTTAATGATGAATGACCTGTCACTTTAATGTGTGTTTAATAGAGGTGTTCAAAAAAGACAACCAGTTTGAAACTCACATGCCAAATGATGTCATTTTCTGAGTAGTCTAATGTATGATGAAATGGTTTTAAGTTTCGATGCTAATGACTGTGGCAACACTTTCCTTAAGACTAATGGTCTGTGTTGTACCCTTGACTAGTCAGTTGTCTTTGACCCCCTAACTCTCCATGATGCAACTATCTGTCAGAGATCAGTGAGAGGTTGTTAATTACAGCTTACAGTTTGTTTTTGGCTCAGTTATCAGTAGTTTTCCTCTGTTTCATCATTTCCAAATACTTTTTGTGTCTGTGGACATTGTGAGGCATCACAGCCTCACCATTAATTCATCTGTGGCAGTATTCTGAAACCTGCATGAAATTTAATTTGAATGAATTGTTAACTAGGTCCAAATCGTGTAAAAATGGTTTTCATATTGTGCATCTGATTGACCATATTTTACCACAATGAGTAAAATAAAATAAAAAAGGCATTTCAGTGACAGCTAACTTTGAAAAAGCTGACCTTGTATAGTACGTAGTATAAGAGATAAGAAGATTTGTGAAAGAGATGTTCCTGCATCATTCACCAGATACAACATTTTGCAAATACAATAATGAGAAAAGCAGAGATTAACCCACCATTGAGGATACTAGCATAGCCTCTCCCCCTGTTCTGTGACCCTGAAGAACTTCCCATCACTGCGTTGAGCATCATAGCATCATTGCACTGTCTCAGTATATTTGCGCCGCTGATTTAAATGCTATAAATTGCCCGTAGATGTGAGTGTGTGTTATTAGTGTGTCTGCCCTACGATAGGCGGGTGACCTGTCTGAGGTATATCCCTGCTTCTCACCCAAGGTATGCTGGGATTGGCTCCAGCAGACCATGTGACACTTGTGAGGAATAAACAGGTATAAAAAATGACTGACTGTCTGATTTAAATGTATAGTTTGGTATTTTGGACATCTAACCCCATTTCCCATGTCCCTGGCATGTATCTGAAGCATGGAGTGCATAATTTCACAAATCCCTCTAGAAGTGAGCGTTGTAGCGACTTCCCTCTGACCAGATTTTCAATACTAGTGCAGTGCCTGTTGGAAGTATGTATTCCTATAGAAAAGTGAAATCTTAAGTAGATTTTTCATGTTTGACTAAATGAGGGTGTGTAAGTTTTAATAAAGTTAATCTTAATCTTAAAAGTTTGGATGCCAATCTACAACTGTAAAACATGTTGTGTTGTACAGTTTGTACAACACAACATCCCCTGTCCTTAGACCCTCACGTTGTACAAGGAAAAAATCTCTAAAAAAAAAACTTTAATGGGGGAAAAAAATGGAAGAATCAGGCTGCAATAGATGAAATGGCATAGGGTGGAAACAATACATTTGAACAGGAAAAGTTGAATATGACCTTAAATAGATAACAAGCATACATTGAATTGTGTTGAATGTGGAGGATGAGGTGACAGGATCCATTGCAGCCACCAGATGAACCAGGACAGCATCAGACCCTCAGCACCCAGGCTTCATGTAGTGGCTGCACTGCAGCATGTTCTGTGAATAAGGAAACACAAAGTAAGTGTCTGAGTTTAGTAGCAGAAAGCTGCAGGTCATCCATGATTTTATGTCCTTAAGATATGCTTGAAGTTTTGCTGGTTGGTTTCATTTGACTTACTTGACATATACAGTTGTGTGTTATTTGCATAGCAGTGGAAATTAATTGTGTTTCCTAATAATTTTGCCTAAAGGAAGCATATGAAGGGTGAAAAGTATTGGTCCAAACACAGAACCTTGCGGAACTCCAACTCTAACTTTTGTACAGATAGAAGAAATACTGTTAATATGAACACATTTAAAATGACCTGAGAGATAGGAATCACACCATCCTAATGCAGTCTCTTTCATACTGATAAAATGCCTTAATCTCTATAGTAGGATCTCAGGATCAATGTTGTCAAATGCATCACTAAGGTCTAACATAACAAGAATAGATAAATCTTCATTCTGATTCTGTGCTGTGGTGCATTCTAATTCCTGACTGGAAATCATATAAACCATTGTTGTGTAGGAAGTCACACAGCTGATTGGTGACAGGATCTTAGAGAAAGGGAAAGTTGTATATAGGTCTAGAGTTGGATATAGGACTATAGTTGGCTAAAACACCTAAGTCAAGTGTGGATTTTAGAGGAGAGGTTTAATTACAGCTACTCCGAGGTCTGTGATACATAGCCAGATAATAAGGACATGTTGAGCATTTCCAGCAAGGAAGTGATAATCAAAGGATACATTTCTTCAGCAATTCCAATGGTATAGGGTCCAAAAGACAGGTTGATGTTTTGATCATCTCTGTGATCCCTGTGTTTGAGGGAAGATTAGTGCCAGTTGATGGTAAGAGGTGAGAAATTCTGTCTCTTATTGTCATAATTTTGTCATTAACGAAGCCAGCAAAGTCATTGCTACCAAGAGTTGTAGGAATACGTGGATCAATAAAGTAGTGATTTTTTGTCAGTGTAGTTAAAGTGCTGAAAAGGAAATTAGGGTCGTTTTTGTTTTTCTCCATTAGTGAGGAGTAATAGGTAGATGGCCTTCAGAGGACCTTCCTGTACATTCTGAGACTTGCTTTTCCATGTGCAGAGAGATTCTTCCTCTTTCCTGGAACGCCATATTAGTTTGAGTCTTTACGAAGTTATTTATCTTCAATTTACAGTTTTGAGAGTTATACCAGGGTGCGATACTTATGTTTTTGCTCTTACTCTACTACTTTTTTTTATTTTAGGATAGGGGTGCTCCAGTCGTTGGCTCTCACAATAAACACATCAAATTGTCCCATTAGATGATAACAAATTTCTTGTATTGTCATCTGACTATTTTGTCCAATTCCAAACCGGATTAACATTTGTTACTGCACTCCTGAAGGAGGAGGGTAGAAAAAAAATCAATTTTTGTAATTGATTTTCATCCACGTTGGCACAGGTGGATCTAGGTGTGTGTGTGTGTGTGTGTGTGTGTGTGTGTGTGTGTGTGTGTGTGTGTGTGTGTGAGTAGCCTGCCCACTCAGCCGTAGGGAAGTGGCAGTTGAGGCACTGGCCGCCGGGTGTCTCTGTCACCTTGAAAGAGTGTTTGGCAAGGTGCCTGACTCCAATCTGTCGCTTCCTGTAATGGAGGAATTGGGCAATTGTAATTTCACTTTGTAATTGAGTAGAGTGCACACGTAACAACTACAGAAACTTTCACAAGGTGTATTAATACAGGGTATTTGAATGTGATGTACTATGCAATCTAAATTTATTAATCTAGTTTATTACTATTTGGGTCTTGTTTTTGTAGTTTCATTTTCTTGATAGAAATATTTAAAAATAGCTTACAATTATGTTTTCATTTTTGAAATCTTTAGTTTCCAAAAACAGCTAGTTACTAGTTTTAAGGAAATGTACATTTTGTAGGGATTTTGTAAAAAAATGAAAGAACGTAATCACCCAATGCAACAGTGTGGTTCATTTTTAGCTGTTTTTGTACATCAATGGAGCTCTGCAGCACAGAGGAATAAGAAACATACTGGTAAGTGGATCAATTCAATGTTGATTTGGCTCTGCTCTGAGATTTGTTGACAAGAATACATTTTGTCAGCCTTCCTTTAGGTATAAATATAAAATGATACCAAGTTAGTTTAGTGTAACAGGTACCCTTCTGACCTATTCATCCATCCCCCCTCCCCCTCTCCATTGTCCCGGTTAGCAGGCCATGTGGTTGGGGGCAGCCAGTAATACGAGGCTGTCCAGTCACGCTGCTAGTAGACACGTGCTGCACTGCCGCACACACACAACCACTGAGAATGCAACCATTACGCTTGAAGTCTTTAGCTCTCTCTCTCTCACACACACACTCGTGCCCGTGCCAGTGCCAGTGCAGTGAGTATTGAATGTTCTCCATGCTGAATAATCTGATCCACTAATATGGCTAACCTACATCCAGAGGCTCAGAATGATTAAATGCTACAGTCCAAACTCACACACTAACATGCTTTGCTCAGCTTTAGACTACTGTGGTTACACACACACACACAAAACCCTTTTAAATCAGTGTTCTGTTCTGTGATCCCATCAGCATCTCAGTCATGGCACGCACACACACACGTTTCTAAAGGACAGTCTAACCGAGTGAGCGAGAATCAAACAGTAAGCAGTGCAATACTGATAGCTTTTGTTGATAAATAAATAAGGAAAATAGATCATTTTAAAATATATATGACAATGTCACTCAGGGATGAGCTACATATATGACAGTTTTTCAGGCATTCAGAAGTTTCTATTCTCTCATATTTTATGGAGACAACAATGTTGTTATTATCTTGTTTTCTAGTGCTATATCCACTATAGACAGACAGAAAGACAGACAGATAGATGCTACTACTGTTGAGGAGCCCTGGAGCAGAGAATTCATGCACTGTCCTTCCTCTCACCCCTCCATGCCACTGTAAGCCAGACTGCAGAAACTCATAAATAAAGGCCAGTCAATACCTGGAGCTCCATCATCTATCCACAGAATCATAGAGCACCAGTCAGGGGGTCCTACACTGCCCCCATGAGGGCACCATTAGCAACTTCCGTGGTGCATGGAAATGTATAGCGTTACATATTAATGATGATGCTGTATGTATCTTCAGGATGCTGTGCCAGATGCTGACTACAGACAATTGCTCATTGTCTTCACTCAGTGAAGTGGAAAATAAATTGCCTCTGACTCATTTTAATTCACTGCCCCCTCCCTCCCCTGCATTGTACATGGGCGGTGTCTAATAGCTGAGTATTGTTTTCCGAGAGCATCTTTTCCACATCTCCCAGGGGGCTGTGCATATGCTCTCTCATTATTTGTCTTTCTCTCCCCCTGTCTCCACGGTGATTTGTCACCACGGATACATCCTCCGTAGAAATAGCTGTCCACTAGGCAACCAACGCCTTTGATGAGGTGTGACAGTGGGTGTATTTTTAGCTCATCAGCCAGGTAGCCGCAAAGTGCGAGTTCAAACACTTCAGATGATGTTTCTGTGATTATAGGAAATACAAAGCCTGCTCCGTGAAAGCCTGATAATATCGTGGAATGAGACTGTTCATATTTGTTCCCATATTATCTCTAATGCTTCTCATGTTGCAAGTATTTATTTTAAATCTGTCACATACTGGAGACAGGTATGTGGATATGTAGAATGTATGTGGTTGACAATGTAATGATAAACATTCAAGATCCAAGATTACAGATCACAAGCATTTATATGAGTTACGGTTATATATACACTGAACAAAAATACACTTTTATTTTTGCTCCCATTTTTTATGAGATGAACTCAAAGACATTGGGGGGGTCTGGGGACTCAGAACACCAGTCAGTATCTGGTGGGACCACCATTTGCCTCATGGAGTGCAACACATTTCCTTCACCTCTACATCCAGCAAGTTTTCCTCCAAGATCGTCTGAGACCAGTCACTCGGACACCTGCTGAACAACAAAGAATTTCTGCACAAACTACTGGAAACCATCCCAGGGAAGCTCATCTGCTGCTTTGTTGTCTCAACCTGACTCCAGTTTGTTGTCGTAACAGACTTGAGTGGGAAAATGCTCACATTTGATGGCGTCTGGCATGTTGGAGAAGTGTTCTTTTCACAGATTAATCCCAGTTTCCACTGTTCAGAGCAGATGGCAGACGGCGTGTGTGGCGTCATGTGGGTGAGCGGTTTTCTGATATCAATGTTGTGGATGGAGAGGTCCATGGTGGAGGTGGGGCTATGGTATGGGCAGACGTATGTTATGGACGATGATTTTATTGATGTATATTGACAACGGCTCGTTTCAGTGTGGCTTTTTACTGTGGCCAGTCTAAGCCACACCTGTTCAATAATCATGCTCTCTAATCAGCATCTGGATATTTGCTACAGATGGAGAAGTGCTCATTATCACAGATTTAGAAAGATTTGAGAGAAATGTTTATTTTCTGTATGTAGAAAATGTTTTAGATCGTTGAGTTCATCTCAAAAAAATGGAAGTAAAAACAAAAGTGTTGCGTTTATATTGTTGTTCAGTGTATGTTATGTATAAGTTAAAATGGGTTGCACCACCCAAACTAATTCTTACAATAGAACTAAATAATTACTATATTGACATGTGCATGTTGTGTAGCTGACTGAAACATCTTATAAAGCACATGCTAATATTTAATCCTGATAATTTGTTAAATTACAGTAGCAGTATGACTGCTTCTAGATATTATAAACACTTTATGCAGTGTTATGTTTTATAGCTTCCTCCCACAGTCCAAAAACATTCACACTAAATTAGTTAAATTAAGTAAATTGGCTCCAGGAGACCATGTGGCCCTAGTGAGGAATAAGAGAGTATAGAAAATGACTGACTGAATCTTGTATTTTTTCTATTGGAAATATAACTAATTTAAATGTGCTATATCCTTCTGAGACCTTGCACTTTGTGCTAATATCTCTAAGGTTGGCAAGATGGAAAAGTGAAAAAAACTATAGAGTTAGAGAATAATATAGAGTTTCACTATCGAGAATAATATAGAGTTTCAAAGAATTTTTTTTAAAGAGTTTTTAAAAAAAAACTTTTTAAGAGAGTTTAATATCTGGTACAAAGTTTTTAGGGTTATACCACATGGCAGTTTTGTCATTATCCTCCATCACTTTAATAATGTATCCTGATATTTATGAGAGAGGAAAACTGTGGCAAAAAACAAGATCTGGGGGGCGTGGCCCTTTTGCAACTTCCTTGTTTTACATCAATTAGACCTGACGTGTACTAAACATGTAAACTTTAATAGAGTTGTTTTTTTTTTTAAATGCCTTGAAATGTGTTTTTTATCCCTCAAAACTAAAAATATATAATAAAATATATCTAAATCGAAACAATTTTTTTCCCTGGGTCTCATAAGGTTTTGTAAATAATATAACAATTACAGAGCTTAACATGTGAGACATCAGCCATCATAACGACAATGCTGACTGACATTAAACCTCCACCTACGTACTTGTTTGACGTGTGACCTGCTCACGTAGAGAATACAATATATTGACTTGTTTAACGACAGGTTTCAGGCTGGATTAAACACTAAAAGCAACATATGCAAGTCAGTTAATCGGAAATGTCTTTGTCTCTCTTCTGTCCTCTCCCTCCCTCCATGTCTGGCCCAGCGTTGGTTGTTCCTGATGGAGCATCGGAGAAGGCAGGGGCCGGGGACGAGCTGGGCAGTGAGGAGGACTTGTTGTATGAAGAGTTCCGTGGTTCTGGACATCGCTTTGGACATCCGGGAGGAGGGGGAGGAGAGCAGCTTGCCATCAATGAGGTAGGCAATGTTATAATTTCCCCGTCTGATCTCCATATAATGCACTTGTGTTATAGTTAGAAATTCTGTGATTTTGTTCACATTGAAGATTATTACAGCAAAATAAACCATCTCATGTGATTCAAATTATTTTTCAAATGATGGTGATCACATACATGTGTTTATTAGGTCTACCACAGAGAGACACACCTTGCTGCTTGTAGGGCAGAGTTGCTGTGACAACAGAAAACTATGCCGCTTATAAAAAGATTTTGGAGCTGCTGCTAAGACAAAGGGGCAGAACTAGTGATGTCACTGCCTCTGGGGAACCAAATAAAATGGTTCATTGTTGTGACTAAATGCCACAGATTCTTCTCATCCTCTCCCCAACTGTAGGGTAACAATGGCTGCTGTTTGGCTTTGTTGATGACGGCTGTGAAAATTCTTTTTGAGATATGAACTGGCTTGTTCTTAAATCACCACTGTTATAGGGCTAAGGACACCTGAAGTGACAGGACATAAAGTAAGAAGCCTAACTAAGAAATACCATATTGGTCCAGATGCAGTGGCAGCAAGTGAAACAGAGCCCAGCTTCAGCGGAGCAAGAGAAATGTCTCTCATCGCCTTTTGGCTAAGAAGGGTGGCAAACTCAGTACAATGTGACTTAAATAGGAGATATATGCAATCTTACAGCACCTCAGTAAAGCATCTTAATGCAGAGTCTCACTGACAATCATGGCAGGCATGTATACAGTCATGTGTATACTGTATATTTGCATTGTTAGTATGCTGTAATGCCCTGTTCAGGCCATGAAATGTTTGTTTTGCTCCTTCTTGGGTGGCACGTCATTTCATTTTGATATCAGTTCAAACTGCAGGCATTACAGCAAATATGTCAAGCAATTACTGTGACTTTCCAGAAGTGTCAATCCAACACCCTCAACCCTCCAAAAAAGTGGGTATGAACTTATCTCTAAAATTATCTTTTTCATTCTACATGCAACATGCAACAACAAATGCAACACCATGAACCTTTCAAGAAATTACACTGTGCACCATTTTACTTATTATAACACCTTTATGCATCACATCCCTCTCTGTGATTGCAGGCTATTTGGTATTCCTTTAATTTACAGTCAGCAAATAATTTGAAAAAGTCTTTTGTGTTTCAGCTCATTGTTTAAGATGTTCATTCAACATTTCATTAACTGCATTTCCACCAGTAGTAGGCAGCTGTTTGCTATTGTGTTGTACTGCTATAATGTAAAATCAATGTCGCTGTGTTCTCTCTATATTTGAGAAATTCCAATTGGACTTAGAACAAACCACAGTACTGAGACTGCACTTTTGAAAATTGTCATTGATCTTAGGTGCAACTTGGACTTGGACTTCCTTGTGTTACTTGATCTAAGTGCAATCTAACTGGTGCTGCCCTTCAGACATTTTCTGGTAAATTTGGACATATGCTCTTCAAGAATCCATGAAATCAAATGTAGTGTGCCCCAGGGCTCAATTTTAGGCCCTGTTCTTTTTCACTTATACATGCTCCCAGTGGGAAATGTCAACATGTGGGCATGTTGTCAATTTCCATAGCAACACAGATGACATATAACATAACATATCAATGTCTCCTGATGACACAGGGCCTGTTGATGCCCTTTTTAAATGTATCTTAGCCATCAATTCCTGGATGACAGAAAGCTTCCTTCAGGTCAACCAGGACAAGGCTAAGGTTTTATTTATTGATTGTAAGGATCAGAGAGAGAAATTTTTATCAAAACTGTGAACACTGTCTACAATTCCATTCAAGCTCTGATCTCAATTTTATTCCACACATTAAAATTTTATTGTTTAAAAACATAGCCAGAATCGACCACATCCTTATCTCCTGTGCTAACACAGAGATGCTAGTGCATGCTTTTATTTCCAGTCATATTGACTCCTGGATTGCCCTGTTTTCTGAATCTTCCAAAAAACATCTTAAGTCTACAACTTTTACAGAAGTCAGAGACATGTTTTGACGAAGACCAGGGTGGGATCATATTACACTAGCTTTAAAATCACTACATTGGTTCTCTGTGTGTTTTAGGGTTGATTTTAGGGTCCTTTTAGGGGTTTTAAATGTCTTATCTTTCAGAATTGCTTTTACCTTATAAATACTGAGGAACCCTGTGATCCTCCACTAATGGCCTTTTATTAATCCCTGAAGCTATGACACAAATTTACAAAAAGGCAGCCTTCCAGAGAATGTTACACATTTTTAAAGCAGGCTCAAGACCCACCTATTTAAGATGGCTTTTAACTAATGTTTTATTTTCTTAACTGATTTATATTTTAGTCCTTGCTATTTATATTTGTTATTTTTATTATTATTTTATTTATTTACTTATATATTTATTCTTATAGCAGCTAGTATTTTTACTGATTTAATTGCTTATTTATTCTTTCTTATAGCAAAGTTATTTTGAGCTACTTTCAGTGTTTTATTCATTATATTTCTTAGTCCATGTATTTCTTTTTTTTAAAGGTAGTTTCATGCTTTTATTGTATCCAATATCCGCAGTGTTCAGACAGGGGGGGTTGTCTGTGCTGGGGGCTGTGTTCAGCTGTGGCCAGGATGTCTCTGTCTTGTGGTGAACATCAACTTAGGGTTAGGGCCTCCTGTGACAACATTAGGGTTAGGGTTAGGGCCTCCTGTAACAACATTAGGGTTAGGGGTTAGGGCCTTCTATGACAACATTAGGGTTAGGACCTCCTGTGACAACATTCGGGTTAGGGGTTAGGGCCTCCTGTGACAGTGTAAGGGTTAGGGGTAAGGGCCTCCTGTGACAACATTAGGGTTAGGGGTTAGGGCCTTCTGTGACAACATTAGGGTTAGGGCCTCCTGTGACAACATTAGGGTTAGGGGTTAGGGCCTCCTGTGACAACGTTAGGGTTAGGGCCTCCTGTGACAGTGTAAGGGTTAGGGGTTAGGGCCTTCTGTGACAACATTAGGGTTAGGGCCTTCTGTGGCAGTGTTAGGATTAGGGGTTAGGGCCTCCTGTAACTGTCAGATTTAGGGGTTAGGGCCTCCTGTGACAGTGTTAGGGGTTAGAGCCTCCTGTGACAGTGTCAGGATTAGGGGTTAGGGCCTCCTGTAACAGTGTCAGATTTAGGGGTTAGGGCCTCCTGTGACAGTGTTAGGGGTTAGGGCCTCCTGTGACAACGTTAGGGTTAGGGCCTCCTGTGACAGTGTAAGGGTTAGGGGTTAGGGCCTTCTGTGACAACATTAGGGTTAGGGCCTTCTGTGGCAGTGTTAGGATTAGGGGTTAGGGCCTCCTGTAACAGTGTCAGATTTAGGGGTTAGGGCCTCCTGTGACAGTGTTAGGGGTTAGGGCCTCCTGTGACAATGTTAGGGGTTAGTGCCTTCTGTGACAACATTAGGGTTAGGGCCTCCTGTTACAGTGTCAGGGTTAGGGCCTCCTGTAACAGTGTCAGGGTTAGGGGTTAGGGCCTTCTGTGACAACATTAGGGTTAGGGCCTCCTGTGACAACATTAGGGTTAGGGGTTAGGGCCTCCTATGACAGCATTAGGGTTAGGGCCTCCTGTGGCAGTGTTAGGTTTAGGGGTTAGGGCCTCCTGTAACAGTGTCAGGGTTAGGGGTTAGGGCCTCCTGTGACACTGTTAGGGGTTAGGGCCTCCTGTGACAGCGTTAGGGGTTAGGGGCTAGGGCCTCCTGTGACAGCATTAGGGTTAGGGGCTCCTGTGACAGCATTTCCTGACATGGCTCCTCTGTGTTCAGTTGGTGTGTTTTGTGTGTGTGTATTTGAGAAGTTATTTTGTGCTACTTTCAGTGTTTTATTCATTATATTTCTTAGTCCATGTATTTCTTTTTTTTTAAAGGTAGTTTCATGCTTTTATTGTATCCAATATCCGCAGTGTTCAGACAGGGGGGGTTGTCTGTGCTGGGGGCTGTGTTCAGCTGTGGCCAGGATGTCTCTGTCTTGTGGTGAACATCAACTGGGCTTAATCAGCTATAGCAGCATTTCGCTCCGCTGTTGTGGCCTGTTGCGGGCCTGTAGCTGGATGGGCACCCAAGTGGAGGCGTCCTGGCTTTGGCCTCCTGTGACAGCTTTAGGGTTAGGGCCTCCTGTGACAACATTAGGGTTAGGGTTAGGGCCTCCTGTAACAACATTAGGGTTAGGGGTTAGGGCCTTCTATGACAACATTAGGGTTAGGACCTCCTGTGACAACATTCGGGTTAGGGGTTAGGGCCTCCTGTGACAGTGTAAGGGTTAGGGGTAAGGGCCTCCTGTGACAACATTAGGGTTAGGGGTTAGGGCCTTCTGTGACAACATTAGGGTTAGGGCCTCCTGTGACAACATTAGGGTTAGGGGTTAGGGCCTCCTGTGACAACGTTAGGGTTAGGGCCTCCTGTGACAGTGTAAGGGTTAGGGGTTAGGGCCTTCTGTGACAACATTAGGGTTAGGGCCTTCTGTGGCAGTGTTAGGATTAGGGGTTAGGGCCTCCTGTAACTGTCAGATTTAGGGGTTAGGGCCTCCTGTGACAGTGTTAGGGGTTAGAGCCTCCTGTGACAGTGTCAGGATTAGGGGTTAGGGCCTCCTGTAACAGTGTCAGATTTAGGGGTTAGGGCCTCCTGTGACAGTGTTAGGGGTTAGGGCCTCCTGTGACAACGTTAGGGTTAGGGCCTCCTGTGACAGTGTAAGGGTTAGGGGTTAGGGCCTTCTGTGACAACATTAGGGTTAGGGCCTTCTGTGGCAGTGTTAGGATTAGGGGTTAGGGCCTCCTGTAACAGTGTCAGATTTAGGGGTTAGGGCCTCCTGTGACAGTGTTAGGGGTTAGGGCCTCCTGTGACAATGTTAGGGGTTAGTGCCTTCTGTGACAACATTAGGGTTAGGGCCTCCTGTTACAGTGTCAGGGTTAGGGCCTCCTGTAACAGTGTCAGGGTTAGGGGTTAGGGCCTTCTGTGACAACATTAGGGTTAGGGCCTCCTGTGACAACATTAGGGTTAGGGGTTAGGGCCTCCTATGACAGCATTAGGGTTAGGGCCTCCTGTGGCAGTGTTAGGTTTAGGGGTTAGGGCCTCCTGTAACAGTGTCAGGGTTAGGGGTTAGGGCCTCCTGTGACACTGTTAGGGGTTAGGGCCTCCTGTGACAGCGTTAGGGGTTAGGGGCTAGGGCCTCCTGTGACAGCATTAGGGTTAGGGGCTCCTGTGACAGCATTTCCTGACATGGCTCCTCTGTGTTCAGTTGGTGTGTTTTGTGTGTGTGTATTTGAGAAGTTATTTTGTGCTACTTTCAGTGTTTTATTCATTATATTTCTTAGTCCATGTATTTCTTTTTTTTTAAAGGTAGTTTCATGCTTTTATTGTATCCAATATCCGCAGTGTTCAGACAGGGGGGGTTGTCTGTGCTGGGGGCTGTGTTCAGCTGTGGCCAGGATGTCTCTGTCTTGTGGTGAACATCAACTGGGCTTAATCAGCTATAGCAGCATTTCGCTCCGCTGTTGTGGCCTGTTGCGGGCCTGTAGCTGGATGGGCACCCAAGTGGAGGCGTCCTGGCTTTGGCCTCCTGTGACAGCTTTAGGGTTAGGGCCTCCTGTAACAACATTAGGGTTAGGGGTTAGGGCCTTCTGTGACAACATTAGGGTTAGGACCTCCTCTGACAACATTAGGGTTAGGGGTTAGGGCCTCCTGTGACAGTGTAAGGGTTAGGGGTTAGGGCCTCCTGTGACAACATTAGGGTTAGGGGTTAGGGCCTCCTGTGACAGTGTAAGGGTTAGGGGTTAGGGCCTTCTGTGACAACATTAGGGTTAGGGCCTTCTGTGGCAGTGTTAGGATTAGGGGTTAGGGCCTCCTGTAACAGTGTCAGGGTTAGGGGTTAGGGCCTCCTGTGACAGTGTAAGGGTTAGGGCCTTCTGTGACAACATTAGGGTTAGGGCTTTCTGTGGCAGTGTTAGGATTAGGGGTTAGGGCCTCCTGTAACAGTGTCAGATTTAGGGGTTAGGGCCTCCTGTGACAGTGTTAGGGGTTAGGGCCTCCTGTGACAGTGTCAGGGTTAAGGTTTAGGGCCTCCTGTGACAGTGTTAGGGGTTAGTGCCTCCTTTGACAGTGTCAGGGTTAGGGGTTAGGGCCTTCTGTGACAGTGTTAGGGGTTAGGGCCTCCTGTGACAGTGTCAGGGTTAGGGGTTAGGGCCTCCTGTGACAGTGTTAGGGGTTAGTGCCTCCTTTGACAGTGTTAGGGTTAGGGGTTAGGGCCTCCTGTGACAGTGTTAGGGGTTAGTGCCTCCTGTGACAGTGTCAGTGGTTAGGGGTTAGGGCCTTCTGTGACAACATTAGGGTTAGGACCGCCTGTGACAACATTAGGGTTTCAGGGTTAGGGCCTCCTATGACAGCATTAGGGTTAGGGCCTCCTGTGGCAGTGTTAGGGTTAGGGGTTAGGGCCTCCTGTAACAGTGTCAGGGTTAGGGGTTAGGGCCTCCTGTGACAGTGTTAGGGGTTAGGGCCTCCTGTGACAGCGTTATGGGTTAGGGGTTAGGGGTTAGGGCCTCCTGTGACAGTGTTAGGGTTAGGGGCTCCTGTGACAGCATTTCCTGACATGGCTCCTCTGTGTTCAGTTTGTGTGTTTGTGTTTTGTGTGTGTGTGTTTGAGAAGTGAAGTGTATGAATTAACCCTAATCCTAACCCTTTGGGTGGGGTATAGTTGGATTGTGTTTTTATTAAACATGTAAAGCAATGTGTGCTACATTTAACTTTTTAAATATTATTATTATTATTATTCACCTTAACATTTTCAAACAAGATTTCACCCAACATTTTTTTTCCAGGCCACCTTTCTGCATCCTAGGTTTAGCCCCACCCAAGGCGACTGTTATTGGTTTAAACAAGCCCGAGTATTCATTTCCCTTATAGCAGAAATGATAATAGGTGCAGTCAGACTGTATTACTGGTAGTAATGCCACAACAAATAATCAATTTTCTGCAAATTTCTTCTTTGCTTATGGTAATGAGATAAGAGAAAGTATGTTTTGGCCTGTCGGATGCACAGATATGACTTACCTGTTGAGTTATTCCCCTGTATGAATAGTGCATCTCTCCTTTGAGATGTGTGTGTATTAATGTCGTGTGGGGTGAAAGTGGATGGAGCGTTTGTCCCGAGGCAGTTTTGGAGGAGATGCCAGCTTGCTGGTCGCATTACCACATTACTGGGTTTGGGTACATAAGTACCCGCTGTCAGTAGCCCCTGAAGACCAGGGTTGTAGATTGGGCAGTCAGAGGGCATGTTTAATAAGTACAGTTGCTTTTGTGTCATGCCTGCACATTAATTGGCTTATTACTGTGAATTCTTTTGTTTACCAGTGACTACTTGCTGTTGGTATGTTGGTCAGATGAGGTTCATGATGGTTCATGAGGTCAGGTGTGGAGGGTTTTATTGACATTCTTTCTGAATTGTTTTTAGACCAATGTATGAGAGTTCAGCTCATAAAAATCCTATGAATTGGTCCCTGAGGTTTAAAAAAAAAGGAAGAGAAGTCATATCTTGTCATATCTTGAGTTTTCTGTGATTTGGTAAATGTTTGACAAATGTATAACACAAATTAAAAACAGCCAGTAGGAGGCAGTCTTTTTTTAACTGACACTGAATTTTATGAACTAAATACAACACTTCCTGTTATCTAGTGACAAAAATGTGTGCGATGTAAAATGGTGTTGTGTGGTTCTAGTAGATTGTTTGAGTGAAATTATCAGGCATTATTGAGCTTCTTATGAAGATCTATGTGGAGCATTGGTTGTTTGATTATAGTTAATTTCTGGTTAAAGCTTCTCAAATGCAAAGGTTTACTGCTAATATATGTTTCATAGCTGAACACTGAATATCTTTAGATTATGGACTATTGGCAGGACAAAACTGATGGTTTGAAATGTTACCTCTAGCTCAGGGAAATTATAGACATGTTCAACTATTTTCTGACAGTATGGCAGTTACATGCTGTTTTGGCATTATATGGTAATAAATGAGTGTGTTGTGATTGTGTTGCCGTGTTGTGGTGATTCCACCTGTAGATTGAGGTCCATAGAGAAGTGAAACCTAGGAAAACTGTGATTCACTGACTTCACAGGGTTTGTTGTTATAAGATAATTAGATGAAACACAGCTTTGATATTAATACACTTTGACCTTTACGTTCTCCCAAAGACTGTAGGCCATCAATGAAAATACTCCTTCTGATCCAGTTGATATACCATCCCTTTCGCCTTCATCTCCTATTCTGTTGTCAATTCCACAACAAATGAGATCATGTTGTGTAACTGATTTGTTGGTTCTTTCAATATGGATAAGGATTGTCTGTAGCTTGTTGAGTATGTTAGTGGATATCCCCCAGCTTTCGGATCCATTAAGTGGATTGGATTTGACATTGAGTCATCTAGTGGTGAGTTTGCAGATTGCAATTAACAGATCAATGAATCAACTACAGTGGCTGTGAAAAATACAGAAAATATGAAAGGCCATTTCTAGAAGCAACATTTATTTTGTCCATTTTGGGCTACTGTAGAAACATAGCAGGATCCATGGAGGGAAACCTGCTCCCTGTGTAGATAAAAACAAAGGCTGTATTGATTCAGGATTTTGTCATTCGAATTGGATTCAGCTGCTCAATACAAAGATTTGAATATTTTTAATTTTTTTTTAAATATACACAGCAGACACACAGTGCTAGCAACACTTCTCAGCTTCACTGTGTCTGCAAAATCTGTGGACTAAGGGGTCTCTGACCAGTGTTGCCAGGTGTAGGTTAATTATCATATTCATACGATAATTGGGCCCTCTGTATGATGTATGATCAGTAATCAATTTATAAATGGCAAATGTATGCTAATTTGACTGTTGACTCCTAATACTGCCTGAAAAACTATTTATCAGAGAGTTTTTTTGTGAATACTGAATGCATCACTTACCATGTGACATGTTACCAGCCAATCGTGCTTTGCTGAGTGTAAGATCCATTCATTTATTTGCTGAATGGTGAGCTGCAACGCCCCAGGAGACTTTTATTGACAGGAGGTTGAGTGAGATTCAAATTTGACATGATCATGGAGACCAGGCAGCATATGAAGACCGAAACAATTATATCATATTGTGGTTTGTTAAACTGGAAAAGACGTTCTGTTTCATTTATTTTACTTATTTATTTTTACAGAGTTACTTGCAGAGTTACTTCTTTTACACATTATTTTATGTTAAAATTGAACATGTGTGTTATATGCACTTCATTTTATTTATAACCTGGCAGCTGGCACTTTTTAAGTTGTAAAAAAAAATGAAATTTGTGAATGACAACACTAGCTGTATATAACTCTAACTTATTATTAAATGAACCTATACAGTATGTCACAGCTGTGACATAGATTCTTTGTCAGTTTAACATGAATTAGAAATGTACTCATCATTTTTCTCACAGTACAGTCAGATCAAAGTATCAAAACACCTGTTTTGCCTCCAGAATACAGCAAATAACATCTATGCTGTTACAAAATTCTCTGGGGAAGGACCCCCAGTCCTCTCTATTAGATTTTAATGCTTCCTACACACTTGTAATAAGCTACAATGAATTTGATCATTGACAATTTTCCTAGACCTTGTAGCATTCAACATAAAAGAAGAAAAATAATATTTCCATCTTGATGACGTGGGGGGGGCATCAGAGCATCAAAATACAATAATTTTCAGTCTTTGGTAAAATAATCCTATTTTTTCCACCTGGCAACACTGTCTCCAATGGATGTTTGACTCAAAAAAACAATTTATGGTATCAATTATCAATCGAAGGTAAATAAAAAAAAAAATAAAAAATACCATTAAATCATAAGCACTGGACCTTTAAAGTTACAAGTCTCAGCTTAAGTTTTACATCAAAGAAAAAAACCTCTATTGTATGAACTATTCTTTAGACATGATAAAAATGTTTTTAATGGCCTAAATTAAAGATATCTTTAAGAAATAAAAGAAAAAAAAACTGTAACCATAGTCTCAGGATAGGTTCATGCTATGTAAGTCATTGGGACTCCATTAGGTTGTATACACTAGGAATTTATCATATTTGAATATTGTTGCAAAAAAAACCTATTTTAGCATATTAGGGAATTTAATTTAATGTAAATATTTACTTACCCACTTTTCATTTAGTGATTTTCTTTTCAAAATTCGGAATAAAAGACAACCTTAGGTTGTGAGACAGTGATGCTCACGAGAAGGGACTGGCAAACAGGATATTCTGGTCATGTGGTCAGGATATCCTGCTCATACATTTTATGCCCTTCATATTAAAACCCCCCTTTTCACACCTAACTGCAAAAAATATTTTTTTATATCACAGCTTGTTACATAAATGATGATGAAATAATTGTTGCCATATGGCAACACTATGCAATAGAGGGTTAACACATAGCACAGTAACCAATTTCAGCATGTGTTATTAGCGAGGTGGTTATGAATGTATGAATGGACACCACCCATGCAAACACAGATACACACATATTCTAGTCATTTCCCTTGGGATCTGTCCATTATTCTGCATGGCCTCCATCAGACCCGTCCTTCCATGCTTCTCCTCCCAGCACCCCACCCCCACTCCCTTAGGGGTTGCTATGGCCCTGCCTCAACCACTCTGGTATCCAGGATACGCTGACATACTCAGCATCCTGATTGGCTGCTGGCTATGCAAGGGTGGGCATACAAAAAAAAAGAAAGGAAGAGGAGGGGGGCGCTCCTGGTAGTTAGATGGATGGCTGAGGCAGCACGGCTCCAGGCACAGCACCATTTTAGCAGGAGCTCCTAACACGGAGGAAAGGTAGGCAGAGACAAAAGCAGAAAAAGCAAGCGAGTGGGATAGCTAATGCTCGGTTTGTATGCAAGGTAGAAATGACGGAACGTATGTAGGGCAGAGCGAGAGAAGAACGGGCTGGAAATCCAGAAGACAGAGGAATAAAAAGAAGAGGCGAGGAAAAGACGGAGAGGCATGAGCATGAACAGGAGAGATGCAGCATCTTGTCCTCTGCATTTCATCCTGATATCCTGACTGGGAGAGAGCGACGAGGAACGAAAGGGGCGAAGAAAGACTAAACGTGGTGGAAAACAGAAAAGAAGAAAGAGAAGGGGAGGTGCCTGTTTATCAAAGAGGAGAAAGGGAGTAAAAGGAGGAGGGGAGGGGGTGCTCAGCACATAACACACAAATAGCTTCATAACGCACAGATTTACACACACACACATACACTCATACACACTGACACAAATAGGCACCCAGCCTCCACGGGCAGGCCGGGGCACTGCTGGTCAAAGTGGCAGGAGAAGCAGAGGAGGTGACTGCCCGATCCGAGCGGAGGAGGAGAGGCGTGTTAGAGGACAGCGACGGGGACAGTCACGGAGGAGGACGGGGGGACGCGGTGTGGTGCGGAGGCTCGGCGTTGAGGGAAAGGAGACGGGGGAGGGGCAGCGGCGGCGGCACTGAGGAGGAGGAGGAGGAGGCCAGGGGACTGATGGCTCGTGGCAATGGCTCAGGGAGGTGGAGCAGGCAGAGGATGGGACTCCTCAACACCATGCTGCGCTGCAACCTTCCCCCAGAGACACAGAAGGTGGTGGTGTTCCTCATCATGATGCTGCTCATTGTCATCAATGTGGTGCTCATGTTCCTGCTGGCCTTCCAGTAGAACACACACACACACACACACACACACACACACACACACACACACACACACACACACACACACACACACACACACACACACACACATAACCCAGGCTTCCAGGGAAGGAAAAGACTTGAAAAGTAACACAAAGAACTATTCGGGACAGAGGTGGACTGTCCTGTGGATGAGCAGGCTGCTGGGATTGATGGGTGTCCAACGTGGCAGCTGCACAACACAGGTACAACCAGGAGGAGAGGCAAGATCATTTAGTATGAGGTGTGGCTGATGTGTGTACATGATTATTGATCAAAACATGTAAACTATGTGCGCAGGATCCTAAATATCCAGCTTTTTGGGCATTAAACGCTCCATTATGTCCACCAGGTAGTCTCTGTTGCTAGTGTCTGCTGTTTGCTGCTGAACAGTAGCTTTATCACAGTTTATTCCACTGAAAAGAAGCCTCCTGCTGCTGGAAACAATGCTGGTGAGATTGCTGAAATGGAACCAAACATTGAAGTTGTGGGTAAAAAAAAAAACAAAGCAGCTCTGTGGAGCTGAGAGAGATCATGTCCACTGACTTTGCCACCACAACCGACACCTTTCACATGATGAGAGTCATTTCATCCATTGTTAATATGGAAATCATAGGATCAGGATTGCAGCATTAAGTAGGCTGTCCCGAACCCATTTAGACACACATACCAAGGATCACAAGATGGATCTAAGTGGTTGTGAGGTTATTAAATGTGCAGTAAACAAGACAAAATGTATTCTGCCAACAAAATGTTTAGTTTCCTACATTTCATCCTTGGTTTTCTTCTTAAGGTAGTGTATATTTTTATAGGGGTCTAAAAGGGGTCTTTTTATTATATTTTTATTGCTTACATGGTAAACAATTTAGCAGCAGGTGCAGTAGATTCTCAGAAAACCAACCAGACCTAGCATTCATGATATCAGGCTCTTAAGGCTGTGCAGTTGGGCAAAGGGGTGTGTTCTATTAAATAGCAGTGTCTTTACAAACACCAAACTATTTTGAACAAGCATTTTTGTTTCTAGGATTCAGGAATCCTGTGAATCACTAACCTAATATTTAGTTGTATGTCCACCATTTTTTTTATAACTGCTTCCCATCTGTGTGGCATGGAGACAACCAACATAGATAAACATGCAATTTGGCTGAGGAGTCATTTTATAAGTGAGCAGAGAAGGACAAAAAAACAGAAGAGCAGAAATGAAGATGTGTTTCAGTGCAGGTGGATGTAGAAATGTCTCTTCCAGTGAGTGGAGAGGACACTGAGGATCCTCCATCCCAACAGTGAGTGGACAGCAAAGAAGTAGCAGGTCAAGACTCTCTGAGACTCCAGTAAATCTTTCAGACTCATCCTCAAAACTTGTGTCTTCTTCAGATGAGTCCTGCAGCTCACTGGAGGATAAAGGTTCTTTGACCATTGCTAAAGCCTTCTCTGACCTGAAATGCATCTTCACTTTTGGGGAACTTTATTCCAGGTCTTTGTTCTTCTCTGCTTATCAATGAAATGATTCTATTTTTTGTTTTTTCAAAATCAGGAGGCTGTTTTTTCCCATGCACCTTTTCAAAGACACATGAAACACTTCCGTTTAAAAGATTTGCCCTTTTTTCAAAACTGAAATGATTAGTGTATCAATGCATACTGTAAAATACCAAATGCATGCTTAATGCTTCACCACAGAGTCCCCCTTAAACGCTGGGTGCAGGTATATATTTTGTTAGTTTTGAGCATGAAAGAATTGATTTAAGAAAAAAAGCAGAAACCAAATCAATGTATGATGATTTTATAGCAGTTTATGCATGGACACTTTTGCCATGAAGGTGTCAAAAGGGTGCAAAATATAATAAGGGTAAGAGGCTTAAACCGCTGCATCCATGATTCTCATAATGGGAAATATTATTGGGCAATTTATTATAGTGGCTGACAGGGGCAAACACACCGCAAAGCATAAAACACTGCAAACACAGATCTAAACAGAGATGCAGCACAGTTTAGGTCTGTTTTTGTTTAGAATACATGTATGTGTTCTGTGAGGGAATGAGGCCACGCCTCCCAGTGCTGCATCTAGAGAAGAGAATCTTTTTTTAACAAACCTGGTGTCAATACTCATACATTTCCATGCTGCACACACGTAAATGCGGTCAACTTTTTTTTCTTCAGCACCTCAGTCATGATGCATCCTCCATGTGTTCAAATTACATTAAAATGTTAAAGATCATCCTCAGGAATTCATTGTCCTGTGGAACTGTTTCATTATGGTAGCAGCAACTGTGTGTCGGTATAACTATTATGAACCACCACATGGTGACTGACAAACATTGTATGTGGTTTGGCCTGTAAACTGCATTAAAATGCGTTAATATTTTTAACACATTATTTACTTTGTAAGTAATGAATGGAAATAACAAGTTAATGTCCCACCCCTAGTGTTAATATTAGGTTCTGGTGTTCCTGCTAACACATGGACTATGAAATAAGTTCACCCACTCATTCTGCTGTGATCTGGCCTCCTCTGTAGTGTTGCTGAAACCTGGTTGAACACAAGTCGTTCAGAAATTTAGGGAAAGTTAATGGTAACTGCCCCTGGATTTATGTAGCCACCCCCTCCTTCCAGAGTGTTTGAATTTGACGTCTGTTTCTAACAACTGATCCCAGCTGTCTAAGGGGCGCTGGTCCTATCACAACAGAGTGGCCAGTAGGGAGTGGAAGAGGCCAGGGTTTTTCAGACTGAGTGCATTAGAAGGCAGACTGCATTGCTGCTACAAGTTTAAACCAGTGTTTCTGGGCTATAAACATGCTTATTTATTTATTTATTTTTTTAAAAAGACCATGAAATTTAAAACATTAAACTGGGAAAATGTCAAAATAGGGCCCCTTTAAAATTGTTGGTCACCCTTTTTGTTAAGATTAGAAGCTGATACTCACATAGCTGTGTTTCTAGTGTTAATAAATTGTTTACTGTGGCTTTAAAATGAAAGTCAATGTACACACTTTTATTTATTTTTTTCCTTTGATAAGTGCCTGCAGAGGAAACACACTCTGCTCTCTCTGTAGCATTTATGTCCAATACTGTGTGCATCATTATTATCACATCGGGACAACTTGTCATACATTATCTCTTCATTATTCTAAAGAACTTTTTGAGAACATCAATTTAATCTATCAATTGACTTTACATTATATAAATTAAACCAATTATTTAATCTCCTCAGGACCAGATCTTTTTATGCTCTGCTCAGCTGTTGACATCATGTGCATGAGTATGTGTGTGTGCATGAGAGATAATTTAGCATTGCTGGTAAGACAAGCTCAATTATCATGAGACTTTAACATGAAGATATTTGTAGGCCTAGTTGTTCACAATGGTAACTTTCAAGGAGAGAATATTGTGGCATTATGTAGTCACATCTGGAGAGGAAGAGAGCAGACAACCAAGATGGTGTGTGTATGTTGCTTAGCAACAGCGACATCATCTGCTTTCCTCATCAGCATGATGGATCAGTGGAATAAAATGACTATGTCTTTAACAACACTGGTGAGCTGGGGTGAAAGAAGCAGTCACCTGCAAAGAGAATGGGTGCTAGGCTGATGGTCCTCTGCAAAACTGAAAGGCTGAACAGCATAATGGATTGTCTCTGAGGGGGTGGGGCCATGTTGACAGAGTGCAATTGAAATATAACCACTGCTACTTCTTTATCAAAAACACCAGTTTCATCCCCTATATGTCTTTCTGCATCCTCATTCTCTGTCTCGCATGCTTCCTCTTCCTGCTACGTATTTCTATGTCCATCTTAGTCTACTTCCACCTTGGCCCCACATTGACTTCAACAGTAATCAATCAGTGCTCACCACTGCCTGCTTCTTAGCCTGTCAAAGCTAAATGATAAAGTTGAGTGAACAGTAGTTTGTTGCTAGCATGCTGAAATAATGGGCTCTACCTTTGACCACATGACATTAAAATGGACCTTATAGTCCCAAAACTGTCAGCTGGACATGTTTATTGTTGATCACCAGCTTCTTTGAAATTGAACCTGCATATAAAACATAAAAATAAACATAAGCCACTGGTCCCTATATTTATATCCTTTGGAATATTGTTCAGTGTTAGTATTTCCTTGACATTCCTCTTGTAGCTTGCTAATTTTAACTCTACAGGCAGGTGTTACTGATCCACTTAGAATCATGGAAATGCTATTGAGTGGTGAAACAGCTAAGTTTCTAAATCCTGTCTAGGTGCATTTACATAATCCCTAGATGTTATCTAGCATGACGAAAGCCATGAAAGTATAATTTTTTATAATATCAGACCTTAAATTGATGCAATTGATGTGAAAATTTGTCTTTGTATTCACTGTGAAGAGCCATGGAGAGTATACCTCTTTAATTAAGACTTCATCTTCCTCTCACATCAAATACCAAACATCTCTTAAGCATTATACATTGAAATGTCCAAATAAAGCCTGAAAGTACATAAATGGTAAAGAAACACAGGTAAATTGACTCAATAATCTGACCTCTGGCCCTCCTGTGGCGCTTACTCTGTAGCTGATCAGTGATGGCAGCGTGGTGTACGCTGAGGCCCTCTGGGACCACGTTACCATGGATGACCAGGAGCTGGGCTTCAAAGCTGGTGATGTCATTGAGGTAGTCGATGCCTCCAACAAAGAGTGGTGGTGGGGTCGCATCATGGACAGCGAGGGCTGGTTCCCAGCCAGCTTTGTACGGGTGAGACAAACTCTTTCCAGGCTACTGGAACACACAATCTACAGCCATACACTTTTTAGTGGAGTATCAGCAGCGGATTTTCTACAAAACACTTTTTTCAGGAATTAGGCTTCAAAAAATTGTTCTGCTTCTTTGTTCTAATAAATCACTAGCCCAGCTTCAGCCAAAGGCAATTACAGAAAGAGATTGCCTTTAATGCTCATTAGAATTTTGTGCAGCTGAAAGTCAGGGTGAAAGTATGTCAGATAGTGAATGTTTCACTTGTCTTCTTGTCAGTTGCGTGTAAACCAGGATGAGCCCATGGAAGAGTATCTAGCCCACCTGGAAGAGCCGCAGTCTGGGGCAGAGGACCGGACGCACCTGGGCTTGCTTTTGGGACCCGGTTTACCTTGCAAGGAGCAGATGAGGACCAATGTCATCAATGAGATTATGAGCACAGAAAGAGACTACATCAAACACCTGAAAGACATCTGCGAGGTTTGGTGGTTTGGATAAACATAAACAATTATAAATATAGGAGGTGTTCCTTCTCTCCCTCTTTTTTGACTGGCTGACCAGTCAAACCCTGTTTCTAAATACTTTCTTGACAGAGCATGTGCATTATCTAATAAATTAACTTTACCAAAAGCTGGTTCTATTCTTCTATTTCAGTGTCATGCTCTCCCAATATACTGTCGACTAAACATTCCAGAATTAGTTCTACCTTAGAGACTACACGAGACACCAAAGCAGCTTCAGTATAATGGACCTCTAGAGGACATCTTGTTCAGGACAACTTATTGTGCAGTGTATGTAGACGTCAGTCTAAAAACTCAAATCTGTACATACAACTTGTCCTGCACATTTCTCTTGACTGTATGAGAAATGTGTAGGCATGATGTTGGCATACTCACACTCTCACTATGACTTTCTGATGTCAAAAGATGTACTATCCTGTACTAGCTTCAGTACTGTGGCTGGGGTTTTGGTAGATTTCTGTTTTCTCTGGACACATATTTACCTGTCCAATCAGTGAAGAGAGGGCGTAGCAGAGAACAATGATGTTGAGGTGATGCACTAGTTTGAGTTGCAGTCCGTCTGTAGTTGTAGTTTAGTAATGGTGGCGGAGAAAGATATGAGTAAAGCCATTGGATCTACTGTGTACCAGCATTGTGGTATACTTAGAAATTAAAGCCAGAGCAAGAACAGTCTTTGGGGATTTTTTTTTCAATCCAGCACATGACATGTACCACAACCAAACGTTACTGATTGGTTGTTTTCCAGATTAGCTCTGGGCAGATCTAATAGTTTTAAACTTCAGAGAACTCACCTTCAAGTGAGTTAGCCTTTGTCACTGCAAAGTGGCCAGACTCTCTGTATAAATGAAATGTAGTACTAGACCAGGGGTCTCAAACTCAATTTACCTGGTGGCTGCTGGAGCTAGGGTCTGGTTGAGGCTGGGCCACATCAGGTTTTCCACACTTTTCCTGAAATTGTCTGTGCTCATCACCAATAAATATATATATATATATATATATATATATATATATATATATATATATATATATATATATATATATATATATATATTCCACTGTGTCTCACTGTTGTGTTGAAGTTCCAGTTTTAGTGTTCAGTTGACGTACAAAGAACGTCATTTCCGCTGGTAGTTAGGGTCCTGCTATGGGGTCTTGTGCCTACATATGACGTCAGCACAGCACAGTTAGTGATTGGTTGAAGGTTAGAAACCATGGAAACACAAAGTGTTTGTGGTGGCCGTTTAATATTAAGTTAATTAAATTAAAATTAAAAGTAATAAAGTTTGAAAAGTTAGGCTAGTGGCTAGCATGGAGCTAACACTAACATGGATACACACACATAAAACTTCGCTTGTGTGCGTATGGAATAGTGTTAGCTCCATGTTAGCCTCTTAGCACTAATTTTCCCCGTTCTTGCGCGAGTGTAACGCCAGGTCTGGTGCTTCGGAGCACCCGGCTCCGGTGACAGCCACACCGGCGTGTTGTTTATCTGTTTAAATGTGCATTCAGCCACACCGGCGTGTTGTTTATCTCTTTAAAAGTGTATTCAGCAGCACTGGCGAAGGCAGCAGCGGCGGGTTGTTTACATCCGTGGTTTACACGTGTATTCAGCGCTGCTGCCTTCCCCGGTGCTGCTACAGTGGCAGGTTGATTACGTCTGTGGTTTACACGTGTATTCAGGCTGGTGCTGGGCACCGTGGGTGCGGTCACGTTGCCGGTATAGTCCGGGTGCTCCGAAGCTGTCGACCGTCGAATGACACAGACTTACCTATTTAGCACGGAGGTAGTGCTAACTACGGTGACTGGGAACCCTCCATGCTGCAAATAAAAGAAAACTACACAACGGAAGTGAATTACCGGGGACTATTATTGGCGGTGCACCTGTAGTTTTTTATGTGAGCGAAGAAGAAGAGGTGTTGTAAAGCAGAAGTAATTAGGGGGCAAATAATTGTTTCTTCTTCGTATTCCTCCAAAAATATGTGGTAACTTGCCAATGAAAATGACCACAACACATAGATGCCAAGTTTCCACTTTTTATCCCGATTAGAAAAAATGATAAATCCATCTCAGTCACGGGGAGAATAACCCGCACATGCGCGGAACCTCCAGTCTTCTTCATCAATCATCCTTGCCGGCCATAATGGTCATATAGCGGCACCTACTGGAGAAACAATTATTTGCCCCCTACTTCTTCTTACTTCTGCTTTACAACACCTCCTCTTCGTATTCTTCTTCTTCGCTCACATAAAAAAACACAGGTGCACCGCCAATAATAGTCCCCAGTAATTCACTTCCGGTGTGGAGTTTCCTTTTATTTGCAGCGTTTCTTTTATTTGCAACATTGAGGGTTCCCGGCCACTGACTAATTACATCTGCATTTAAGACAGTAGATAGACAGAAAAATAGCTTTTACAGGATATGATATGGTTAAATAAAGGAGTGAATTCGAAATAGTTTTATTCAAGCCAGTCAAACAACACCACTCAAAATAGATTGGGGCAACATTAAAAGACAATCAACCATGAGAATGCTGTGGTAATGGACATATAGAATATATGATTTCATGTATATGCTCCCCATATCTGGTATTTTTAAAATCTACTTATTTGTCATGTTATATTATGCTCTTGTTCTTTATTAGGGTCTATGCTCTATGCAAATTTTTACAAAAAAATCTGGACCTATATTTCTCTCAGGGTTACATCAAACAGTGCCGCAAGAGGACAGACATGTTCACTGAGGAGCAGCTTCGTACCATCTTTGGTAACATTGAAGACATCTACCGTTTCCAGAGGAAGTTCCTAAAAGGCCTAGAGAAGAAGTTCAACAAGGAGCAGCCGCACCTTAGCGAGATTGGATGCTGCTTCGTTGAACATGTAAGCCAAGTCTCAAACGTTTGCCAGAAGATGTTAAAATTCAACAGTAGTTTTATAAGAAAATTTCAGGGGTGTTAAAGTAGATATGAGAAGTATGTAGTGCAACCATCTCCCCCTCATACATTGTTGTGACTGTGATTAATCAATCTTTAAAAAAACATTGTATTGTGTCTAAATACCACTTATGTCTGGTTTTGACATGTAGCAAACAGATTTCCAGATCTATTCCGAGTATTGCAACAATCATCCCAACGCCTGCGTCCAGCTCTCCAAGCTCATGAAGGTCAACAAGTACGTGTTCTTCTTTGAGGCATGCCGACTCCTCCAGAAGATGATTGACATTTCTTTGGATGGCTTCCTGCTCACTCCGGTTCAGAAGATCTGCAAATACCCTCTGCAGCTGGCTGAGCTGCTCAAATACACCAACCCACAGCACAGGTGACTGCAGTCTCTTCATGCTGCTCATGGTGGAGTTGGTGTACTACAGAGAAATGATGAGATAGCCAGCTGTATTGTGGTCAGCATGAATGACTGTAGTTGATATCCATAAATTTGCGGTTGAAATTCTATATTTTGGAAAATAAAGTAGACCTTGATTAAGGTTTTTCTAATGCAGACCATGTCTATATATTAATATCCATATTCAAGATTCAATATTCAATTAAAACTAAGGAGCCATTTGAGCCATACGATATATTTTTTGCCAGGTGTGGCTTGTGTGCAATATTTGTTGACTTTTGGCATGTTTAAGGAGAAAAAAGGCATAATTTTCAGAGAAGAAAGAATCCTTCCATATACAACAGGGTTTCACCTGCTGTCAGAGGGCTCACACCCTAAAAGTTGATTTTATAGTATATATTTTTTTCTTATTATTGAATAACCAAAACATTCATTAAAATCCCTCAGGAATCTGGTATCTGTGTAATTTGACTTAAAATAATTAAAAAATGTGCTTATATGGAGGCTGTATATAATTATAATGTAAAACACAGTTTATGCACACAGCTTTGCTGTCTATGAATATAGAATGTGTATCTGCTATGTATCATAACACAGCACTGGCCAAATTACGGTTATTACATCATGATATTATAATACATTCTTGAACATGAAAGAGTACTTCAATGAAGTCATAAATCATAATGTGGAAACACTTTTATAATTTTATTATGTTTGATTTGGGAAATCAAGATGGTTCAATTTCTGTATTTAAAGGTGATCTATGTTTCAGTGTTTTTGTTTTTTGGGGCAAAATGTGCCCAAATCACATTCATGTGCATATTTATGTTGTATCATTAACGACAATTTCTTAGATTTTGGTGGTGTAGTGAAGTTTAGATTATTAGGCTACTTTCATTAGTGTGTTACTACACTGAAGGAGTTATTTACATTGTTAAATAAACTTTTATGATGTATAGTTATAGGTGTACTTGACGCTTTGACATGTCACATTAAGAAAAATGTAGGTGTAAATAATAAAATTAATGTCTTGATTCCATCTAACTGCTTCAGTTCAGCAGCAACTAAGCTTCTCCTATTCATTAAGTAGGTCTACAAAGTCAAAAAGATAATAAAAAGTTACAACAGTTTAATAACACTCAGCTTTAGACACCAATAGCATGCCTCTAATCTGCAGGGACTACAAAGATGTGGAGGCTGCCTTAAATGCAATGAAGAATGTGGCCAGGCTCATCAACGAGAGGAAACGACGCCTTGAGAACATTGACAAGATCGCCCAATGGCAGAGCTCCATAGAGGACTGGGAGGTGTGGCAATGGTTTCTCACTTCATAACATCCAGCAAGAGGGTTGAATAACAAGTAACAGCTGTGTGTGTGTGTGTGTGTGTGTGTGTGTGTGTGTGTGTGTGTGTAGGGTGAAGACGTGCTCAGCAGGAGCTCTGATCTCATCTTCTCAGGGGAGTTGACCAAACTGTCCCAGCCTCAGGCCAAGAGTCAACAGCGAATGTTTTTCCTCTTTGATCATCAGATGGTGTACTGCAAAAAGGTGCTTCAGCATTTCATACACCTCAGTGATAACTGGATAGGAGAAGTAGGAACACACTGTATTCAACTGTGGATATTTAATGATAATAATAATCTCACAATAGACTTTCATTATTTCTTTTGACTAGGAGCCATAATGACTAGAGCTGAATTAATACACTAGGCAATAAAGACCCTTCCATTTCTCCCACTGTTTTCACTTTATATTCATTAGTTAACAGTTAGTCATAATTTGTGGTAACTTATTGAAGCATGAATCTATTGAGAGAATTTTAGTACATGAGTATGAAAAGAAATAACTGAAAGAAATCTCTATTCCACTCTAATAATGTGATTAATCATCACCACCTGAAATCAGTTGGATGTTTATTAAGGGTGAAATCACCATTTTAATGGTTCCAGGACCTGCTGCGAAGGGACATGCTGTACTACAAGGGGCGGATGGACATGGACCACATGGAGGTGATAGACGTGGACGATGGCAAAGAGAAGGACTTCAACATCAGCGTGAAGAACACCCTGAAGCTGCGCTCACAGGTCGGTGATGAGGTCCACCTCCTGTGCGCCAAGAAGCCTGAGCAGAAACAACGCTGGCTGCGAGCTTTTGCTGACGAGAGGAGACAGGTTCAGCATGACCGCGAGACAGGTGGGAATACTGCATGCTTTGATAGTTTGTCTTTTTGTATAAATTATCTGTTAAATGATGAAACAAGTAACGTGAAGCCAGGGGTGAAAATCCCATTTCATTGATAAGGGGGACAATAAAGAGAGTTTTCAGAGAATAATTTCTAGATGGGACCTGGAAAAATATACAATACTACTATACTACCATAGTAATCTGGTCTAATAATCTTCTTCTCTTACTGTCCCTGACACATTGTTTAAAACATGGGAACCTGCTGAGGCGGTTGCAAATGTTTTAAACAATGTTATTAAAAGTAATAATAGTAGTTATAGCCAAATTCCATATTTATTATTATTTATACATAAGGCAAATGAGATTATGATTCAATGAGGGAAAAACTAGTAAAATATTTGATGGACCCATATCCTCCTCTCTCTCCCTCCTCTTCTTCTTCCTGTTCCCTCCTCCTTATCCCTAGTTGTTTTTGCTATGGTAACTTCCATTGTTAGAGCTCATTAATTCAATTCAATTCACTTTATTTTTTATAGCCCAATTTTACAACACAGTTGTCTCAAAGTGCTTTACAAAATCCAGTCCAAAGTGACTCAGACATCCCCCGTCCTTAGACCCTCCTTCTCGGCAAGGAAAAACTCAAAAACCCAGTGGGAAAAAGGAGAAACCTCGAGGAGGACCACAGTGAAGGAGAGATCCACTCCCATGGACGGACAGGCTATAGATGAATCAGGACTGACAGACATCTATCTGATGATGAAATAATAGTCTTTAAAGATGTTTCAGTCTGTAGAGATGCCGTAGGGTGGGGACAGAAGGGTGGGTCCAACCAGGTGAAGGTTCATCAGGGGCCTCGATGAGTCGCATCAGGAGTCGTCATCGTTGGGCCTCGTGCGGATGAACTGAAACAGTAGCCACTCCCCCGAAGGGGAGTGGGGAGAAGGACTCTGGGTGAATAGTGATGTAAAGACCAAGTATAAAGTAGATCCTGTTTATTAATGACAGTGGTACATGGTACCAGAAAGAGATGATAGAGCTCAGTGACTGTACTTCCCCCAGTATTCTCACTCCTAGGGCAGCTTAGACTGAACTGTGGTTTTAAGTCTACCTTTAACTACCCTGACCATAGGCCTTTTGAAACAGAAATGTTTTTAGTCTAGCCTTAAATGCACAGACTGTGTCGGCCTCTTTAATATTAATTGGGAGTTGGTTCCATAAGATAGGGGCTTGGTAGCTAAAGGCTCTAGCTCCTACTGTACTTTTATGGACCCGTGGAACTACCAGTAGACCTGCATTCTGAGACTGCAGTGTTCTATTTGGATGGTACGGGACCAGAGCATCTTTAAGATAAGAGGGGCCCATCCCATTAATGGTTTTATAAGTGAGGAGTAGGATTTTAAATTTAATTCTGAACTCAACAGGAAGCCAATGAAGGGCTTGGAGTATGGGGGTGATGTGTTCTCTTCTATTAGTTCCTGTTAGTAAACGAGCCGCTGCATTTTGTACCAGCTGAAAACTTTTTAGGGAGTTTTTAGGACACGCTACAAATAGGGAGTTACAGTAATCTAGTCTAGATGTAACAAACGCATGGATTAGTTTTTCAGCATCATTTTTAGATAGGATATTTCTAATTTTGGCTATGTTACGCAGGTGAAAGAAGGCTGTTCTACAGGCTTGATTAATATGAGCTTTAAATGATAAGTCTGGCTCAAATAAAACTCCTAGGTTTTTAACTGTGGTGCTAGAGGCTATTTTCACATTATCTAGAGTTACTAGTTGCTCAGATAGGGACTCTCTAACACTTTTAGGGCCTAATATAATAACTTCTGTTTTATCAGGGTTAAGTAACAGATAGTTCACAGACATCCAGGTCTTTATGTCTCTAACACAGGCGCTAAGTTTATGTACTAGCCTGATCTGATCGGGTTTAATTGATAAGTATAGCTGTGTGTCATCTGCGTAGCAGTGGAAATTTATGCCGTGTTTTCTAATAATATTACCCAAGGGCAGCATATATAGAGTAAACAAAATGGGCCCTAGGACTGACCCTTGTGGGACACCATAGGTGACTCTTGAGTATGATGATGATTGCTGGTTAACGCTAACAAACTGGAACCTATTAGATAAATAGGATTTAAACCAGGAGAGAGCGGATCCTCTAATGCCTATGTCCTGTTCCAATCTCTGCAGTAAGATGCTATGGTCGATTGTGTCAAACGCAGCACTTATATCCAGCAGGACCAGAACCGAGCCCAGCCCATCATCAGCAGCCAGCAACAAGTCATTAGTGACCTTGACTAGTGCTGTTTCAGTGCTGTGATGGGCCCGAAAACCAGACTGAAAATCTTCAAATAAACTATTGTCCTGTAAGTGCTGACACAGCTGTTGAACTACCACTCTTTCAAGAATTTTTGAAAGAAAGGGTAGATTTGAAATTGGCCTGTAGTTTACTAAAATATCTGGCTCAAGAGTGTTTTTCTTTAAGAGTGGTTTAATGACTGCGTGTTTAAAAGCCTGCGGCACGTATCCAGTTATTAGGGACATGTTAATTATATCTAACGATCATTAGGTCTGATCTTAACCAGCAGACTGGTAAAAAGAGGCTGATTCTGGACAGATGCTGAAGAAGTGGTGTGATTAATGACGTACTGGCTTCTACATATTAGTTTGATTTGATTATTGGTTTCTTCCATGTAGCTAGCTACTAGCTAACTGTTAGCCACCGGCCCCACCCACTTGAAAACAGCATCTGGACCAAGCCACTTTGAGGAATAGGGGGGGTCATAATTTTTCAACAATTAACATTGCACCCCTTGTGTGTGTGTGTGTTTACACATATCTTCATAATTCAAAACTATTTAGTTGTGTTAATGATTTGTCCCCCCAAGATTTTCGCCTATGGTGAAAGCATACATGCATACATTTCTGTAATCTTTGACATTCAAGGAACTGCAGCTGAAGTCATCTCTAACTATTCAGAAAAAAAAACACCAAAAACCACCAAACCGTTTGTATAAACAATTATGGGATCTATATCCTCCTTTCTCCTCCCTTGACTACATCTGCATTAATACCTAATGCCCACTTGGCATGTATGTTAGGAAATGTGGGACTGTTAGCAGTGGACGAATTTCCACAATGCTGATCCAAAGAATAGACAAGCAGAATGTCAGGGATACCACCTCATCTACCTTCATAACCCTATTGTTCTGTACTATCTGACTGTGGCAGATTATAGGGACTGTTCTGTTCTAGAGTATCTGCAACTGTGGAGAGTAGGTGGAATATTCATGACATACCTACATCAGGGTAAATGCACCCAGCACACAGAACTACAGCATTTGTCAGTTGCCAGTTGCTGTCAATATAGGGGCCACAATGTCATAATCTCACTATAAAACCATGAAAAGTATAGCTTTTTTAATTTGTTCTCTCAGACAAATATCATCAACAATGAGTTCTAACTGATTCCTTATATTCTTTATTCAATGAGATTGTATCACTCCCTATGAAGAGGTCCGTTAATTGAGAGATGTGGTTTATTTCTTTTTTGCTTCTCAAGGTTTCTCACTCACAGAGGTCCAGAAGAAACAGGCCATGCTGAATGCCTGCAAAAGCCATCCAGCTGGAAAACCCAAAGGTACAGTATGCACTGAAGAGTTCAGAGAGAGGAAAGTCATTGGATTGCATGCACTTTGAGTAGTTACAGTGTGGTGTGGTGTCAAACACATGTATGTTAGGATGATTTTCCTGTCAAAGACATACGTATATGTTACTGTTAAAGTTTCTATATGTAACTTCTGAGCCAGAAGTTACATGCACATTCATGTTAATGTGCAAGCAGCACCGACATATGACCAGAGGAGACACAGCCATGGCTGCTAGCTTATAGATTCTGGTCACATATTGGCTTATTTACATCCATTATGCAGCAATAACAACACCATTTTCACCTTAGCTCAAGAGGTGTGCCTAAATCTGAAGTTAGTTATGTAAAGCTCAAGAGAAGTTAAAAGAGAAGTTAAAACATGTAGCAATGCATTGAGCTCAGTGCAGGATGCTTGAAAGATTTTTATCACATTTATAATGGTGAGGTAATAAAAATTAGCTTACTGTTGTGGTCAAATTCTTACAAACAAAGAAGGCTGAATAAAAGAGTGAGTTAGCTAAAGCTAAAGAGAAGCTAAAGCACATAGCACCTCAATGAGCAGAAAAAAAACAGTAATAATACTCTAATACTCTCTGCTCAGAGCAGTTTTAAATTTTTAGATGCTTGAATGAAAGTATTATATATATATATATATATATATATATATATATATATATATATATATATATATATATCCGTGAAGTCTTAAAAATTACCTATTACCTTACTGTAGTTGTAAAATTCTAACAAACAATAAAGGAATGAAGAAAAATACTAGTGGAAAAAGGGATAAATAAAAATAAAATATTAGTTTACTGGTCTAATAAGAAAAAGGCCATATGTTGTTGTTTTATTTACACATTACATATTTACAAAATGGGGTGAAGGGTTTCACTTGGCTATCTCTATGTTCTCCTTTGCTCCTTGCGGCACTATATTTTCATCTTTATCTAATCCCTTTTGTGGAAAAATAAGCTACGTCCATCATCCACCTCAATAATAGGAGTCAATATGAAATTATATGTGACAAATCAATTAGCACCTAATATGATTTTTTAATGTCAATTTCCTCATTGCACTTTCAAAATAAAATTATTTAATTTTATTGAAGTGTTTTGTATTGCACCTTTAATATTTCTTTCAAAGACATGTACGTTAGGCTTAAAACTCCTGTCAGTGCCAGGGCTGCCCACTACTAGTATGATGAAATATGTATGATGTGTATATGCAGCGGATCAATCTCATTTCAATATATGAGTGCTGAGAAATGACAATAAAGACATCTTAATATTGTATCTGTGTAGATTGTACATTTTGTATTGTATTGTATTATATGTTTTATTTTTTTCTATAAGTAAATATTGTACCCTTAGATCTTCTAAATTTTTAGTGTGATACCAGATTTTAGATGTCTTTAGATGTCGCTCTCTTTTCTGCCTGGACCACCCAAATATGTATCACACATGAACACTGATCTATAATGCATACAGCAGCACTTTTTATTGAAATTGTATGTTGCCAGGACCTATATTCTTTCTACTGTGACTAAAAATACTCTTCCTCCTTCAGAGCAGGACAGCAGTTATTTATGACACTTCCTGAAAGCTCTCAGCAAGGAAGAGATCATCTTTAAAAATACATGTTATTTTATGACACTCACTCACACATTCCTACTGCGCCTACTTTGCTGGTTTTGCCATCACACTCCCTCCAATAATATTTACGATGAAGCACATCCCAGCAGCTGAAAGGAAATCAGGCTCCTCTTTCCTGGTAAACATTTAGCATAGCAGCTAACATCTGAAATCTGCAGGATGTCAATGGACAGTGAGATAAAAGAGTACTGTAGTTAAAATGAGAAAGTGACTGACAGTCTGAACAACACAGGTTGTTATATGTTGTCAATTAACAGACACTTGCACAATTAACAGAAAATTGCACTCATGAATTCAAATGGCATAATTTAACTTTTCCTAGCAGTTTCTGTGCTGACTAAAAAAGACGCTGTAGACACTACATACAGGACTAGGAAACATATGCCAACAACACAGTGTCAGAACAATAAAGTGAATACAAAATGGAAATTCAGAAAGATTATCAAGCTCACACATTTCAGCAGCTCAATAGAAAGAATCCCTCCTTTTCTAGCATTAATGTTAGATATACAGTTCTAGTCCCAGACCTTCAGCCCTGAACAGGCCTTCAATAGGACTACTTTTAGCAATAAAGATTAAACATAGCAATACAAATAATAGGAATGATAGAATAAAATATTATTATCAATAACAATAATGGTAATATGGATTCTTATCATATTAAAGGTTTATTTCACAACAGGTGAAGAGGTAATTATCGTTTATCAGTGGCAAATAATGTCTGACAAGTTGAGAGAGTCAAAAACTGTTTAATCAGGTCTCTCTAAATGTACATTGTGTGTTCACGTTGTTGTTTTTTTTGTTATTTAAAAGTCAATTATTATTATTATTTATTTATTATTATTTCTTTTGTTTTACAAAAATCATGATTATGTGCAACTTTTAAACAAATATATATTCGCATTTTTAAACAAAAATATATGTGCAAAAAATTGCACATAATTTTGATTTTAATAGTAATAATTTGCTATAAGATTACATCTACGTGGCAACACAACAAATCTGTTTAACATCTCAAACAAAAGCACAGTCCCTCATGCTGAATAAATGCAATGTGGATTTTTTTCATAATCAAGCAGCCCATTAGCCTCTAATAGAGACTGTGCTGCTAGCTTGAAAATGCTGATGATAACCCTTGCTAACTTGCACCAATCCTGGTAAGTTAGGTGATGGTTGACCTTAGATAATTCCTACTTTTGCTTGAAAAGGCAGTCTTGTAAAAGAAGTATCCAAAATATCTGCCACATGATCTTCTTCTTCACTAGCTCCATGTCACTGCTTTCTAAATCCTCCTCTGTCTGCTGTCTTTTTGCCCTCCATTCACTCACTGTTTAGGCAGGTGGCTCATATAATAGGTTCTCAGGAATACCCAGAAGATGTGTTGATATGGTCCCGCCCACATTAATTGAACCAAGGACCTTTGGTTCAACTACTAGGTCCTGCAGGAGGAGTTGCTGATATAGTCAACCTAGATACCACTGGAAGAAAAATTGTGTTTGGTCTATTTACCCTATTATATTACCCCTTGTTTCCCAAGAATTATTAGTTTTAACATTTGAAATGAAACTAATTGTTATTAATGATATATATATATATATATATATATATATATATATATATATATATATAGTAAAATAAAATAACAATATGGCCTCAGCCAATAAAGTTTTTTTTTGCCATTTTTTCATTGGAGTTTTTGTTTTTTCCAAACTTTTCATTACATATTTACAAAATTCCAAAATCTTCTTGTCCATATCTGTTCAAATCTAGCACAGCGGAAGTAGTGGAAGACACTGCCATGCAGAAAATATTTCATGGGATAATGCGTCAAGAAATCCTCAATTATAGGAGTCAATATAGAAGATATTTTTTAAGTTTTTTAATACTTACTTACTCAGTGGAATTTCACAAAATGTACTGTATTTTTAATATTCTCTAATCTCTTCCTCAGCGGTGACCAGACCCTACTATGACTTCCTCCTGCGGCAGAAACACCCCTCCCTCCCCACTGCTTTGCCCCAGCAGCAGGTCTTCATGCTTGCTGAGCCTAAGCGCAAAACTTCCACCTTCTGGCACAACATTGGCAGACTGACACCCTTCAAGAAGTAAAAAAAAGAAGAAAATTAAAAAACAGAAGGGAAGAGAAAACCTGCAAAGAGAAGGACAGAGGAGAAAGAGGAGCGCTCAGCTCGTGCCTGAAAAGACCCTTTTTAATTCTTACTGTTTTATTTCCTACTTGTAACATTAATTGATATACTGATTTATGGTATAGATGAGGATGATTATGATGACGGGGAGATTATTTTTTGAAAGCACTTTATAGGTTGGTTAACAATCAGACTTGAGAATGGTCTCCTGGAGTCAAACAGAGAGAGTGGACTCTAGCCTAATTTACTACTACTACACCTTCAATCAAGCACCAACTGGTACTAATCCTGCTACTGTACAGCTGCGAGTGGTCCTGGGACTTCTGACTGTGCTGCCTCTGTGAACGATGTCGCCTGTTGACAAAACTGTGTTGTTTTATTTCCACTGTTCTATTGTTTTATGATTTGACAGATGCCAACTGTTCACAGTGCCAGATAAGTTTTACACACACACACAAACACACACACACACACACACATATATATATATATATGTGTGTGTGTGTGTGTGTGTGTGTGTGTGTGTGTGTGTGTGTGTGTGTTTGTTTGTTCTGTGTCTGCTTATGAAAAAAAGGGAAAATACGGGGGGAGAGGGGTTAGGTTTCTTGTGCTTTTCTCTGTGCAGATATAGTCATCTTAGGATAATTTCAGCTGGATTTTAACTGTTCTGTGCTCTCCATCCACCAGGATTTGGTCATGTATATCTCTGGTGCATTTGTGGTATTGTGCAAAACACTTGATAAAAAGACTTGATCAAATGCAGCCCAAAGAAGATTCAGCTCATTGCAGATTAGGATCTCTTCTTGAAGCAACAACCCACACACTCCGGCAACACATTCCTCAAGTCTGATCCTTGACACCTGCTTATACCTATCATGTCAATGACATTACACCACTTGTTATTTTCCTCTTTCTTTCGTTCTTTCTTCTTTCTTTCTTTCTTTCTTTTTTTTGATGTGCCATTTGAGGTGTGTCATGGATGTCTTACAATGACATGCATGGATGGATGTGATGAAAAAATACTGTGAAGACTATTTTTTTATCTCTGAAGAACCCTGCTATATTTAACAAGATTCAGGAATGCACACATGCACGCACGCACGCACGCACACATACACACACAACACACACACACACATACATATATATATATATATATATATATATATATATATATATATATATATATATATATATATATATATATATATATATATATATATATATATATATATATATATATACATACATACACAAAAAACTTCTTTTATTTACCTATACTTCTGATATCTAGTATTCATGCTCTGTGTATCCGGTCTCCAGTAATCTCATTCAAATCAATGCAACCCAGTGATATCGCTATGTAAGTGCATTCAGTGAAATGTACTCCTTTCACCTTTATGTTCAAATGTTTTAGCTTCTGAAGATATGGAATATTAAACATTCCTAAGCTGACAAATGCAGCCATCGGTTGGCGTGATTATTGTTTTATTCCAAGTACACAGTTGAGTGAGATGCGGCTTTTGTCAACAGATCAGCTTCAGGATTAACTCAGGATTCAACTGAGATTTAAAGGGATGCACCAAACCAACAAAATCATGTGTTCATCTCTTTATATTGATTGTTATTGAAGATATCATACATTCAACAGACTATGGAGACAGATGCTCTTAGTTTAAAGGGACTATATTATATATCTCATCTTCTATACCCACTTATTCCTCATTAGGGTCACAGGGGTCTGCTGGAGCCAATCCCAGTACATTACAGCGAGAGGCATGGATACACCCCAGATGGTCGTTCACTCACACATTCACACTTACCGGCAATTTAGAGTCTCCAGTTAACCTGAGCATGTTTTTGGACCGTGGGAGGAAGCCGGAGTACCTGGTGAAAACCCAGGCAGACCAGTCCTTGTATGTAAATATTGTGAAATAAACCACCCAACCATTCTGCAGTTTCTGTAGTTTTGATGAAACTTGTCACAACAGGAGAGGAAGTTGATAGTAACCTCCCCTTGATCCATATAGCCCCCCCCCCCCTTCCTTCTGGAGTGCTTCTACTTAACTCATGTTTCTCTAATCGACACCAGCTCTCTGAGGGGCAGGACATGTCCGGCAGTCCTGGTCCAATCACAACAGAGCGGGTGTTTAGAAATCAAGAAACAACTTCACAAAGATGTTCACCTAGATACTATTAGTATTAAGCGAAAAAATAACAAGGTATCTCATGTTCATTGTAAACACAGTCCCACAAATATGATCAAAACCAGCTGGTTGGTTACCAGCTGAATAGTTGGGTTATACAATGTTTGTAAGATTTATTTGCATTCAGCAGCATGCCGCTCGAACAAACATGTCCGAAATGGAATGTAATATTCATTATGATTAAAAAAAGTTTGTTTTAATTAGGAGTGACACGGTGGTGCAGGCATTAGCTCTGTTGCCTCACAGCAAGAAGGACACATATTCTAGACCTCCTTGGTCCTGGGTCTGGGACCTTTCTGTGTGGAGTTTGCATGTTCTCCCCGTGTCTGCGTGGGTTTTCACCGACTAACCCATCTTCCTCCCACAGTCCAAAAACATGCTCAGGTTAAGTGGTGACTCTAAATTGCCCATAGGTGTGAATGTGTGAGTGAATGGTGTGTGTGCCCCACGATAGGCTGACGACCATCTGGGATGTTTCCCTGCCTCTCGCCTGAAGTACACTGGGATTGGCTCCAGTATACCCCTGCAACCTTAATGAGGAATAGTGGGTATAGAAGATAATAATATAATAATAATATAATAATATATTAATATAATATAACATATTATTATAATTCAATCAAGATAAGAATGGTGTCTTCGTTTTGTTTTTCGTTTCATTATCTCATGGGGCAGCAGCTTCAGCAGGGAAGCCCAGACTTCCCTCTCTCTGGATGCTTCGTCCAGCACTTCCAGGGAGACCCCAAGGCATTCCCAGACCAGCTGATAGACATAATCCCTCCATTGTGGCCTGGGTCTTCCTTGGGGTTGTTGCCTGGAGGAACGTGTCCAGAACATCTCACCAGGGAGGCATCCAGGATGCTCCTCACTAGATGCCAGAGCCACCTTAACTGGCTCCTCTCGATGCGGAGGAGCAGCGGTTCTACTCAGACTCCTCCAGATGACTGATCTTCTCACCCTATCTCTAAGGGAGAGCCCAGCCACCCTGTGAAGGAAACCCATTTCGGCCACTTGTACTCGCGATCTTGTTCTTTTGGTCACTACCCAAAGCTCTTGACCATAGGTGAGGGTAGGAACGTAGATTGACTGGTAAATCGAGAGCTTCGCCTTTCGGCCTTGAAAGGTGCTGATCTTCATCCCAGCCACTTCACACTGAGCTGTGAACCACTCCAGTGAGACCTGAAGGTTATGGTCTTATGAAGCCAACAGGACCAGATCATCCGCAAATAGCAACGACCTAACATCCTGAGGCCACTGAACTGCAACCCCTCAACGCCCTGGCTGTGCCTAGAAAATCTGTCCGAAAGGTTATGAATAGAATCAGTGACAAAGGGCAGCCCTGATGGAGTCCAACCCCCACTGTAAACAAGTCCAACTTATTACTGGCAATGTGGACCAAGCTCTGGCACCCGGCATACAGCCCATGGACAGCCCATGTCAATGAGTCTGGAACCCCATACTACCCAAAGGACTCCCCAAGGGAGACAGTCAAACTCCTTCTCCAAGTCCACAAAACACATGTAGACTGGTTGTGGGAACTCCCATGCACCCTCCAGGACTGCGCTACAGCTATAGAGCTGGTTCACAGTTCCACGACCAGGACAGAAACCACACTGCTCCTCCTGAATCCGCCGTTCGACTATCTTACTGACCCTCCCCTCCAGGACCTCCTGATAGACCTTCCCAGGGAAGCTGAGGAGTGTGATCCCCCTGTAGTTGGAGCACACCCTCCAGCCCCCCTTTTTAAAGATGGGAACCACCATCCCAGTCTGCCAGTCCAGAGGTACTGCCCCTGATGTCCATGTGATGTTGCAGAGACATGTCAACCAAGACAGCCCTTCAACATCCAGAGCCTTGAGGAACTCCAGGCGAATCTCATTCACCCACCTTTTTTTATATATTTATTTTTACCTTAGATTGAGCCATTTTTATCAAAATAGTCATATTACATTTGATCAAATAAATATAAGAGAAAGAAGATTCTGAGAACTGAGAAGTTACTGTTGGATTCTATCCAAACTATTATCATGTGATATAGGTATTGCTGCAAATGTAATATCACATGTCGTCAATCATCAATCATTGTGACAATGAGTGCAGTACCATGCCAGATCACACTTTTTTTTCTCTCTCCTACCTTGGGCTGATTTTGTTCTCTACACGCACCTCTTAGCAGCTGTGGGTGTGTGTGCATCATGCAGAAAATGTCTCCCTATTTGTAAACTGGGGGCCCAGTATGGGCCGGGGTGCCCTAGGCACGCACACATTTTCTGCACGTAGGGAGGGGCAGCGCTGAATCCACCTTTACTTCACTGCCTCAGGTAGCTCTATTTGACTGGCTTTTAAACTGTAACAGCAACTGGGATCATGTGCAGTAGCATTAGGTGGCTCGGTTTGATGGGTCGCCCATTTGGACATAACACCAGTTCTCAACAAGGTTTGGAAACATGGTTTTTGATTCACATCCCTAGCAAAATCCATCATGTTGCTGCCATGTTTATAAAGTAGGCTTGAACTGACAAACCAAACAATGGCCCTGGAGATGAGTGTTGATGTGTTTCATGGCCACCGTTCTCTTACACACTTTGGGTACTCAGCTGCTTCTGCAGCCACACTGCTTGATGCCACAGAGACTACACCTTTAATTTATGTACATGGTTGATAAGACCTTATCTAGAGTAAAAGAAAAAATGTATAAAAGTGGCTTTTGCATGATGTGGGACCTTATGTTGATGCATCCAGGTTTTTTTATTATGTCTGTAGCTGACTCCATTTCACCTGCGGTTATACGCAAATATATTATAGATCAAATACTGTATAAACAAATCATTTATTTTTTTAATTATTAGAATATTTAATAATTTATTTGAGAAAGGAAGCATAACAACACACTGTTTTTCTCTATCTAGACACAGCACTGTGTGCTTGCAGTTTCATCTGTGATTGCTTGTATTGTTTCTGCTCAATCTGTTACTTCTTATTTGTACTTTTATTTGTGCATCTGGACATATTGAGCAGCATATGACTGCCTGCTGGTGTGCTGATCCTCATCTATCTCTGACTGATACACCTCCTCCTCTTCATCCTCTTCATCCTCCTCCAGCTCTCCCTCCTCCTCAATGCCTCTCTGGCGTTGCAAGGTGCCACGAGACTGAAAGCAAAAATGAAAAGCAAAATCAAAAATAAAAATCAAAAATCCAGATATCAAAAATCCAATGATGTGTGATACTGGTGTGCAGTATATGAGAGAATATGATGACTCACCCTCCTGGCTGTGTCTGGGTAGTGGATGTGTTGTTGTCTTGGGTTTGGGCTCATGGTAGAGGCCAGTGTTGACCTGAAACTTTGTCCTTTAAAAGAGGCCAGAGGAGGACTTGGGTACTGGCTCATAAAGGATGCAGGGTGGCTACTCAGAGGAGTGTCCAGGCCACCAGCCAGAGAGTCAGCCATCTTGATCCTTCCATTGAACAGCTGTGGAAATGGTATCATGGAAGTGAAATAACCACACTATATTCTTATAATTGTTGGTTTAAAAACAAACTAATTTGTGTAATTTTCTAAACCAGTATTAGGTAAATAGTTTTGGGTTAGTTTAACCTATCAAATTGTGTTGGTTCTTTGGCAATTTGGGTTGTTAATGTAACCCAAATATAAAGTTTCTAAGATTAAATCTGATTTTGCTTGTTAATGTTAGCAAATTTATTGACTAAAATAGGATGTCAAACATCATCCTCTATAAAATTGTAACATTTTAATAATTAATACTGAAATAAGTCCAATACTGTACAATATAAGGTATTCATGTGAAATTAGAACCAACCTGAAATGATTCAAATCTAAGAGTTTAGTTCAGCTAAAAGACCAAATAGGCTCAACTCAACATTTGGGTTGATAAAATAACCCATCACTTGTGGCTGTTAACCTATCCATATCTTCTCTTTTATTTTAGACTTTAACTCGGAGATCTGTGACAATTCTTTTATCTACCCTGTATTCCAACAGTATAAAACTTTTTGGTTTCTATTTTATTGAATATCAATCTTATGCCTGACAAAGTGGAATCGGGGAAGAGCTTATGACGTATTTAGAACAGTTTTAAAAATACAGTCACATCAGTAATAACATACTGTTGATTGAGGTGATGTGTGTTGTATTTGGAATCATTAGCATAATTACCTCCAGATCCCTCTGAGTATTCATTGCCTCCAGGTTGTGATATGTGTGTGTATAGACCTCTAGCGCTTTAGCATTGAAGAGCATCTCCACTGTGATGAACTCTGTGAAAATCCTCTGCCACAGAAAAAAGTAGTGGATGCTGTCAGACCAACATTGCTGCTTTATTCCTGGGGAATGTGTGTTCGTGTGTGTAACACTGACTTTAACATCCTCCAGTTTCTGTCTCTGAAAGTCTGTGATGGTTTCCTCCACTTGTCTGGCACTGTGCTGGACATTGTTGGAAGCCTTCTGAGCATTTACCTCCGCCTGTCAATCAACCAACACACACCCACCGCCAGCACAATACACAAAAGTTTATCTCACAGTGTGTAGTAAGCTCAGTAATGTTATGATATTCAAGTAATTAATGAAAGAATTCACATACCTGAGACTGAAAGAGATGTTAAGAAAATATTCTGAAGTCTAAATATGGTCAAAAACACTTGGTGGTGTGACTTTGTTGGCCCCAGTCATAGTCTACTCTCTTCCCTTTTTTTAAATATTTATGCATATTTAAAATTTAAGGTGTCTTGAGAAGACTTTATATATTATAATAAACGTATTAATCTCTTGCCTTCCAACAGCTTGCAGTTTAATTTATTAGCACCTTTGTTCTAATAAAATATTCTTGTGAACTTGAAATTGCATCTCCTCATATTTTACAACTTACCTATATTGAGGCTTCCTGTGGCCCGGTCACATATAGGAACTAAGCATTGAGTGCTGTACATGCTCATACTTTTCATGTTCACCAACAGTTATATCCTAATTTTCTGAGATACTGAATTTGGGATTTTCATGAGTTATCAGGTATAATTATCAAAATTAAAAAATAACCATTTGAACATCAGCCTGTGTGTAATAAATGAATATAATATACAATTTAAATTTTTTGAATGCAATTACTGAAATAAATCATGATTTTCATGACATTCTAATGATATGACCAGCACCTGTATTAGCTGCTGTTGTAAAACTGGTGAAGCTGGCAAATCATTGATTGGCACTGTCCCTATGTTCATTTATAATATAGTGAATAGAGAAATGTGGGCCCTGGCCTGTTCTAGTTATATGGGTCATTCCAGAATTGGAGGACATTTGGGCTTCAAAATTCTTGACAAATAAACCTTCACTTTTCTGCTACATATTCATCAATAATAGGTAATAAACTATCAAAGGCTTGATTAGCTCACCTAACAGATCAATCAACAGTACAATATTTATTACATGATTTATTTGGTGTTTACTGTTATGTACTGGCCTTAAGATTAATTCAATGACGAGACGGACAAGGAGCATGGTTGCGCTGCATTTACTGAAGACTGAATTGGCACATACACAGGAAATCAGCCCAGAGGGCGCCGGTAGGAGAGGGGAGCCTAATAGGGACATACTTAATAACATGAGATCCCAGCTCAATACCTAACACTTATAGTTGGTGCAACCTTGTTACCAACACTGAGCAATGTGAAAAGTACATTGTTGATTTAGGAAATATAATTCCTTTTCCATTAAGGAAATAAAGTAACATTCTCTCTGAATGACTTGATTCAAATTCATTTTAAAAACATGTGAAATCTGTCTCACCCAACTTTTCAATAATGGCATGTTTCACTCTATCAATTCAGTGTTTATTTTGGTTTAAAACATTGCTTTCAAACCTTTGATGGCTGGATGTTGTAGCATAGCCTATCACCATATAAACTCTATCACTGAGCTGCAGCTTGTCATATTTTGTGGTAGTGGAATGATGGTCAGCACATCCTCAAAGGGAGACCAATGGACATCCTCCCTCAATGGTCAGAAAAAGTGTTTTTCTAACTCTGTGCATACATTTCACCTGCAGTGGGTCTCATTCACCTCTTGGATGATCCCTGGGTAGATGTGGAACTCATACAGGAGGACACACCATTTACCCACAACCACTGTTCTTCTTCTACAACCCTGTTACTCTAACAGTAACTCTCTGTTACTCTACAGTAACAGGGCTGCAGGGAACAGGGTTGCAAATATGTACTAATGTTAACTATTTCTCAGGAGTAGATGCTAGCTGTTTAGCTGTTACTGCTGACCAAGAGGACATATTTACTTATGTAATTAAGTAAATAAAATATATATATATCTTATTCTATACATAACAGGGTTGCACAAGGTAAAGGCTAACTATAAAAAAAATGAAAAATAGAAGAGAGGACATACCTTTGCTCTACCCATTCTTTTAGAAAAAATGTTTGATGATGTCAAATCCAGACTATCGTGATTCACTGCTTTCTTCTTCTACCATGCTAAAAAAGGTTATGGTAATAGGGTTGCGTGCATGTTGTGGGACACATGTTCCATGAATAATAATTATTACTTGAATTATTATGTTTATTAAAACAAATGTTCCCACAATTACCAGAGACTTCAATGAAACAAATAATACCAATAAAAAAAGTTGATTTTAACTGTTTTATATGAAATTCAATTTGGTCATTAGGGGCTTGGGACAAATGAAAAATGTCATTTTAGGGGGTGCTCCTTTTTAAAAAAATATTTTCAAGCATTCTTTAGTTTTTTCTTTTTTTTTTTTTAGTTTTTATAGATTTGGCATTTACTCAGGAAATGAATGTTTTACTATTTTGGATGTGGATTATTTAAAATATGATGAATGGGACATAAAATGTCACCCAATTCTGGAATGGTGCATATATTGGTGTTAGGTGATTCGTGTTCTCAATCAGTACATTTATATGACACTCAAGAAAATCAAATTATTGTGTTCATCTGACTATGGTCAGATTTTTAAAATGCATGTACACAGATTGAAATCGGACCAAATTGGACTCCTTATTGTCAAGTAATCACATCTCAGTTTTCTCCAGCATGTATACACCTTAGTAGGACTGAAGTTAGACAATGCCTGGTGCTTCGTTATTACTGTCTCTGCTTCATTATTATTATTATCGCTGCTTTGTTATTACTGTCCCTGCTTCGTTATTACTGTCCCTGTTTCGTTATTACTGTCCCTGCTTCGTTATTACTGTCCCTGTTTCGTTATTATTGTCCCTGCTTTGTTATTACTGTCCCTGTTTCGTTATTACTGTCCCTGCTTCGTTATTACTGTCTCTTCTACATTGTTCTGCTTCATTATTAGCACTTTGTGCTACATTTCATATGTATGAAAATTGCTTTATAAATAAAGTTTGATTGATTGATTTATTACTATCACTGCTTTATTTATTACTGTTGTTATTTCATTATTACTGTTGCTGCTTCATTACTACTGTCGCTGCTTTGTTGTTACTGTCCCTACTTCATTATAACTGTTGCTACTTCTGAGTTGAGACAAAGGCAGAGTAACAATCCGCTGTTACCGTTACCATAGTGACAAGCTGACGTGTACTTTATACTTCATAACCTTGTCTCCTGTTGTCAATAGATTTTACAATTCAATTGAAAACAAACTGAAATATTTCAGTGAAGTGAAGCAAAAATATACAACTGAGATAATGAGGTGTGTACACCATCTTGTATTATAATATGCACTCACCGGCCACTTTATTAGGTACACCTGTCCAACTGCTCGTTAACACTTAATTTCTAATCAGCCAATCACATGGCAGCAACTCAGTGCATTTAGGCATGTAGACATGGTCAAGACAATCTCCGAGCATCAGTATGGGGAAGAAAGGTGATTTGAGTGACTTTGAACGTGGCATGGTTGTTGGTGACAGAAGGGCTGGTCTGAGTATTTCAGAAACTGCTGATCTACTGGGATTTTCACGCACAACCATCTCTAGGGTTTACAGAGAATGGTCCAAAAAAGAAAAAATATCCAGTGAGCGGCAGTTCTGTGGGTGGAAATGCCTTGTTGATGCCAGAGGTCAGAGGAGAATGGCCAGACTGGTTGGAGCTGATAGAAAGGCAACAGTGACTCAAATAACCACCCGTTACAACCAAGGTAGGCAGAAGAGCATCTCTGAACGCACAGTACGTCGAACTTTGAGGCAGATGGTCTACAGCAGCAGAAGACCACGCCGGGTGCCACTCCTTTCAGCTAAGAACAGGAAACTGAGGCTACAATTTGCACAAGCTCATCGAAATTGGACAATAGAAGATTGGAAAAACGTTGCCTGGTCTGATGAGTCTCGATTTCTGCTGCGACATTCGGATGGTAGGGTCAGAATTTGGCGTCAACAACATGAAAGCATGGATCCATCCTGCCTTGTATCAACGGTTCAGGCTGGTGGTGGTGGTGTAATGGTGTGGGGAATATTTTCTTGGCACTCTTTGGGCCCCTTGGTACCAATTGAGCATCGTTGCAACGCCACAGCCTACCTGAGTATTGTTGCTGACCATGTCCATCCCTTTATGACCACAATGTACCCAACTTCTGATGGCTACTTTCAGCAGGATAATGCGCCATGTCATAAAGCTGGAATCATCTCAGACTCGTTTCTTGAACATGACAGTGAGTTCACTGTACTCAAATGGCCTCCACAGTCACCAGATCTCAATCCAATAGAGCATCTTTGGGATGTGGTGGAACGGGAGATTCGCATCATGGATGTGCAGCCGACAAATCTGCACCAACTGTGTGATGCCATCATGTCAATATGGACCAAACTCTCTGAGGAATGCTTCCAGCACCTTGTTGAATCTATGCCACGAAGAATTGAGACAGTTCTGAAAGCAAAAGGGGATCCAACCCATTACTAGCATGGTGGACCTAATAAAGTAGCCGGTGAGTGTATATCTTATATATTATAACTGGGGATGTGCCTGTGTTTGGATTTCATAATTACATGCATGTCAATTTGGAGTCAGCACACACCTGTCACAATTAAAGGTGCCTCTGATTAACCTCCAATAAAGTTTAGCTGAAGATGAAGAGGAACTTCATCTTTCAGCAGGAAGAGCACATCCAAATCAACAAAAGAATGGTTTACCAGAATAAGATTGAGGTTTTGGATGGGCCCAACCAGAGTCCAGACCTGAATCTGATTAACGTTTGTGTGCTGATCTAAAGAGGGCTGTGACGGCAGATACCCTTGCAATCTGTCAGATTTGGAGAGGTTTTGCAAAGGTGAGTGGGCAAAAATTGCCACATTAAAATGTGCCATGCTGACTCCTACCCAAGAAGACTGAGTGCTGTAATAAAAGCCAAAGGTGCTGCAAAAAAGTCTTAGTTAGTTATTTTATTTTTTTTTTCCTCTTTAAAAGGTTTCAATGTTTTTTTCAATTGAGCTCTACAGGTTATAGGTCACATTAAAGGTGGGAAAAGTTGTGGTCGGGGTGTGTAGACTTTTTACATCCACTGTATATCTACAGTGGATGGTAATTGTATTACTTACTTGTACTAAGTAAAACTTGTACTATTAGTACAATTACCATTCATTGTCTTATGTGGTTTTATATATTGTATAAATGTGTTTCATGCAGATTGTTTTCATGGTTGATCAGTGTTGTATTTAGTTAAGAGGGAATGAAAACTGAACAAATATAAGGTCCTGGTCATTAATAGCTACAATTATGTTATTTTTTGATTAAAATGACAACATAAAAAGTTTATATTGTTTATTTGCCTCATTGTTCTTTGTGGAGGTGAATATGTATAAACTACTGTTTATAATCCATTAGAAGAACTTTGGGAGAATTCCTCTGTATCTGTAATGTTAAATAAAACTGCAGAGGCCACCATGTTGCTGTTCTGTTATAAATCAGCTCCTCTATTGGTCACGATCATGTGACCACTCGCACCACCACTCACAAACCAAAATCTTATTACACCCTGAAGAAATAGTTTTGCATGAAATGCCTTGGCATAAAGAAAATGGGAAGGATATTTTAGGACAAACTTTTTGTTGTAAGCTTACATAACTCTTCATGAGTTTCATAACTTTTTATGAGCTAAAGATTGTGTAGTTTACAGATGTTGGAGCAAGATAAAACACCTAAAAAACTTTTAGTTGAATTTGCTCTTGGATATAATGACAATTGTTTCATGTTATTTATTATACTGGGAAGTGGGACTGAATTTGGATCAGGTTTTAACAAAAAAATGTTTGTTTGTTTTTTTTTATCTTTTGGCAAATACATTTAAAAAGGGGGCGACATGGTGGCGCAGGGGTTAGCACTGTTGCCTCACAGCAAGAAGGTCGCAGGTTCAAGACCTCCTTGGTCCTGGGTCTGGGACCCTTCTGTGTGGAGTTTGCATGTTCTCCCCGTGCCTGTGTGGGTTTTCACCAGGTACTCCAGCTTCCTCCCACAGTCCAAAAACATGCTCAGGTTAATTGGCATTTGCCCGTAGGTGTGGAATCAGGTGAGGAATAAGCAGGTATAGAATGTTAAACTGACATTTAAAAAGGACATTTTTTTAATTTCAGGATGACTTTAAAGTATGTTTTGGATAGTAATTAAATGAGTGTATGTCTCTTTGCCAAACAAAACAAAAAAAGTGGCCAGTTGTTGGAAATTAGAAAAAAAGACCATTAGACCCTTTCTTTGTTTCAAGATGTGATTTTAAAACATCACACAACACTTTATGTGGTGATGAAAAGTCAGATGTCCATAATTTAAAGGATACAATACTCTGTCGATCTGCTGAGTTCCTTAGACGAACTTTCTCCAGTTTCCGCAGGTCTTTCAGCTCTCTGTTCAGATCTGTGCTGAACTTCTTCAGATCTGCCTGGAATGATAGATCTACGGTCAGCTCACACAAAAAGGCACACAAGACTATAAAAATAGTTGGTAGTTAGGGTCAGGGTTAGTAAAATGTTGAAACTCACCCTTTTATTTTTGACAATGTCTCCATAGGCTTTTAGAGGAGCAACAACTCTTGTCTCCATTCTTTCCACCTGCAACAACAAAGTGAGAGCCACCGAACTTTGAAGGTAATGTTCATTGATGCTCATGGTAGCTGCAATGTCCCTGACCTGAGCCTGCCTGTAGTCCTGCACCATGGCCAGGTCTTCAGCCAGATTCTTCAGGCCAACCTGCAGCTCTGGACCCTGTGTGCTGGAAAAGTCATAGAGCTGAGCCACCAGCAGGTCGGCCTTGTCTCTGAGCCTGGCTGTCTTCCGGGTGTAGGAAGCCAGCAGGGAGCAAATCTGGCCCAGGTGCTTCTCAGCATGTTTCACCGTTTGCTTCATGCTCTTCAGCTGTACATCTCTACAAAGCAGGTGGAAAACAGAAAGTAGGATATGGGCTTACTTGCTGTTAGCTTCATCACTTAGCAGTGGTAATGTGGCGAAAGCTACAAAACGTACAGAACTTCTTATTGTCTTCAATGTGTACCCGCCCAGTTATCAGGTCTTTGCATAGGCATTTATAGACCAGTTTTGGGGGTGAATTGAATCCCAGCACTCCTAAAATTGAGACTTTTTAAAAAAATATATATTTTACTGTATGTTTAAAAAGCTAGAAAGATTCAAAACCACACAGTATTTACATGAAACATAATATTTCAACAAATGTACAGCAGGAAGGAAGGAATAATTAATCCGTACTTCAATCCAAGCTTTTAAGCACTTTTATTTACTCGAATCATATTTTTATTTATGTATTTGTATTATATAATACAAGAAGGACAAAAAGACAGACAAACATTGAAAAAGTCAATTTCTGTTAATATGTCTTAGGTCCATTTTTGGTTTTGGTCTCACTGTATGTTGTGAGACATGTTGTGTATGTTGAGGAGTTGCTGCATCAAAATGAGATGTCTTTCCTTTAGAAATTAGGATCAAAATATGTTTCATTTATGATGCAAATCCATTCAACTCTTACTGTGGCTGAGAATATAACCTTTATCAGATTTGGCTGTTTAGTCGCAGACTTTCCCAGAAAATGTGACAATTACTTTATCTTTATTTTTTTTTTAAACTGTGATATAAAATCTATGTTTTTACAGTTAGGCATGAGAAGGGGGCTTTTATTTTTGAAGGGCATACAATTTATGTGGTCACATGACCAGGATATCCTGTTTGGATGTCCAGGATGTCCCTATTACTCATTTGCTCACTGTCTCAAAACTGAAGGTTGTCTTTAATTCAGAATTTGGGAAGATTTTTTTTACCAAATAAAAAAAAATGAACTTGGATTTAATTCAATTTTGATGATATATATTTTTTCTAGTAAGCTCAAATAGATTTGTTGCCTTATAGCAACAATATGCAAATATGGAAAATTCCTAGTGTATACAGTCTAATGGAGTCCTAATCACTTCGGAAGCTTTCACACTGTCCTCATTTGGTCCACTTTAAACAGAGTTCATTTCCTGAGGTAGTCCACTTGGTTTGTCCAGGTGTAAAAGCTCATATGAACTCTGGTTCAGTCCAAACTAAACTAGGGGGAGGTCTCGGTTTGTTTGCAGGTGAATCTTGATGCAGTTCTATGCAGTGTGAACGCTCATTGGACCAAACACAGGACCAAATGTACATTTCAACTCAACATCTCTCATCAGCATCTGTCTTTTCCTCTGCTGCCATTTCTCAGCAGTAACAGTGAAATGTCTCTGCCTCTCTGCTTTACATGATGGTCTGAGCCATGTGCAACTGTTAAATGCTTCAACCACTCTCTCAATCTCTGCAAATCTGCAGAAATGTGAGCGTGACGCTAATCACTCAACTCGACTGCCGTGTGTAGCCTGATGCAGGAATAACCATGCACCTGTGTAGACTACTGTAAAAAAAACAAACATCGGCATGTCTAACCAGAGACAAACAAGTCATATAATGGGATGTGGGAGTAGCCAGCAGACCCTCTGCCAGTCTGAGTTACCAGCAGCTGTAACAGCTGTGCATCAACCGTTGACTGTTGATGCGCAGAAGGTTTGGTTCGGTTCAGAAATTTCAGTGTGAAAGCTGAACTGAACCAAGTGATAAATGAAATAATCTTGCAGCTTTCAGCTCCACAAGCAAATTGAGTCCACTTGGTTAGGTGTCAAAGCAACCTCAGATAACAGGAAATTATCCTGAGTCTATGTTTACAACCATTTTATATTTCATAAATATATTTATTATTTAGGCCATTTTAGTAATAAAAACATTCACAACATTTTATCATGTGTAAGTAATATTTCATGCAATAGAGGATTAAAAAAGGACAGCATGAACAGAGTTACAAGTACCAGTTACCATCACCATACAGTCACCATCTATAGCCAAAAACACAATTACTTTCAACATAAACCCAAGAACACATAAAATAAAATAATCCAAAATATCTCCAATTCTATATTCTATATAAAAATATTACTTCCTGACTCATACCACAAATTAAATGTGTGCGGGTTAAAATATATTTATAATTATTATCATTCTTTACATCTCATACATGGTATCTTTAATCAGAATGATGGTAAAGGACACCCTCTCTTGTAATATTATAAAAAAAAAACCTACCTGTTCATGTTGTCTCCCCCTCTATTCCTCTGCTCTGTGTTTGCCTCAGATGCTTCTCACCTGCGCCTAGCAACAGAGGGCTGTTGCCATAGAAACACCAACAACAGATGAAGGGTGCCTATGCAGGAAGTGTACTGTTAACCACATGGTGGCAGCAGAGTATTAGTACAGCATCTATTGGATTTCCTGGATCATTGAGGCCTTGACTCATTGTTTCCTCCTTCACAAGAATATAATTTCTGCAAAAAGCTGCAAAAGAAAAGTAAGCTCAACCATGTTATATTATTCATTATATTATGTACACAACAGATTACAAGAGCTTTGTGCTGTAATAACACAGCATTAGACTTTTTGATAAGAGAATCTCATATTATATTAGTTACCAAAGTGTCTCCCACCCCCAACATTTTCCATAATTTTCTTAACGATTTCTAATTATGGAATGATCATCAATTTATTATCACTCACAATTTCGTATGGTTTCTTCCTCCACCTGAACCCTCCTTTGAACAATACAAAAATGTGTATTTACTGCCACAGAGCTAATCAGTGACTGAGGAAATTTAGATGAAAGCTGTGCAGCATATATCTTATAAGTCAAGCTTATAAGAAAAAAAAACAAAACAAAAAAAAAACTAGCAACATCTTTTCAATTTAGCTTACATATGTTTTTATATAGAAAAGGCTGCATTATTTTCTGTTATTGTCAGACATCTACAAAATATATAGATGCTACATCACTTGGGTTTTCATGTATCTGATATAAAAAAATAAGCAGAAACAGGAATATGTCAGGAAGCATTTTAGAAAAAAACGTCCTTGAAGAAGTAAGCTATTATGCATATATTGCACACAAAATACAGCAGAGACATTTCAGTTTTGCAATTCTTGACAATCACTCTATCATCTGTTAGCTTAAAATTGATTCCTAGTTAAGGGGCTGCAGCAGCTGACTACAAAAGAACTTCAGATGTGACCTTCTGTTATACATACTGTATTTTAATCAGTGGCAAAGCTGTTGGAAGGACAACAGCAAGACACAGTCTACTCTTAGTTTTATGCATATAACCATCATAAATAATCAGCATTCACAATAATTTCACTCTGCGTATGCATAGCATCAAAATAACAATACTGACCTCTGTTGGTTTTGTACTGGTACTACAAACTCAAACAATTAATGTCCTTGAAGGAACTTTTAAGGAAGTTTTATAGTTAACTTGAAAAACGGATGTCTAACAGCATCAGCCATATTGAGTTTTTATCCTTTTTTTAATTTATCTGTCAAGTGCAGTTCAGTCTAATCTCTAGCTCAATCAGTGATTGCTAAATTGTGATCAACCATGATGCAATGGACTGCTGCCGTTGATACTATGGTGTGGAAACTGTTGAATAATGGCGATTTAATATTTTATATTGGGTCAGAGCCAATATTAGGTCAGATCCGACATTTATCTTTTACTTGAATTTTATCTCTTAGGATAAAATTGGTAATTTCAATCAGTGAAATGAGCTGCTTTTAATTCTTTTACATATTTATGACAAGTTTAAATCATTTGGTCATTAACATTATTTGTCCATCAATGAATTAATAGCAACAGCAGCAATATGTTTCCAGGTCTTCTACTGTAGTTCACTTGAGATAAATTAATATATTAATATTTATTTATTATTTGATTTGAGAAATTTATTTTGAGAAAAGGATTTATTGATAAGCGTATACTGAAAATGTGGCAAGCTCTTGTATTTAACAAAACATTTCAAGTTGTTGCCACGAAGGTTCTTTTTGAAAACTCTGATAAATATTTGAAATCAGAAAGTTTGTAAAATTGATTCAGTCATTGCCCCAAGTATCAGGAAACTGAGTATTTTTTTTTCCTAGCAAGAATCTCACATCTCCAATTTTCCTCTAATGGCAGTGAAGGCAGCATTTGCCCAGCCCCTAAGGGCCAACACATGCATTCTGCATTTGGGGTGAAGACAGCATCAGCACAGGGTGGAGGTAAGCCCGAACATTTTTATTTACTTGTATTCATTATACTATGAATGAAACTCAAGTGCAAGGAAATAACTTTAATAACTTCTAACTCTAAAAAAACATGCAACATAGCTTCTGTTTTGGAAACATTTCCCCACAGGTCACTGCATCTCCATGTACTAAATATTTAACTTCCCTTCACTTTTAAAAAACAAACAAGAATTCATTTTTCATATTGAAAAGATATTTTTTCTAATTGAGTCTCTTTTTCCTACCACCCACCTCTCATTCATGTAGCACTGTGAAGCCAAGCTGTCAGTTAACGGCTGCTTGCTGTGCCCTGGCTGTTGGTTTTATCTCTGGGAGGCTGTTGGATCTGTAGTTGGCTGATTGTGTTGCAGTGAATCTGATGACAGTGTGTCAGCCTGTGTCCAGTCACTCTCTGCTGTCTGCTGCCAGTGACTCAGCTGCATGCTGCAGGTTCATACTGACTGTCAGAATCCCAATGTTACTGTCAATTTATTCTTGAAGTTAGCTGCTAACAACTGTTCCATTCTATATGTCAGTGACAAAACTGTCATGTGGTGTAACCCTCAAAACTTGGTACTAGATAGTTTAACTCTCTTAAAAAAGTTTTAAAAAATTAAAAACACATGCTTTCAACTAGTTTTATATTCGAGGTGAATTATATACTTAAAAATTATCTTTTTTTGGGGGTTTATATTTCGAATCTTTTGAGCTTTATACAACCCAAAGAAACTGATCAGTAGAGTCACCCTCCATGATACTCATTGAGGGCATTGAGAAAGTGCCAAAACGCGAAAAAACTCACCTTTAAATCATTTAATTCACTTTGCTGACTACAGACTAGTCGCTGAAAACCAAGAAAAAAAGTAAACAAAAAATAAAAAATAAAACGGTCCTTGTTCCCGAGACAAAGCACGACCGCACTGCATCACACAGCTATGAGACGTCACTGACACATTTACAGAGCTTTTCTTTACAAAAGTTTTGACAGATAAAAAGTCCATGACTTAAAAATCTGTAATACAAAGATTAGTAACTAACAGGGAATAGTTGGGGGTGTCCTGTCAACAGTTCTGTTAGCTTCTCCTTTATTATTGACGTCTATGGGGAAAATGCTTTTTGGATCACATGGGATTTTTTGTTGCAGTATCACGAGTGACCACTGGAAAAAAACTGTTATCTCACTTTAAAGTAGTGAGTAGCATAGTTCTAGTTTTCAATGGTTGAACATTTTGGTGTAGTTTTTTCTGGTGCAGATTGACTCAGTGGAGTAAAGAAGAAACGTGAAGATGCTGTAATACATGTGGATATTCTTCTCTGGCTTTGCTTTAGGATGTGGTGTTCCTACTTTCTGCTGGCAGTGTTGACTGTGTGTGTAGGCCCAGTCACAGGGTTCAGTAACGGGAAGGTGAGTGTTGCCTGTGGGGCTATGGTTCCTCAGCACGGTTATGATCCCAGTACTGATCCTCCTCCATACAGCATCATGGTGGATAAATCCTCATTTAGTCCTGGTGATCATATCACAGGTATGATTCTACACACTTCACTGTGGATAAATGTCATCTACCCTTGGTAGCAGTCATCTCTTTTCCTCTCATTCCTCATTCACAGTATCTCTACAAGTGGACTCCTCCAACCTCACATACTTCAGGGGGTTCTTGATAGAAGCTCGGGATGCTGAGCGACCTGACTCTCTAGCAGTGGGTGTGTTCATCCTGACTGATCCACATGAGTCCCAGCTACTACGATGTGGCCACACTCAGGTACATGAAAGTTTACCCTTCTAAACTTCTTTACTTTACAAACTGACTCTTTTTCATGCTGTCAACTGCCCAAAACACAAAGGCATTTTGTGTGGGTTAGTTTGTAATTTATTGAAGTTTGTCGATATAAACTACTAAAGTAGAATCTTAGCCAGAAATAATACAAACATAAGCCTAGTATCTACTGCTACATAGCTACACTATCGATGTGATGCAGACCTTGTTCATTCATAGTTCTGCATTGATGGAACGTGTTGGACTGATGAATCAATGCTTCCTCTTCAGAAAAAGTGGTAACTGTACACTACACAAAAAAAAACTATAGAAAGTTTGGCACAAGAAAGAAAAACTGTATGTACCAGACTTGTTTTCGTTTGCCTGTTTTCCTTTCGTTCTTGTACCAGGATGCAGCATGTGTGTTTGGAGCCCATCGATATCAAAAAGCAAATGCTTTTATTGCAAATGTTGACGCACAGATGAGAGAAAAAAAACAAAATGCCAATAGACCCATTACCCCTTAAATAGCACATTCTGGACTGTATGTAACAGTCTTTTTTTTCTTTTGGTTGTGTACCAAACTTTTTTAGCTCATTGATATCAAAGAGAAAATGCAATGCAATGCAAAGTAGTAAAACATGCAGTCTCTGATCAAATGCACTTGTCCTGAGACCAAATCTATAAAAACTAAGAGAAAAGAATGTTTAAAAAAAAATTTAAATCAAATTTCAATTTCAATTTTTGGTATTATTTGGTTAATTGAAGTCTCTTGTAACTGTGGGAACATTTGTTTTAATAAACATAATATTTGAAGTAATAATTATTATTCATGGAACGTGTTTCCCACAACATGCACGCAACCCTGTTACTGTAGAGTAAAAGAGTGTTACTGAGTTCTACATCTACCCAGGGATCATCCAAGAGGTGAATGAGACCCACTGCAGGTGAAATGTATGCAGTTAGAAAAACACTTTTTCTGGACATTGAGGGAGGATGTCCATTGGTCTCCCTTTGAGGATGTGCTGACCATCATTCCACTGCCACAAAATAGTAACTCACATGATGTGGCCATTTCAGAAGACCAATGGAAAACTCTGGTCATCCATGAAGAGTAAAGTGGAATATTAGAAGACTGATGTTCCAAAGCAGATTACAAGCTTCAGCTCAGTGATCGAGTTAATATGTTGATAGGCTATGCTAGAACATCCAGCCATTTGAAAGCAATGTTTTAAACCAAAAGGCAAATTTCAGCAAAGTTTCTTTAATTATCATTATTTATTCTATTTTTGTGTTACTTGTGGAAAAGTGTCTTGGGCATTTATTTGTCACTTTTATATGATGATCTATAATCAAAAATGATGTAGCTATTCATCCATCTTACTTGATACTTGACATACAGACATAACCTGTGGTGTCCCCCATAGTTCAACTCTGGGTCCTCTACTATTCAACATTTACATGCTTCCACTAGCTAAGATTATGGAAGAAAACAAAATATATTACCATAACTATGCAGATGGCACACAAATTTAATTGGCATTATCACCAGGAGAATAGAATCCTGTGCAAACACTGAGTAAATGCATTGAGCAAATTAATGATTAGATGTGCCAGAACTTTCTTTAATTGAACAAAATAACACTGCGGTGATTGTTTTTTGAGCCAAAGAGGAACGATCAAAAATCAGCACTCAGCTTCAATCAGTGATGTTAAAGCTAAAAATCTGGGTGTAGTATTGGACTCAGGCTTGAATTTCAACAGTCACATTAAAACCACCACAAAGCCACTGAAAATTGTCCTATGTTCCCTCTATGTTCTCTGCTAACTCTTATCCCTAGCCCTTAACCGTAACTCCAACAACGGTGAGGACAATTAGGGTGAAGGAGGACCAGGTGTCTTCTTGTCCCTGTTCCTGTTTCCAAAGGCTACATAAGTCTTAAGTCTTAACCTGAGGAGCTCATTTAACTATAAAAGAAGCCTCAAGCATTTTTTATTGTTATATTATTCTTTTCTTGAATTCTTCAAATAATTACTAATTAATCACAAATTAATAACAAAAAAAACAACAGACTGGTGCTGTGTATGGTGAACATATCAGTTCAACCTTATAAAATTGCCTAACCTTTTTAGGAAAAAGGGTCCTATGTTCCTCAGTCAAAACAGGGAACATAGGACCTGTGGAATAGGGATTAATAGGATGATGCCATATTCCAGTTGAGTATTCTATTTAGTAAAAAGATGTGAATTTTATTAATGGGTACATTTATGTGGTTTCAATAAATTTTCACTTAAATTGCTTTTGGGTTTTTTTTCATTGTTTAAATGTGCTGGGTCACTCTTCCAATACACCCACTTTTGCAAGAATAAGCATAACAGCAATTTGTTATTTACACAATGTGGGTGCTATGTGTGAAATTGAATTGTCAGTGGAAACAGGCGAATACAGTTATGTCTAAAAAGATCCTTGTGTTGTTCTTTGTGATCATTTGAAGGGATCCGGGGTGAGCCACAGAGGAAGCTCCAGAAAGACTCAGGTTCAGGCTGTGTGGGAATCTCCAAAAAACCCTCCACAAAGAGTCCAATTCCTGTGAGTAACTGCTTCTAAATGTTGACAATGACCCCAAAATAATTTCATTTACAGGCATGATTAGTCATTTTTATACCATTGCGATCTACTATCACTGCCAATTAAATTTTAGACATGGTGGCTGATTCCAAATTCTAGTTTTCTTTAGTTTGACAAATTTTTTTTCAGTAGTGGTTATAAACACAGTAAAAATAAACAGCTCTAGGTTTTCAATTAGATCAGTGGAAAAAAATTAATACATCATGAATCCGTCTATCAAATATGTGAAGATGAAGACTCGTGCAGAGAATGTGCTTGCTTGTCAAATATGTAGTTGAATTTAACTTGAGTTTATATGGTCAAAAATGTAGGAATACACTTAAGAACTCTAATAAGTCAGTTGATGACAGTGGTGCAGTACAGAAATACAGTGCACTCAGAAATTATTCACAGTGCTTCACTTTTTCCACATTTTGTTATGTTACAGCCTTGTTCCAAAATGGATTCATTCATTTTTTTCCTCAAAATTCTACACACAACACCCCATAATGACAATACGAAAAAAGTTTGAACATTTATTAAACATAAAAAACTAAGAAACCACACCATAAGTATTCACAGCCTTTGCTCAATACTTTGTTGATGCACCTTTGGCAGAAATTACAGCCTCAAATCTTTTTGAATGATGCCACAAGCTTGGCACACCCATTCCTCTTTGCAGCTCCATCAAGTTGGATGGGAACTTGGTGGAGTGCATAGCTATTTGCACAGCTATTGCAGATCTCTCCAGAGATGTTCAATTGGATTCAAGTCTGGACTCTGGCTGGGCCAGACATCCAGGATGCCTCTGTGAATTGCTGCATTCATCTTTCCCTCTATCCTGACTAGTCTCCCACTTCCTGCTGCTGAAAAACATCCCCACAGCATGATGCTGCCACCACCATGCTTCACTGGTGATGAGCAGTGCCTGGTTTCCTCCAAACATGGTATTCACACAAAGAGTTCAATCTTTGTCTCATCAGACCAGAGAATTTTGTTACTCATGTTCTGAGAGTCCTTCAGGTGCCTTTTGGCAAACTCCAGGTGGGCTGCCATCTGCCTTTTACTAAGGAGTGGCTTCCGTCTGTCCACTCTAACATACAGGCCTGATTGGTGGATTGCTGCATAGATGGTTGTCCATCTGGAAGGTTCTCCCCTCTCCACAGAGGAACGCTGGAGCTCTGACAGAGTGACCATTGACCACTGACTAAGGCCATCCTCCCCCGATCGCTCAGTTTAGATGGCATTAAGCTGTAGAAACATCTCATTTTAGAATAAGGTTGTAACATAACAAAATGTGGAAAAAGTGAAGTGCTGTGAATACTTTTCGGATGCACTGTATGTGTAGGAATTGAAATTCCTTACAATGGCGTCACTGAATTGTAGTACTAAAGCCTAGTTTATACTTCTGCATACATTGCTACGTTGTCGGTGTGACGCAGGCATTGAGCATTTAAGTTCTGCGTTGTGGTAATGCATTGCTCTGCTGGATCCTAGCTTCACAGTGGCAACCATATGCCAGGCAAAAAAAAAGTTTGGCAAAAGACAGAAAAAAACAGACAAAAACACATATGCCCTCCTCATATCGGTGGTGAAAAATGGATAGGATGAGACGACACAGGGGTTGTGCTCCCATTGCGCTGCTCAACCGGAGAGGAGGCTGGTGATGTAGGTTACCCTGGCTTGGTCCACTGAGTAGGTGTTAAACTGAAACTTCAATACGAGAGAGCATTGCAACAGGAAACGGCTGCAGGATCCCAGCTCCCCGGAGTACCATTCAGGCATTGGTAGGTTGGGCACAAAGCTGCCAGTTGGTGTCCGAGGGAGGCAACAGAGGTGCCCAGGCTCTTTACCGCGTCACCTGCTGGAGGAACTGGGACTACTGGCTAATCAGGGCCCCTTGTGCCCCCCTAAAGGGGTGTTCACACCGGACTCAATTGACACGATTTTTTCGCGCGATGGACGTGATTTTGTCGTGCAACAAATTAAATTTTGTCGCGTGATAAATTAAATTTTGTCGCGCTGTTTTGCGAAAATTCGCCAGATTGCGTCATTGCGTCCCCGTCTGTTATGTTTTCTTTCATCATCCGTGTGTGTGTGTGGTCAACACTGTCACTGCGTTGTACAGCTCTGAAAGTCAGAAGCTCCGCCGTCATTTCTGGGTACATGATACCGTCTGGAGGTGCACAGAGCACGGCTGGTTTCTACCAGAGCTCCGCCTGGACGACGCGGCTCCGTTGTCCGTTGAAGTCCGTTGAAAAGTAAAAGACTGGCGGTAAGTGAATTTCTCGTTGTCATGGAGACGTGGAGCAAATCTCGCCACTTCACGTCCATCGCGTCGCGAAATCGCGTCCATCACGTCGCGCCGCGAAAAATCGCGTCTTCCCATTGACTTAACATGTAATCTCGTCGCGCTATCGCGCAAATTTTTGTCCGGTGTGAACACCCCTTAAGGCATGGCGCAGTGCCTCTGGGTCAGCAGGATCCATTTGTGGCCAGATAGTTCTTGGCTAGGACCCTGGAGTGAATAGAGGTGAGCAGTTCAAAAGAGAGAGTTGGTTTATTGGCAATAATATTAGTGAGGCAGGGTAGCATGGAGATAACAGGATTTGGAGCGTAGAGTGGAGGGGATGCGTCGGGGGGCCAGGAGGTGATGCTGGAACTGGTGCTGAGAGCCGAATCCAAGTGTGGGGAGAGGAGCAGGGACAGGGATCGAGGAACCGGGCAGGCAGAAGCAGGCAGAGGCAAGATGGAGGTCGGTGGATTTGGTGAAGTCAGTAGGGCTGGAGTGGTGAGAAGAAAAAGTCATTGGGGGAACCAGGAGGGAAAAAACAACAATCAAAACACAAGGAAAATACCAGGAGCCAAGCGTTACCGTGGTAGTGAGTGGAACTATTCATCGATGAGTGGAGAAAGGACCGGTGATTATATACTGGTATTGATGGCTAAATTGCAGACAGGTATGCCAGGACTCCACCACTGCCCCCTCGCCACTACCTGAAAGGGAAAACACAGGAGAGGAAGTACACACGCGCACACACACGGAGAGTAGAGACAGATGGAAAACTCAGGTAGTCACAGCTGGGGCTTTGACACTTTTTTTTTTCCTTTTGCCTGTTTTTCTTTCTTGTCCCTGACTCCTTTTTTGCCTGGCCCTAATACTACTTCATAAAACCAGGATGTAGAAAGTTTGTTTGGAGCGTATCCATATCAAAGGTGTATAATAGTGCTGAACGATCTATCATTTTCGACCGAAAATCGCGATCTCAGACAACACGATTTTGATATCGTCAAAGCCACGGTTTTTCTGCTACTTAACTGACCCATTTTGTCACTCCAATATCACATTTACGGGGGTCCGTCCGTTGATGTCCGTCCACCGCGAGTTACCGAATCCGAGGCGCTACGGCGCCGACCTCCCGCGAAGCCACGAATCCCCTCGGCAATGACGTCTTCCTCCGCCGCTCACCCGCTGTCCCGTTCTCCGAGTGGCTAACCGGCGATGCTAACTGCTAACAGTTAGCCACCGCTCTCCTCCGGCGATACGCACCGCGCGCATTTTTCTCTCCGCTGCCTCTCGAATGTCCGACGAGCGAGCTTGCGTGGTTTCCAACCGCGCCGTGTGGACGTCGACGATAGTTGTCCGCCCCCCGAACCGGGAAAAACGTCGCTCAGTCTTCCTCCTCCAGCACTAGCACACAGCACCACATGTACAACAGGCAACCACGCTCTCACTCCCGAACAGCGAAGTTGAATAACCGGAAGTGACGAAAAACAACGAACACACCCGAACTGTGAACGACACTACTATAACATCTCACACATTCAATGAAAATAGGAAAATAGAACACTAAATGTAAAAGAATAAATGGAAAATTATGAGCCTTCAGCAACCAATCAATAAAGAGTTATGCATTTGGAATCTGCTGACCTCTGTGTTCATTCTTTAGCTTTATAGACTAAAGTTGCATTGAAATCATGGTTGAAATCGAAATGGCAATATTTGCCAGAAAAATCGAAAATCAATTTTTTCTTAAAATCGTTCAGCCCTAGTGTATAACTATATATTTAAGGTAAAACAAATTAAATCTAATTTAAATAACCAAAAGTGCAACATTTTGCTGTCATACAACTACAAATATATTTGTACTCAAATAATTTCAGATGTTTTTACTATAGTTATTATGCTATCTCTTCTAACTATACCAGTCTGGTCTATAGCATCTACCTTATTTCATAATTCCAGTGTGAGTGTGGTGCATGAGTATAAGGTGTACTGGGTGAGGATCCAAAGTCCTGTGGTGTCTCTGAGAGGAGCGACTGTTCCGACCACTGCTGTTCCTGCTGAAACCACCAGCCCTGCTGTTCTCTCCACACCGGTCAGTGTCTGATACCCACAGAGAACAATAAAGTTATCATCTCTGGCATATTTACTTTAAAGAAGAGAATCATAATTTTGGACCATGGAATAATCAATACCACAGTGACATTGAGGTGTTTGCCTTCACAAAACAGAAACGTAAAATGACTTTTATTTGTAACAAATAACATTTTAAAACATCCGTTGTCTTCTTCCTCCTCAGTTTAGCTCAGAGGGTTGTGGCCACACTAAGACTTGCCTCAGAGATCCACCGAGCTGTGCCCCCGAGTCTGATCCTGGCTGTTTCTTCCTGTCATCCACCACTTATGAAGAAGAGACTGTGCTGTTTGAGCTCAGTGGACCAGCTGAAGGTTATGTGTCCTTCGCTCTGTCTCTGGACAAATGGATGGTGGGTTTTATCATGACATGTTCAAAAAACATATTTCACTCTTGATGCCACTAAAAGGTCCTAATTTTGGGCTGTGGCTAATATAACAAATTGATATTGAGTGAAGATTAGATTGTAAAAGCTTTAGAGCTTAGTTTTATACATATGAATGATATGCAATCTATTTAGTTTATACACTGATTTACAGCCACAACAATAAGAGTCTATGATGTAAGCATGTTTTTTTGTAAATACTCTGAAGGCCAGAAGGGGGAGGCAGTTATTGCTTTTATAATAATAGCATTATTTATAGACTGCATTTGTAATGCACCTTTATATTCAACCTCTCAAAGCATTTCACACTAAAAGTGTACAGTCACTCATTCACACATATGCATAGAGTTATGGTTGATTATTCACACATGATTTGGAGCAATTATCTTTCCAAGGAAACATTGGCATGACAGACTGGAGAAGCTGGAAAATGAACCTTTCAAATCTTCCAATACAGTCACAATGGTGGACAACTGTTCTACTGATGGGCAGCATTGTGTGTTGCACCCCTGCTTGAGGTGAAGATAGTTTGAAAGGGTCAGAACATATTTCCTATAGGTCTTTAAATGATATATTTGTTTGAATAGAAGAATAAAAAACAAGTTCTGCTAAAAAATATATTGGAGATTTTGATGTTTTGGGGATTCAGGAGTTATTGATTTATTTTCAGTGTAACTGCAAACAGCTCAGACACATCTGAAACATGTCACAGAAACAAGACACGCAGTATTTTAAGGACCCACACACCATAACATTTGTGAACCACTGTTTTAATGTTAAACAATGCAGTGCGATTCATATTTAATCGTTATGTTACTTTATGTTCAATTTCAATCTGAAATAATAACTGAAGTGGGCGACACGGTGGAACAGGGGTTAGTGCTGTTGCCTCACAGCAAGAAGGTCGCAGGTTCAAGACCTCCTGGGTCTGGGACCTTTCTGTGTGGAGTTTGCATGGTCTCACCGTGTCTGCGTGGGTTTTCACCGGGTTCTTCCTCCCACAGTCCAAAAACATGCTGAGCTTAATTGGCGCCTCTAAATTGCCCATAGGTGTGAGTGTGTGAATGGTGTGTGTACCCCACGATTGGCTGGTGACCATCTGGGGTGTATCCCTGCCTCTCGCCGTAGTGCGCTGGGATAGGCTCCAGCAGACCCCTGCGACCCTAATGAAGAATAAGCAGGTATAGAAAATGACTGACATAAGTAAAGCTGTCAAATAAATATAGTACATTTGTCTCTGAAATGTAGTGTAGTGAAGTTTCATGTAATGAAATTAAAACCAAAATTGTAACAAGTACTGAAAATTGTAGTAGCCTACAGTAGTTGAATAAATGTACTAGGTTAAATTCCACCACTTATTACTGTAAGGATTTTGGCTGAGAGCGAGGGAGACCACATATTGTAAATTCACTACTGTGCTTGGGACTCTAACTGTACTATGAATCATTCTTTTCTTACAGTAAGGAAAAACAGCTTTTGGTAAATAAAAAGTTCATTTAAAATGTTACATTTTTAAAATGCATTGCCTACATTGCAGATTCACAGATGTTTATTTTGCTGCTGTTGTAGGGGAATGATGACGTCTATCTGTGTGTGAAGGATGGAAGCAGAGTTACCATCAGTGCTGCATATGTCTCTGGGCGAACACATCCTGAGCTGGCAACAGAGGTATACTCTCAAACATAAATTGTGGACACTTGTCTGATCATTATCAACATGTTTAGGATTTAAAAGACCTCCATCTGTGGCCAGTATTGACCTCTGTGTTTGCAGGATGCTCTGTGGGGCCGGGCCTGGAGGCTGGCTGATGGAAACATCCAGTGCAGTTTCCATAGAAACATCGCACTGCCTCAGCTGGAGAGCAGGTTCAACTTAAACCAGAGCTACTTTCTCTTTCTTGCACATGGTAGATCCCATCAGGGTAAGACAAGAATGATATATGAAATTGCAGATTTTATATATGTAGCAATAATTTTATATATGTAGCAAGAATGTAGCAACAATTTGTATTCAGAGCCAATTTGATTATAAGGTACACTACCCATGTTGGAGATCAATTTATGTTGGAACCTATTAATATAGGCTTTGTTTCTCTGATGTTGACTATTCTTTGTTAAAGCTGACTCTTGTGCCACCCAACTTTATGGAAGTCCAGTCACTTTATTATGCTTCACATGGTGCTTCAGATCCCAGCTCTATTAATTGTTGTTCACCAAAGACTTGCACTAATATTACATCAGGCATAGGTTTGCAAATCGAAGGTTGGAGGCCCATTTGTTGACTCATGTTGATCAGCTCTTTAATTCTTATGATTCAATTCTGTTGTAATGCAGTTTACATTGACACTTTCTGTATTCACCAGAGTTTGAGAAGCTGAGACCAGTCAAGTTTTGTGTTATTGTATCAACCTCAATGCTGGGTTGAGCTTGTTGGGTCATTTCACTGGGTTATTTTTATGGAGCTTAGTCATTTTTGGGGTTGGTTCCATAACACGCTGTTTGGTCATCATTTCTATAATGTTGTTTTGGGTTCTTTTGCTGCTGCCAACCATGCTGGGTTACTGGCAGGGTCATTCTCCAACATCCAATCAGATTACTAGACTGGTGCCATGAGACTAAAACTACCCAGATCAACTTCTGTACAGGCACAACTAATGGATCAGCAGGTCTTTTCCTCAAGAGCTAATGTAATGTTAAACAATGGCAGAAATGACCACAAGGCACTTAGGAATGTTTACATGAAAACCTTGTCTGTACTGTATTGTATTAGATTTATATTAGTTAATTTTATACATGATGACTTTGCATGACCTAATTTCTTTAACAAATCGGCTTACGATAATGAGTACAATCAGATTTAAATTGTGTAATATTCAACATCAATCTCACAACATAAACTTTGAACTTTGGAATACATGGAATTGCTGGTTTTGCTCTGCTGGTGATTTTCAGTCTGAGTAGTTGTGCCTGCAGTGAGAAGTCACAATGCTGTGAATAGCAAACAATGTTTCTCTATATCTTCAACCAATTTCTGAGAAAAGAAAATACTTAAAACTCATTTGATCACAGATCTTGTTTTATCCAACTTTTGGCATATAAAATTTATTTTGTGTAAATTTAGTGAAAAGGCCATGTTGACTAATGTTCTTCCTCGATAGGGTTTATCTATAGACATTATCACCAGCCTCTGATCTCCACCAATCAGCAAGTGATCAGCGGACCTCCACAGGATCTCAATGGGTCCCGCTCCCCCCTACTGATCAAGCTCCATGGTTGGTTGACAAACACGCTCACAATTAGACTGTAATGGGTCCAGTTTTGGCTTTGCATAGTAAGAAAACTAATAATGTAAAGCTTTGCTAGTCCAAAACTAAAGGTGACACTGATTTGTTTATTACATTCCACAATACATTTATGCATCAAAATGTTCATTTGTATATGTGGATTTATTCATCGTATTCGCTATAAAAGTAGTATATAAGTTAATGTTTTTTTCACTTTTTTATACATCTTTTAATCTTTTTCAGTCCTGTTCATAACTGCCAAATTATTTCATATTTTAACCCCTTAAATGCCAGAATTTGTGATACCTTGGGAATTTTTTGGTGGAAGAAAGCAATTAGATATTTTCAATATACAGTGTTTTATGTTTTCATTACTGTCTGTTCATCTGTTAGCAAGATAACTCAACTAAGTTCAACCTGCATTTTCATCAAACTTTCAGTGAATGTTAGGAATGGTACCATGAACAGATGATTAAATTCTGGTAATGATCCAGAAGGAATCTTGGTTTCTAAATGTAACTGGACCTTCAAACAGGTTTGGGACCACCTGGTGGTGATATCTTACACCTGCATACCTTGGCTATATGCTTGGTGGAGGTCTGTGCCTTCAGAATGGTTTTCTAGTTGAGTATGAAATAGTAAAGTAAAAAGACCAAAATTAGTTTTAGAATTACATGATGTCTCTCTCCACTTTGATCTGTGTAATACACTATAATATAATATATAATCTTTGCAAAAGACATTATCCTCTCATGATCAAAATGCTATCAGAGAATTAGATATGTAGAATGTCAAGATATGTTGCCTTGAGTATTGGTAAATCAGAAAATGTGGCTTATTGGTGTAACATGAAGGAAAGTCCAGGAGTGGCTCAAAATATTAAGAATGTGATAAATTAATCTACATTCAAGATTCTAGGTCTAGCATTTTATCGACCTATTGATCACGTCACAGTCTTATTGACATTTTTGAGCATCTGTTATTACATAATCATAAATATGTAGATCATGTGTTTACAAAATATGAAATCCTCATAAAATAACTGTAGCACATAGTTTTTTTGTCATTTTATCGTTTTGAATATCAATAATGAATCTTCAGGCTCAGTCTGAAAGAGTAAACCACAGAATTTCTGTGTTACACTCATAAAAACTCATGATGGAAATGTGAAAAACAAAACAAAGATCAATATTGATCTTTTATATATTGAATATTGATTGATGCAGCAAATCAGAGATAACATTATGTTTTATTCTGTAAATGACTCTTCCATGTTAAAATCTGGTCGTGAATAGGTTTTTTATTATGCTGCTTGAAGGATGTGTTAAGTTAATTCATTTCAATTCAATTTCATTTATATAGCCCAATATCACAACACATTTGCCTCACTGAGCTTCACAAAAGTCAGTCCAATTACAGTCAATTAATGATACAGCTGGATTAGTGACCCAGACATCCCCCGTCCTTAGACCCTCCTTCTTGGCAAGGAAAAACTCCAAAACCCAGTGGAGAAGGAGAAACCTCGGGGAGAACCACAGTGAAGGAGAGATCCACTCCCATGGACGGACAGGCTATAGATGAACCAGGACTGACAGACATCCATCTTATGTTAACAGTAGCTAATATCAAGGTCTGTTTATTAGTTAGGGAAGTCTGGGCCTCCCTGCTGAAGCTGCTGCCCCCACGACCCAATCCATGGATAAAGCAGGAGAAGACGAGACAAGACTTAGAATAAGTAATCCCATTGGCTATGTGTGTTAACCCTAAACCACTGTACTCTCAGGTGTGTTAATGCTGACAGCCTGGATGTGGACAGGAAGTACAGCTGTCTTCATTGCTCGCCACTACAAACACCTCTGGCCTGAAAAAACTATGCTGGGACACCGGATCTGGTTTCAGGTGAGAGGACCATAGGTTATATAGGATATATTACAATGAAACTGAAGTCTTCAAACATGTAATGTACTCTGAAATGTCTCTATCAAAGAAATGATTCACATTCTTTTCATAAACATTTGTTTTGTTCCGCTACTGTCTATCCCCCTCCTTCCTCTATCTGTAGCTTCATCGAACCATGATGGGCTTGGCTGTGGTCCTAACTGCTGTCGCCTTCACTCTGCCGTTTATATACCGGAGTGGATGGAGTAAGGTAAGTGTGTGTGTGTGTGTGTATGTGTGCATGATTGGTGCATGTATATGTGCATGCTGTACCCCACTCTTGCTTTTCCATCTGTTCCTCCATCTGTCTATCTGGTTTTTACCTTCTCTGAATCCTTCTCTGGTCAGTCCCATACACACACATCATGTGTCATTTTGTTCTGGTGTTGGTGGAGCTGTGTGCATGATTGTACACAGGGTTGGGCAGTGTCTGGGCTATAGAGAACATAACCTCCTTGGCAGAGGTAACTACAATTGCATACATATATTTATTTATTACAAATTTTCTGATGTTTTTTGTGAACCCTCCAGCTGTAAATGTCTCATTATCAAACAAGTAAATTGTCACAAATTGTCCTGGTTGTTCATATTGGGTGGGTGAACCCTTTTCCTTTAATGACCTTTATCAGGGCGACACGGTAGCGCAGGGGTTAGTGCTGTTGACTCACAGCAAGAAGGTCGCAGGTTCAAGACGTCCTGGGTCTGGGACCTTTCTGTGTTTGCATGTTCTCCCCGTGTCTGTGTGGGTTTTCACCACCCAGATTAGCCCCACTGGCTGCACCATGCAGTGTATGAATGTGTGTGAATAGTTAGATCCTTGATGCATGGGTGTCACCTTGTATGTCATCCACTGCCTCACATGCTCTACAGCAGGGATTCCCAAAGTGTGGAGCAGCCGCTCGGGCGTGCACAATCTAAAAAATGTGATGGCGGTCTGGAGTGTTTTAAGTTTTTTCAAAGTGGGATTTTCTGACACAACAAAAACCAACGTTTTATTTGTCATATTAAATAGATATTCAACATCCCATTAAACGATCTCTCTCTGTTTAGACATGCCGGTTTACTACTTTTTTTTGGTGTGCTGTTATTCCTGTATTAGGCGACATACAGCGGTCGAGTCGAGTCACTGTAGTCGCAGAATTAAACATGGTTCCTTAAGAAATTAGTTGCATTTTTGGAAGGTGTAGGAAATAGGGGGTGCGTCAATCAGTCTGGGATATAGATGGATGTGCATGGCTAAAAAAGTTTGGGAACCGCTGCTCTACAGCATCACAACAGTTTTTTGACTGGATTAACATGAAATGCATATATTCCCCAGATGACAAATCCTATTATTTTTCATGTAGAGCCATCAGCATCAGGTAAAAATTGTAAAAAAAAAAATAAAAATGTGTTCAATATTTTGAACCTATAGAAAGAGATAACTAGATAAATACCAAACTACAAAACTGATGACATTCACATGCCAACATGCCAACAACACCGAACTAATATGATGAACACTGCAAATACTACATTCAAAATATCAGCATTAGATCTCTTATAACATGTGTTACATTGCTTTTCAGTATATACAAGTATACATTTCAAATATGCATTTGAGGAAGCTTTCCTCTAGTGTCTAGTTAAACATCACATCATAAAGGTGATGTGAATGTGTTAGATATGGACGGATGATGCATCCTGCAATGTGCTGGACTGCCATTGGATCAGTGGCCTGGTCTAGGAACCAGGAGTTGAGTGGTTTGTTTATCTCAATCATTGCTAATTGCAGTTGTTTATGGTATGGTGAGCAAGAATTTTGGAAATCAAAGGTTTGTACTGTCTGCCTTTGAAGCCATAAGCAAACTTCCCCCTTATAATACATACTTGGTACAATCCTATATCTGCATCATTGCATCATATTACAGTATTTTTCCCCAATTCACCCTGACACACAGTATATGTTATTCATATATACTTTATATTGTATGTATGAAGGTCTTTGGATCTCCATTATAATATTGACACAGACACAGTAGGGCAGGGGCAGGGAGGAACATACACAGGTGCAACACAAAAGGAATAACAGATTAGACGGAGCGGGCAGATGTGACACCAGTAAGAGCTGGGGGGCATAAATATTAATGAAACACAAAATGAAGTTGAGAGAGGAGATGTAAAACCATACTCAGGTCATTTTTGGAGCTTTAAATCATAAATATATATTTTTAGGGATATCAAAGCTAACTCCAGAGGCCTATGATGATATTTCACAGTAGATAGATGAGTGCTGTACAGAAACACAGCTTCTGACATGTGTTTTTGTGTGATTTTTAAAAATTACCTCACTTGCCTCACAGCAAGAAGGTCACAGGTTCAAGACCTCCTGGTCCTGGGTTCTGGGTCCCTTGGGACCTTTCTGTGTGGAGTTTCATGTTCTCTCTGTGTCTGGTGGGTTTTGACTGGGTACTCCGGCTTCTTCCCACAGTCCAAACACATGCTTAGGTTAATTGGCGACTCTAAATTGCCTGACTGACTGACTGTTTTTTTTTGTCCAGACCAACATTCCACACCCAAAGCTCATCAGTTTACTAGTATAGAAGATTTAAGAAGCTGGAACCAGACAATTTGGACATTTTCTTCTTAAAACATACTTGATTGATTAATCAATTGTCAAAATAGTTTGTGATTAAGGTAATAATTGACAACTAATTGATTAATCAACTAACCCTTGCATCTCTAGATCATACTGTTCCTCATCATGGTGGAAGTAATCTGTAGTGGTCTTGAGGTGTCATAACCAGAGGTTATTGAGCTAATTTGTACTAAATGTCAATTAGTTATTAATTAGTTAAAATTTTGTTACAAATTCTGTGGGTCCAACCAACAGTTATATCAGTTATAATCATTAGTCATGGGTACCCAATATACTCTGTATAGGTGTAGTGTCATCTAGTGGTCAGATTTCATATTTTGGTGAAATCCTTCCTAAATGTATAGACATGGAAGGCTGGCGTAGGAACAGGTGAAGGATTTCTACAAAAAAAAAGAAAAAAACACTACATAATCTGATTTCATATCCACATATCCAATCCATACATTCCAGGGGAAACATGAAACTCCACACAGAAATGTTGTTGGAACATTGTTTGTGTTAATAATATAATTGTATATTGTGGTCAGGTGAGTTTTAGTGTCTCACTCCAGCCCTGGTCATAACAACAGGAAATGCTGACAAAATTTTGTCTCTGTCAACTGCTTCTCCAACATGGTTAAATATGTGCAAAGATTCTGAGATCTAACAGTGTGTTAACAGAAGAATGAAAGTCGTTGTGGTCACATGATCCATGAACCTATCTGCTACATACCATCCTGCCTTGAGATCTCATCCCAGGAAGTTTAACTGCTCTTCCCCATCAGAGCAGGTCTCTTTCTCTGGATCATGTGACCACAACGACTCTCATCCAAATTCACACCTTGAAGGGTGACCTATGTGACCCTTTGTTATGGGATGAGGGGTGTGGTCTATAGCTCCACCCTCTGTGATCCAGAGATATAGCTCCTGGTTTCCATCATCAGGCTAGAACTGAAGAAGCCTTTCGGATGAAAGGTGAAACGTCTTCAAGCTCAAAGAAAAAGTCCAGTTGTTTACTTTTTAAACTCCTTGACTAAATTAAATGTTAGGACACAAACTAATACATTTTTCGAAGAGAAAAACATTGTGATCATCTAATTATTTTTGTATTTTACTGGGATTGTTGTAACAATGTCAGGGTTTTTCTAGGTTTGTGGAAGAAAAATTATATATATTTTTAATGGGATTTGTTTGAGGGTCCTCCCCACGAAATTTCACATATTTTTTGGCCATGATTCTTGCATTGCAAATAAGCAAAAAGCATAAACTTGTTAAAGAAAACTCACTAAAGAAGTCTGCTGGCAGCTAACTACAACCATTAGATCAGGGAAAAGGCATTTAGTTAGTATTTGTTTGGTACTTTCTTCATCATACATTACATAAAGCAACTCAGATGATCTCACTGCAGCTTCTCTTCCTCTGTTTCCTCCTGTTTCCTGTCCTGCACAGTGTGCAGGCTGTCATCCATACATAGGCTGCGCTGTCATGGTTCTGTCTGTCCTTCAGCCAATTATGGCAATACTCCGACCAGGCCTGGAATCCCCCCGGTAAGACCTCAAACCAGATTCTAATAACTGCATGCCTTGCTCATCACTGTCTGAAATAAGTGGATTTTATCCCTATTCAGTCCTGCGAGAGTTAGTTTTAGGATTTTTGAAACCATCCACAGCAGTTGAAATCATGCCAAGTCCTGTCTCTTTAAATCTGCAGGAGGATCATCTTCAACTGGACACACTTTGGAGTAGGTACTGCTACCCAAATACTTGCTGGTAAGGAGAAATGTTTGGAAAATGATTTAATATTTTACTGTCACTCTTTACAAATAAACATGTTACTGCATTTGTGGCTTACAAAGTCATCATACGACAGCTGCTGGGCCAGAGTTCACATTTATAGCCAGGGCTATAAGCCAGGGCACTCAAGCATTTTTGTCTGTATTGATGAGTGCAGGTATGTTTTGATGATCTTTAATTTTAAAAAGCTTCACTCAGCAGAGGTGACTAACAAGGAGAGTTACTGCAATGTGGAGGGCAATCCATAGATTTGGATACACTAGGCATACAAGCAGATTATTAGGATGTGTTTTGATCTACATGGTTACACAATGAAATGAATGTAAATAGTAACCTTACAGAAATTAAAATGCAATTTGTATTTCTATATTTGATTATTTTATATAGCCTATTTATGTTTTTCATTTTGCACTAAGGTTCTATATTCAGATGTTGCTTTTTACTGCTATGTCAATGCTTTACATTTATCCATTATCCACATATTAAAGATTATATTAATTTATCTTATTTTATTTCATCTTAATTTGTTGTGAATTAAATTCACTAAGGTGGTGGTGACATTTTGCCTCCATAAAATAGCCAATAACCTGTATTTATGGTATAGAATAAACGTGAGCCATCATATCATTTTTGTTGTCTGAGAGTAAGAGGAAATGCAGGTTTGGAGTTAACAAGTTGGCTGCTCATAAATGTAATCTCCAGTCCACATCTAGACACAATTATCCTCTGTTCCGTCTCATAATTTATGCCACAAAGTTTTTATTTTTTATTTCATCAACATACCCACTTTCAAGTGCAGCACAAGCCTCTTCTTTTTCTCAGGCTGACTCAGTACTCTACACATGCCTCTCGGCAGCCGTGCACTCTGTACACAGTATATTGCAAATATCTCATATATTCTGTGCTTTTTTCACCCCAAAATTGCCATGGAATCACAAATATTCACATTTAAAGGTTTAAAATATTAAATTAAATGAATATTTTGCAATTATAATGGTACTGATGTGGATTAAAGGATTTATAAAAAAAGTGACAAAATATGAATGTAAAATTCTTCTATACTCTATATTTCAAATGTAATCATTTTATGTACATGCTGGTTGCAAGTGTAACAATTCTGATATGAGGTCCAGGTACAGGACATTTCTATTTTCATCTATTCAGTATAGCAATAATAATAATAACAACAAAGACACATTTACACGCAGTAAGATCATAGGTTAGGCTGCACTACAACACTTATCTTGGAGTCGTTTTAGTCAATCTAATGTATACATGTATATATAATGTGTACACATGAAAATAAAAATATTAATAACTCACTCTTAGTTGAGTTAAACCATGTAAACCCACTGTTGTAGTCAGAACTGTGTGTGTCAGTATAATTGCTGCAGGCAACTGCGACATAATGATTGACAAACGTTCCTTGTTGTTTGGTGTTTTTTTTGTTTTGCCAGTGTCAGATATCACCACCAGGTGGCTCCAAACAAGATCTTATTTCTAAAGAACTCCTGCACCCTGTAGTGCTGTTTATTGACATTGTTTTCATGAACACTGGCCAGAGGTGTCTCAGTTGGTTACTTCCTCCTGTCATGACAATATCTTTAGATGATAGTAAATATTTTCTGTTTTTCTCTCTCAGCAGTGTGTGTGTACCTGGGTGCTGCTCAGCAGGCGCTGCTGTTACCCAGCCCCTGGTTTTCTGCAGGGCTGACTGGATGGCTGCTGTGGATTGTGTTGGCAGACCTGCTGCTATTACTCCATGCCTGGAGTGAAGGTACCACAGACCTGACAAATGAGACCAAAATTACATATCTAAATGATTGTCAGAAGGAATCACATTCTGTCAAAGCTGAACCTGATCCCAATGATTCGACTGGATTTGCTCACCCATAATTGTAATTAGACTGGGCTTCATATCATGCACTTTCCTGGGTTTTATTTGAACTTTTCATACCACTAACTGATATATTTGCAATTGAAATATTTGCAATTTGCTCTCAGAAGCACCTCATTGGAGCTTCAGAAAGCACAGGTCATTTTTATTCATGAGCCTCTCTTCTGGTTGGCTGATTTTCATTTTGAAGACTGAAGCAGGTGGGTATGACAGCAGGGGAGGGTGGGATGGACGGAGCTATCGCATTACATCACAGTCAAGGATGTATAAATAAGCCATGAATCAGCAAAGTTTCTTAAGTCCAGGCTGTGTGCATTTCTCAGATTTTCTGAATATTTGATGCCTCCGACAATTTGTACATAACCACTAGACCTTATTGAGTGTAAAAACAAACATGGAAGTTACTATTTGCATGACATGGGTCCTTTAAAACTTTAAAATGATGATGCAAGTGATGGCTTTTCACTCAGGCTGTTAGTCTTCGTGAAATGCACTCATGCCACTAGTACACTTGTCAATATACATTTAATTTCCTCTCCTGTTAGCTGTGGATTAGTTCTTCGTGTCTGGAATAAATCAGTTGGTATTACATGTTTGTTTCAATTAGCAGAGAGTGCTGTTGCCTGCCTGCAGCAAGAAAATTAATCCTGTTATGACTAAAGCCAAAAATGAATTGAGTGCATGTGTGTGTGTTTGAGAGGTGGGTGTATTTATGTGGGTGTATGTGAATGTGAACACTAACTAGCTTTAAATGTCAACCCACTGTACAAGTCTTTTAATGACAGCTCTAAAATGATCTCTTCTATTTTACAGCAGTGGGAAGGAAGCACTTTCACTATCAGTGGTGCACTGAGATTATCTGCTCTGCAGTGTTCCTGAAACTGCTTTATTTACACTCTAAACCAATATGTACCCTTTTATAGCATCTTATTCTCTACTAAAAAAACATATTTCACTATATTCTGTCTATGTATCGACAGGAAAAAGCAACACTGCAGATGAGAACATTTTGTTTGCTCAGTTGGAGAGGCAGCAGCATGGAGAGGTGAGACTATAGAAAGATGCACACTTGCTTTATTCATATTTTTTAAATGTACATCTCTTCCTCTCATTATTGCTTATTCTATATGATTTCTTTCAGATTTCCTCAATCAAGAAGATGGCATTTATCGTGTTCCTGATAGGAAATACAGGGTTCATGACTGCATTTATAAAAGCTATTGCCTCTGTGTAATTATCCTCTCTACATGTGATCATCTGTGAGAATGCCTTGTAACTTTTGTATATTTCTATTATTCGTAATGTTGTAATGTTTCCTTCATTATGAAGATTTCTATCTTCTTACTTCTGGCATTAAAAAAGTGTTATTAAGCCCATGTGTATCATACTTGTGTAGTGGTTCTCAACTGGTGCAGCCTCAGGACCCACACATTTGCTTTGTCATTACGTCTTTTCTTAACCCCCTCTGCTAAATTAGTGCAGTAATACCCAATGCCTTCATACACTGTTATAAATACCAAATGAACATGATTGCAACAAGAGTGCAACTACAGGGTAAAATCTCATTGAAATAAAAAGGCAGATTTCTCTTGAATTACAGGCCTATTGTCTTTTTGAACAGGCCAACATGTTAATGCTGCTCAGAAAGTTTTAAGATTCTGATTGGAATTATATACAGTATATAATATGAAATGAAAAGCAGACTTCTGAATTACATGTCTATATATTTTAAACTGATCAAGATAATCCAGGTTCAATAATCTAAATCCATCCATTTTTTCTAGCCTTTTATTCCTCACTAGGGTCACAGCGATCTGCTGCAGCCAATCCCAGCACATTACAGGTGAGAGGCAGGGATACACCCCAGACAGATTGCCGGTCTAACCTGAGGCACACACACACCATTCACTCACAAACTCACACCTATGGGCAATTTAGAGTGTCCCATTAACCTCACCATGTGTTTGGACTGTGGAAGGACTACACATGCCAGAACTCTACACAGAAAGATCCCAGACCAAGGACTTGCTCCACCATGCCACCCTGAATTAAATAAAAGGACAGACTTCTCTTGGATTACACTCATTATGTGCTTTTTGTAACTGATCATGCTCATCCAGTTTTAATGATCTTTTTTTAAGCCCCCTGTTATGTTCAAGTTAAATTCACCTGTTTGAAGATCTCAGAAAAATAGTTAAAAGTATGTTTTCAGTTTGAAACTTTCTTTGCTTTCATTAATTAATGTAATCAACATATAATATGAAAGTTGTTCATTTCACATATTTGGAACTGCCCCCTGCATTTTTATATCCAGTGTTGGGCATCTTACTTTGAAAAATAAATTAGTTATAGTTACTAGCTTCTTATCCCCAAGAGTAACTAAGTTAGTGAGTTACTCCACTATAAAAGTAACTAGTTACAGAGGAAAGTATTGCATTGCTTTTTTAAAGTTTACAAATGTCAAAGAGTTTAGATTTTTTTTCAGTGGTGTAGATTTGCATCAACAGCGTGATGTACAGTTGACATGTTGATGCACTTCACTTTGTATGCTAAATGTGTTCTTTAAATTTAATTTAATCTGTCATGTAATCTAATTTTAATATATCTTAATCTCGAGGTCTATCATCTAAAATCATCATCAGATAACACTTTGTCTTGACCCCTTTTTGAAAATGTAAGCCAACACCTGAGCTGTGTTTGCTTTTATCTAACATTTTCACACAAGTCATTTTATCAAAACAAATAAGGGTAGCCAACGTTCTTCATACACATCTTTTATTGTTGCACTTATGTCTTCTGTAATTGCATGAGGAATACAAAGTGAACAGTCCCTGTATATTAAGTCATAAAGAGCCATGGAAGGGACATTTCACAGACTCTTTAAACATCAGCAAGCAATCCTAGAGATTTACGAGCTATACTTAACAGTGAAGCCTACAAACATGAAATGTAAAACAATACGGCTTAGGTTCAGTTGAATTAAACATCAAGAAAGTACCAAGCTCTTAATAAGATGCTTTTCAGATTAGCTGGAATTATTAAGGCTGTACATAGAGATATCTTCTTTATTAAAATCAGCAGATACCAGTGTTTATACTTGAGAAAACCTTTTTTTGTATGTGGGTATGCAATTTACAATAAAGGGAACTACAAAGAAACATATTCTAAAGAATATTGCTCTACAAATGCCACATTACATAAAAATGGAAATAATTACAAGAAGTAGCCTATATGAGATTCAAACATACGTTAAACTGTAGCTTCATTCTTTGTGAGTGAACCGCAATTCATAATGCTATTGTTTAGACACTTAAATTGATCAAATTGTGAAAATCTATTTTGTTACTTACTTAGAATTCAGATAATGTAGGTTCACATTCCCCATAGTCTCATTGGTCCTCTAGTTGTGAGAGCTGTGACAGCAGCATTGTTCACAAATACCTGTTCTCGGTATGGATTGTCTGACAATCATAGAAAAAATTATGGAGCTATTTCAGGCAACCCAAATGTTTCTGTATGTCACTCAGGGAGCAACAGAACAGAAAGTGTTCATCTTTTTCTCAATAAAACCCTGACATTCGTTATATGAGTTGTCTGAGTGAAATATATTTGTACAGAATTATCTGTATATATATATATATATATATATATATATATATATATATATATATATATATATATATATATATATATATATATATATATATATATATATATATATATATATATATATATATATATATATATATATAGATCTATCATCTATTGTGCTGATTAATGCCCATCCAACTCACCCTGAAATAACATTTGCAGCAAAAAAGCTTTACGAAAATACAGATAATATAATACACTGAACAATGCAGCATTTGCTTCATCAACATACAGTAACATCAAAATATGTTTTCAAATCTGATTTACATTTATAATGTTAATAAAGGTTTAGCAAAGAGTTGACACAATATGTTTGTCTAACATTTAGGCATCAGCAAAAACCTGTTGCAAAGACTCTCAGTTTAATGTCAGAAAGTATCAGCTTTTATATAAAGGATAAGCTTGGACTTAATACACAGCCACATGTCTATTATGAAAGAGCTATTGGTTATTGATCTTCATTAGAACTGTTAGGAACAAAAAAACACAGTCTTTAATTCAGCTAGACACAACAAATGAGGTGAATAATTTCTAAAGGACACTTTTTTGGTGCAAAATTTATATTTCCCTTTTGCTGGTGCTGTGTCATGGTTTGGTTCCTAAAAGCTTTAATAATTAATTAGTAATGTATATTGGCAAAGGATCAAATGATGACTAATATCAAAGGTGTGACTCATAGTTATTAACGCACAGAGAATCAAAAGGGAACTTCTTCTGCAAGGCCAGGATACTCAGTAAGGTAACATACACAAGTAAGTTGAGCTATGGTTATAGCTCAATTAAGACATCTACTTGGAGTACTGTCCTTGTCCAGTATACATGGGGGGGTAAATTGATTTGTTGATGAAGTCATGTTGCCTCTAATTGTTAGTATTGTGCTGTGACAGGTTGACCTTTTATGACAACGAAAATCAAGACCAGTAAACTAGCAAGTTAGCAATCCAGAAGGATTCTGGCATATCGGACAATTTTGCAAATATGAGCAAGGCATACTTTCTGTAACCTCTACTTACCAAGTTGCCCGGGTTTTTCTGGTTTGACTTATTCTGTTAACGTTTTACATACTGTTCAATTTTGGGTTGAAACGTGGCTGCAGGAGCTACAAGAGTATCCATGTATTTATATGTTTTTATTCCTTACGAGGGTCGCAGGGGTCTGCTGGAGCCAATCCCAGCATACTGCAGGTGAGAGGCAGGGATACACTCCAGACATGTACCAGTCTATCATGGAGCACACACCATTCACTCACACCTATGGGTGACTTAGAGTCTTAGAATTGCACAGAAAGGTCCCAGACCAAGGACTGGAACCTGTGACCTTCTTTCTGTGAGGCAACAGCGATAACCAGGTGACCACCGTGTCACCCCTTGCTGCAAGAATAGCTTGATTTCAATTGCATTATTAGTTAGTCTGACTTCATAGCTTTGATTTCAGTCAAGGGTATGTTTACCTGTTCTTTAAAAGTTCAGTTTTAGTCAGACTGACACAATTAAATTTTCTACATGCTGTCATGTTAATGCACTGATTGTAAAAACCTTTGTTTATAATGAAGTGCAACTTCTAGGATGAAGGTACCTACTTCATTTGTCAACTGACATTAATGAAGATACATATTAGTTTTAGCATAGAACAAGGACTCCAGATTTTGATCTCCACTTCTTGTATTGTAGTCACATGGAGATTTCATGGCCAGTATGGAAGTATGGAGAAAAAGGAATAATTAGGTTTCTGAAAGACGTTCAACATATGTAAGTGTATGGCGAGTAAATATGGTATTGACCTGAAAAAATCCAAACCTATTCTTTGATACTTACCTCACCAATTAGAAAATATGAGAATTATACATTGTAAAATAGTTTTATTCTACTGGCGGCAGTTTTTTTTTTTTGTTTTATGTGCTTCTGGATTGAATTTTTTAAAATGTTATATTCATCCATATAAAACGCATAATCCAAAATTAGACATCCAGTTATTAAAGATTACTGCATGACAGTAACTGGTTATTCTTATGGAGTAAGTTAGTTTTGATAACTGCATTGCTCAGAGTTGATTATGCCATAAGACCATGGTAATCTGCCACTGATCCAAACATCAGTATTATTTGTTCATTATCTGACAAAATGTCTTTTTAAATAGAATGTGTGTGTTGGCACTGTATTACTTTACTTTAGGTTGTAGCCCAGTAGGAGCTGAAACTAGTAGCCTTCCAGCTATCAAAGTTGATTTAAAACACTGATGTGGAAGTGCCAGAGCTGTGTGGGAAAATAATACTCACACTCCTACCAGTATCAACTGTTATCCATTGTATAAAAATGTAAGCATTCAGTTGGGGTCACAAACATTCTCATTGTCTTGCTATGTTTGCCCAAAGCATCACAGAAGCAGATAGTTTAGATTATGTCACAACATGAAACAAACAATTGCAACATTGCATCTAACTTTAACGGTATGACACTCACAATCAATGCCTTTTTTATGGCATACAGTTGATTATTTCCTTTTCAGTCATTTTTTGTAAACTCTCCTGCCTCCCAGCGCAGAGCCATGGCACTCTTGCGTCTTCCTCCAGTGTAGAGCTCTGGAAACTGAGAAAGACAGTGAATTGTTTACCTACTTTTAAAGCACTTCCTCCAACACCTTCTCCTCCTATCATATTGAAAATCTGGCTGAAGGGGACTTGCTACAAAGTTCAATCCTTGAAGGATCAGTGAAATTATAGTCTCTAATTATGATCTATCAGAGAGGTTAATGCAACACATACTGCAGCACTACAGAATTAAATAAGTTTAGAAAATGAGCTGGAACATACTCTGTGGTCGCAGGATAAAGCAGAACGATCCATCCTGTATGCTGTCTTCATTGGTGATGATGGAGAGGACTTGCACTTCACTGGTACATCAACTGATAAGAAAAATGAACAAGTTGTCAATAATGTATTTTGAGGTTGATATTTCATATACTGTTTGTAGGTATGCTAAAATATACCTAAATTGTCAAATGCTAAAGTGTCCATGTTTGACAACATCATGTCAGCGTTGAACCTGTCTTTGCTGTAAAGATTTGCCCTCTCTTTCTTCAGCTCTTCTTCTCTCTGCTTCACCATCTTAATCTCTTCATCCACCAGTGATATTTGGCTTCTTGAACGCAGCTTGAAAAAGGGGTTGTTCAGGAACATTTTCTCCTGAGGCTGATCACAGGCTTTGTTGAGAGAGAACTCAGAGGCACTGCGAATGATCAGGTTGGATGTCTCTAGGATGATGAGGTTGGAGCTGGAGCTGCTATCCTTGGAATTCCATTCATTGTCTTTGCCTTGTCTGGGACTGGAGGTGAAATCATTGCTCGGGTCAAGAATGATGACGTTGTTTGCTGACACTTCATGTTTCTGTGGTTCTTTTGTGGGTGAGGAGGTGATGATGAATGATGGTGTCAATGGAGTGCTGATTGATCTAGGGATGCTCCGTGACGGAGCACAATCAGTGGACTTGCCCATTTTGGAGAAGCCCCTTTCTCTCCTGAAATTCTCTTCTCTCTCCATTGATATGCGAATCTCCCGTTCAACTGGTGTTTCTGGGTCATCATAAGGGGACCTGTAACTGGAATCATCCAGGCCAGAATCTTCTGAGCATGGGCTAAATTGTGTGTGAGGATATTCTGCAACCAGATTCAAGCCCTCCAAGTCATGCACTTTCTTGTTTGTTCTTTCAATGTTGCGGACTGGTGTATACATGAAGCTGTGACTAGCGTGGAAGCTGGGCTGCTTGGTCCTAGGCAAGATAATCTTGTTCTTAGTTTGCTCCTCCATTTCCCGCCACTGCTTACGAGCCAGCTGGAAGTCCACATGCTCTGTGCTAACATTCTCACTCTTCATCTCCTGTATTACACAGAAATCTTTAGGTAGCTTCTTGTTTGGATCTGAGACGAGTTGCTGGGAGTGCTCTTGGTAGGTATTGTTTTTATAGTTAGCATCTTTCCCACTTTCACTCTCATCTTCCGAGATTTTGGACAAACCTAGAAGGCCTGAAGGGTTATATTTAACTTCCTGTGGTGGGGTGGGGAAAGAATCTGCATCATCAGGCTGTTCCAACACATCTTTGACCCCTGGAACGTCAAGTTGGACATCTTCATAGTGGTTTTGGTTTTGTTCTTCAAAGTCTGCCACCTCGATTTTCTGCACAAAGAGGTCCTGGGCACTCAGCTGAAGACTGTCAAGGTATGAATCATCATCTTCTCGATTTATAGAAGAGGAAAATATTGTTCTCCATTTTTCATCTGTCTCGCTATCTGACGAAGCTTCTGCAATCTCAACTCTCAGGCACTCATCCATTTCTTCGAGATCAAGGTCATGGCATGATTCATTGGACACATCTGACACAACCTCTTCTCTAATGCACTGTTCTAATATTGACTCCTCTGTAATGGGTGGTTCAAAAAGGATTTTAGAGGCCTCTGTGTCGACTGCCAGATTTTGATAGGCAATGTCTTCGGGATTAGGCTCATTATCCTCAGCCTCAAACTCTAGCTCTGGGTACATCTCTAGATCAAGGTGTTGCTCTGATGCAGGGAATTTCTCCAGGTCAGGATATTGCTCTGGCTCAGGATATTGCTCTAGTTCAGGGTCTTGCTCTATATCAAGGTATTTTTCTGGTTCAGGGTCTTGTTCTGGTTCAGGGTCTAGTTCTTGCTCAGGGTCTTCTTCTGGCATGTCCTGTTTCTTATGATGAACCTCATTTTCATAAACACTGTCAGCACTGGAGAGTGTGTCAGACAAGGATGAGTTGATAGACTCATTTCTGTTGAGCTCTTCGTGCCCTGGCTCCAATATCAAAGCTTCCTTTTGATCTGTACAAGGCATCTCATTGCAGACACTACTCTCAAAGCAGTCGGCCTTGTCAATCTCAGTTGTGTTGTCTGGCAGATCTGTTGACAATGTTCCATGCATTCCCTTTTCCTCCAGGGAATCTGATGAGTCTGTCTCTAAACAAACTTGTTCATCCTCTGCACTGAAATCCTTCCCCTGCTCAGGTGAATCAGCCACAGCAAGCTCCACTTCACAGTCCATTGCCAGCTCTGATTGTTCAGTGGTTTCCATGGTGACAGCGAAGGAGCTGTGATTCTCAGTTGTGCTGCAATCTTCGTTCAGTTCTTTTCCATCTGCCTCTCTCTCCACGAAGGTAGCTCTCTGAGAAGAAAGAAAAGGGAAAAGTCAATATTGCACTCTACGCAACACTGCACATTATAGAAATCAGTCCATTATAGCTTGATTATATGTATATTTATAGCAACAATATTACAGCAGAACCTCTGTTATGTTATTAGAAAAATAAATAAGACCTTGAATTGTCAGATTGATTTTTTTTGTTGGTTCAATAACATATAATAATTGATAGTGAACGCATTCACACCAATGTGACTTTGGGCCACAATTAAATACTGCCAGGCGGAGAAACACTTTGGATGTATCTTTGGAAGGATAGGGGATAGCGAGAGAGAGAGAGAGAAAGAGAGAGAGAGAGAGAGAGAGAGAGAGAGAGAGAGTGTTTGTCTGCTTGTGTGTGTGCGTTCATGCATGCTGAATTAGTTGGCATTATATCTGTACTAATGACTGCCTCCCACATGCTGTTGGACTGTCGCTACAGATTAGCTGAGTCCCACTACACCTCTTGCTACATCCTCCACACCCCCCAGTGTCCGAATGTCAGTTCTAAATTTTGTCTTTTTGGAGCTGGAATTCCTTCAGTGTTGATCAGAAGTCTCTTGTCAAATCATGAATGCAACATAAGCATGTTTTTCTCATTGTCATCCTTCCTGGTGTAATTGTCTAAGATAAAGGAAGCAGTCAAAGACCAGAACACAATTGACAGCAGCAGCTATATCACAATCCAGATTGGTGAATGAAGAGAAAGGAGATGCTCCAAGCAGACCAGAGGCAGAGACCCCATGCTAGTGGCTAACAGTGGGAAAGAAAACACCTTACTGGCCATACCCATATTGCTGGCTTCTTGATAAAGGTGTAGTGACATTTACTGTCTAAATGTCATCTTTAGGCTTTCACCAAAGACAAGGAATTATCTGGCCCCAGAGGAAGCTGACTCCTCTGGGGCCATATTTTTTAGATTTCAGTATGTAATGCACAATGAATGCAGACGTTTCTTTAAGTATTTCAGTATCCTGGTAGCTGCTGGTGTTAGGGTTGTACGTTGAAACAGTTTTGTGACAAACTCAAGGACTCAAGGACAAACCTAAGGAAAAACTCTGTTTGGCTTTTAACAGCAGATTGGACTTTTCATCCTGAGCTCTGATCTATAAAATGCACTATAAGAATGATATTACCTGGAATAAAAATACAGTTGATAGTCAATATAATCCTGACAGGAATTATGTTCTGTTTAACAGGGCACTTTGAGATAGTACATTTTACAGCTATCAGTCTCTAATGAAGCTTTGTTGAAAGTTCTAATGGACTAATGGATGACTCATAACATTCAGAACATGGACTAATGCCACCTACCACAGCTCAGCAGCTTTGCAATGGCTACCAATATTTGGGCCTTTATACTATAGCACACAACCCATTAAGAAAACCCATACAGAGCAATACAAAACAGGAGATGCTTCTCAATCATCTGGCATACAAAATACAAAGTAAACTGATAACAACGGTTCTTATGTTGCAGGTGCTTGTTTATCTGAATCCATTCTTAAAATTGAGTCACAACAATCTGAAGCAGAAGAAGTTGGGAACCTTCATTATGCACACTTATCAAATTGTCATCAAATTCTTTGTGACATACTGTTGGACCAATGATGACTGAAATTATGGGGTTAATTCTGAATATTCTTTGATCCGCACAAACAGTAGAGACACATTGTGTATTGGTTTTATTGTCCGATTCCATGAGGTCATGTGTTCCTGTCTGCCAAGTGTCAGCTGCCAGCTCACTGGGCCTGTAGGCTCTTTTCACTCCAAAGCTGGGAGTATTTAACAGGATACCCATGGCTGCTGACTCCTAACTTTGAATACTGCCAGCAGCCATCCGCTCTCCACCAATTTTTTAATACTTTTGCCTTCCTCTTTCTCCACATCTCTCTTTGAAACAGTCACAGTAGGCACATTCCTTTCATTAAGCCTGCTTCTGCAAAATGTGATGAGCAGCGTCCAACCAGAGACTGGCAGCTGTGTTTAAACTGCTGTGGCTGTGTTCAATTTGAATCACCCCCATATCAATATAATCACATCAAAATGAAATAGTACAGAATGTACTGTTCTGTAAGACTTGGCAGCTTTATAGCAGCACTCAAATTAACCACAACATCAACAACATCTCATTCAATTTAGTTAGTTAACAAACCAAAAAAAAACAAAACAAACAAACATAGGGATTCACTTTTTTCCCTCATATCATCCTAAAGTTAGTAAAGTTAACTCCAGGGAATCTACAATCTTACAGTATGGATAAAAGAAATGCATATATTGGTAAAATTCCAACCCAAAAAATCCAAGACATTCCAACCCAAAATCCTAATACAGTCTAATAAATATGTCGACAAATACACTCAATCCTGGGAATGAACATGTCCCATGTCAATACAGCTTGGATTGAACCTGACGCAGCCATTTTGGAGCGTGTGCAGATAATACGTAACATTTTTTTTTCAAAAATGTTGCAGATAAATGGTGAGAGAAGATTGAAGCCACACAAATCTCAGAAGTTCATCAATTATATGTACATGGGTTTAGGATAGGCCTTTGGTATTTGGTATTATTGTCTTTTTCGGGATCTCAACATAAGTAGAAATGTTTCTTGGACGTCAACAAGCTGAGACCAGATACACCAAATGCTCATAAGCAGTCATCCATCCTGGTCTTTGTTCCCAAGGTTTCTGCTAAGGATTGTGGTTCTCACGTAAGGATGGAATTGAAAGTCTGAAATTGGAATCGAATACAAAGCTTTGTTGTCATTGGTCAAAATATAATGAAAGTAGGAGTTAATGGTAAAAATCGTCTGAATGTCTGGATCTTAAGTTATTAGAGACATAAGGTGAACTAATGCATTTCATTGTAGATGTTTTGTCGTGCAACAGAAAGTTGTCACTGTCGTGGCTCTGGTTTATTTAAAATGACCAGTAAACCTTGTGTCATAGTGTGACACTGACCCAGCACACAAGACCATGAAACTGAGGCAGCCTAATGAAATTAAGCGAACATACATTATTCACACCTATGTTTTTCCAACAAAATGACTTTATGATTTACCAAACAGGGGTGTAACTAATACCACAAATTGCTGAAATGGAGCCATTGTCATGCTTTCCCAGGTATGGCAAGTCCAAATATGTTTTTGTGAAAAAGGTCAAAGAAACTCATGTGGGAAATGAAAGACAGACGGTCCTCTGATATTTCCTGGGTGATAATTTCCACAGGAGACGTCTGCAACTTGGACATTGAGTCATGCTTAAATCCCACAAAGAGTGACTTTTGGATTCAAACACAACAGCTTTTTAATTTGTTGAGGAATTAACATTAACACAATGCCTGAGCTGAAAGTCATATGACGTCTGCAGCCTCTCATCTGGTCTGTCAACTTGTGAGTGTTAATCTAACTAAAGCTGGACTTTTATATTACAAGTTCATGTCAATTGGAAGATGTTTATATTACAATTACTTCCTGTTGCCAGGGTAATATGACTCTGAGTCAATATGGTTGTGCAGGTGTATTTAAAGTATTTTATGAAGCATGATACATTTGGTGTTTCATGGTGAGACATGGAAATTTGTGGAAATGTCATGGCAACCAGGAATAACAGGAAAAAAAAATTTCATAACTTTTCATTTCCAATATCTAAAGATAATTCAAATGGAATTTTAAGTGTGGATGGGACATGTTTGTTCAAATATGATGTATGAAATTTTTTAAAAAATCAGTCATTTGATTCAAGATGCCTGATTTCATGTTGGTGGTGTGCACTTTTTTGGTGCATCTTGACATGTTGCATGTCTACATGTTCATTTTGTCAATTTGGGGTGAGGGACTTTCCCACGGCATTACAGAGACATTTTTACACCCATTATAAATACCAAATTTTTCGACACAGTCCCTATACAATTCAGGGAGATATGAAACATTTTAGACTAAGAGATCTTACAATAATGTTCTTCAGAAAGGTTATTCAGCTCCAGCTCAGTTTGGAGACACACTCATCGTTTCAGAGCTCCTGTGTGATGCTGCAGAGAGAAAGAGAGACTGTGCACATTTTTGCTCTTGGCACAGCAGTGGTAACTTCATTAAGACCAGATGAGTCAGGATCTGACAGCAATAAATGTTCTGTGTTCTGCGAAACATACACACACATCAGCTGTTGCACATAGATTTCTAGATTATTAGAAGTTTGTAATAAGGATCAATCTTGAGCTCCATCAGTGCTGTTAAGACATTTTATTTTCAAACTGTGAATTAGAGATAAGACTTCCACCCTATACATTCTTGATTCCCCCCAAATATCTGACTGAAGATTTGATATAATTCAATATCAACTGTGTGTGGCTTTTAATGCTGGTCTTTGCTTCTAATATGGTTTTGAGATGAGGCACATTTGCACAGAAAGGGGACAATTCTTTTTACACGTTTTCTAATTTACATAGGTGCAAGTAACAGACATAGATATTCTATTTGCTTGGCAGTGTAGTTCCTTTTTGAACAAAAGGGTTTCTTTTGGTTCTATTTGTGGATATGCAGCATTGCAAAAGCTGTGCAGTCCTTGTGTGAATTTGTATTTTTGTATTGTCTAAAGAATAAACAATGAGGCCAATGAAACATGCTCTGCATGCCTGTGCATGTAGAAGTGCATTTATCATATAAAGAGGAGCAGAACCTGAATGAAGGAATTAACAGCACTAATAACAGCCAAGGTCTACGGCAAAATCTGCATCTTGAGTTTAAGATTATACATAACGTGTATCAAACTAACTTGGGCTATGTGCAAAAATATACGCAATATAACAAATATAACAATAAAACAAAACTGGACCAAATGCATACATATTGGGTTACTCAGACTGAAATAAAAAAATCTGTTAAATACTGTATGTTGAACTAACCTTTAAAAGTTATATTGGATTTACCCCTTGTATTTAAGTAACCAACATATTATTGTTGATTGTCACTCAAAACAAATTGCTAAATTATCCTTTTACAATTGGATGAAAATACTGTGCTGGAGTGCTGCAAACGTAGATTCATCCATTGCTGAAAATTGTAAAAATTCACTATTTCCTCTTGTTTAAGTAACATTGTGTTGAAAACTACAATGACCAGCTAGTTTAGTGAATTAGAGAGGTTGTTTATTTTATTTATTTTTTCATTATTAAATTATTATGACAAGTTTAAATATTGAAAGTTATTGAATTTGACTGTATAAAACTGTGGATACCCAGTCTTTTTACTTTTTGCAGGATGATAGCAGAATACATATCTAATTAAGAATAGAAGAAGTTCAAAAAAGTTTAGTTCAACAACCAAGTTAGAATCAGAACATAACCAGTGGATACCTCAACACATACAGTAACAGAACAGTCAAAACAAATCTAGCCATAGCTCTCAACCCAGCATCTAATACAGCAAAACAATACCTGCTGTCGACATGTAGTAGATCAACAAAGCAGAAATCATATCCAGTCACTATCTTCTACATAAACCAGAACAGATAAAAACATAAATGCCGCTACAGTATAAGGTCCATCTGGAGACACTTGGTTGGTTGCTGGTGTGGAAACACAGTCAAACCAAACTTTAATTTCCTTGTGTCTGTAGAGCTGTGTTACATTGACACACACACATTAATGAGTATTGGTAGAACTGTCATTACGATAAGGCTGAGACTGGAGATGAGGTTTCCTGAGGCCTAATGACAGACGCTCTCTGTTTCAATCCCAGTCAAATGTATGAGCCCTGTCTGTGCTGTAACTAAGCTAAAAAAACAGCAAATCTGCTGCTGTTTTGAACCAATTTAGCAAATATTTTCTATCTACCATGTTTTATGGTCCAAAAGAATGTAGTTAAACATATAGCAGCAATGCAGTCTGCATTCTCACACACTCTAAAAACTCTGTTTCCCCCCTACTCACCCCCACTGTTGTGAGTGACCTGGCACTCAGGGCTCAGCAAGCTGTGGTCAGTCTGAGAAACACAAATCAAGTTCAAACACTGCAGGAGCGGTTACTAGTAACTTCTACTGACTTTACGACCTTAAGGTCAACAGGGTAAGAAATGGTGATGACCTACAATAAATGATGAAAAGGTGTTTGTGTTGACTTTTTATTGATTTAATTAATAATTAGCTTTAACCTTAACCAAGTGTTTGAGTAACTTCATCCTAAAAGATAAACTGGGTGCCTGATGAAAAAGTCTCTGGTGTCAAAGTCAAAGCTTTGTATACGTGCCACCCACCTTAAGTCATTCCTCTGTGTGGCTTAAAACAAAGTTACATAATTACTTATTTAAAATAAGCTGACCACACTTCATAAAGTATATTTGTCAGCAGCCTTGTGATCAGATGACAGAACATCACAACCCTCATCTGCCAGAAATACAATGGATGGTTGAACAGTCAGATCATTAAAAATTCAGGCAATTAATAAGACATTGACCTGCTCATCAAATTAAATGAATATCAATCACGTTTAAATCCAGAGTTGATTGCAATAAAACAATTCTGAGTTAAAATACCTTTCCACTATAATACCTACAAAAGTTGTAGGATTCAACTGTGATGCTGAATTTCTAAAAATGAAGGCTACAGTGGTAGAAATGCACAGGGTTGCATTGGATGCCAAATAATAGCAAATCGATATGTATTTTCATTTATACAATGAAAACTGTACTATACTGAGCCAGTACATGGCCGACAATGAAAGGAAGATGTCTGTAAGGATATCACTAAAATGAAATAAAATGAGAGTCTTGCTGAGAGCAGGAGAGACATTTAGCACCGAAATGTCACACAAAAAACTGTGGAGTGATCAGAAAAAAACAACCTTGAAAAGAAATATTGAAGCAGTGGAAGCTTGAAATGTGCAACATGGTGCATTACATGTGAGAAAACCTCTGTCAGTCCGTTCCCTGTGATGTACTGGACAAACACAAAGACTGTGATTATCTTCAGGAAAAAAGCAGCAGACCTGCAAAGATTTCTGCTCTGAATTTATTCAATCAGGATGGAAATGAGCCTCAGCAACGGTGGTAAAATACCATTCACCATTTAAAATCATGTGTTCACTGAATGTGTTTACCTACCATTATAACTCTGCCTGATATCTTCTGAATATATTTCAACCTGTCAACACTAACTGAAAAGATGTGGGCTGCCAGGGCTTTCTGTCCTTTGCAGCAGAAATTGAGAGAAGAAGCATTATTCTTTCATTAAAACGCCCTCTCTCACTCAACAAACCACCCACCTGCACATCACACACACACACACACACACACACACACACACACAGATAAAAGCCTACCACTGAATTATTCTCCATCATTGCAGTGGACTGTCGCTATCTATTTAGAAATCATAATCAAATCAAGTCAATTTTATTTGTTCAGCCCAAAATCACAAATCACAGACTGGCCCCGGTATGTTTTACAGTTTGACAACACATGTGCTGTTCTTAGACCCTCATGTCGTACAAGGAAATACTCCCTGTGTTACAGCATGAGTCTATATTAGAAATATATAGAACATCATATATTCTTATAACAAATCTCAAACCAATTTTGGACTGATCTACGAAAGTATTCTATACAAGTAAGTCTGATATATCTTATATGCTACTGGAAATACTTGTTAATAGTAATAATATTATATTATATATATAATAACATATAGTTCTCAACAGTAGTAGTATGCCCTGTCTTAATCACTGAATAACAAAGTCAATGAATATTTTCAGGAAAAGCTTCAATTTAAGATCATAATATGGAAAGTAGAATATGAATGCATTTGTTTGTTGTTGCATTTTAGGGCTTTACTGAGCCTTTATTTATTAAAATAATCTTTATGCCATAATTTAAGGACTGACATGCCCATTTTTAAAGTGTGACTCCTGCTTCAAAATATGCTATTTCAAAAATGTAACTGCATCATTGCTGAAATATATAACACTGCAGCATAGTACCAGATCCAACCTTCCTAACCCCTGAACAGTAAATAGATAGCACTTATCTGCTCATTCTTATCGAACTGTGGCATTCAATTTCACCCCCTTTTACAGATGTCCAACAGTTTGGACACAGGACTAAGATCAATAACTGTTTGGGTAGTAGATTTAACCTTAGAATTATCAGAAATTAACTGTTGTAGGCACAAAAGCTGACAAAAGTTTCTAAATCTTTTAGAAATATTAGTGTCTTATTTGAGTATCTATGTTCAAACCACAAAGTAAGAAATGATGACCTCTAATTTAATAAAAGCAGAAGGTGAAATCCCCTTTTAGTTTGTTTCTGTGTGTCTTTGGGGCACATCACTAACATGAAGTATTAGCATTCCTATCACCAGAGAGCTCACTTTTTCTTGCCGGTGCTGCAATCATGTCCACAGCTCTCATTTCTGGCCCTGGGATTGAGTGCAAACATCCAATCCTGCTTGAGCTCCTGTGGGAATTACCTCCAGGGATAGCTCATCACAGGTAAACACAGCGTTTACCCCAATACTTTCTTTGGGATTGGTTAGATAATGTATTCCCAGGGCCAGGGCACTGGTGAATATCTCCATGTGACATGGTGTTATATTTGAGTTCATTGGGTATAATTTTATGTTTTATGTTTATGTATCCAGGCATGGGAAATAAAAGGATTGAATAAGGTATTTGTCCCATAGCCAAAATGTGTACCTCAATGGTAGTGGTGCTTTAAAATTGTGCACTGTTTTTTTCTATTAACATTTCTTTTTTCTATTTGTAAATTAAATAAATTAAATGAATGGTCAGGACACCTTGCTTGACACCTTTTCTAATCATTTATGGAGATTTATGAAGAGGGGCTCCATAAACCTATTTAGTTAGTTTTAGTCAGCATCCTGTTGCTTGAGACTGTTGCAGATTATTTTTCTTCCTCCTTTCACATCTCATAATAACACAAAAACAACCCAACCCATAAAAATATGCACTAATCAACCACCTAAATCCAACCTGACCCTGCAGGGAATAAGTTGGTCACTGTGACCTCTGGTCTATGCCACACATGGACCTATGCACACATGGATGTAATACTCTTTAAAACAAATCAACCTAAAAGAATGCATGGGTGTGTAATCATGGTAAAATAGATATCCTATTGAATAGACTCAGCTGTCACTGACAAAAGTGTTCGGCCCACTGTCTGTGTGAAGTGATATCAAAGGCATTCATTGCAGCGGGGGAGGACCCCTCTGCCTGGCATTTTGCACACTCAAGAGCTGTGCCATCGGAGTAAGAATGGGTAGATTGCTGATGTGCGGGCGGCAACCTATATAGTCACTGCCATCAGTGTGTGAATGTATAGTTCACACACTGATGTGATAGTGTATAGTGTAAAGCGCTTTGAGTAGTCACAAGGACTAGAAAGGATCTATACAAATGCAGTCCAGACAACTGAAGTGCATGTAAACATGTTACTCTGATTAAGAATCTAGATAATGCAATAGGACTTTATTTAACTCCAGCATGTATATGATTTAATCAGAGTTAAACTAGACAATGCATGGGGAGATGCTCCACACCCCCCATGCTGGAGTATGACCTCAAAACAAAAACAGTCAAGAAAACCGATCGCAGTCACACAGTACAGTCACAGTAGAAGAAGCAGCAGAGCAGCATCACGGCACAAGCACATATCACTCCCTAGTGTTGATGGGGAGGACATGTTCCTGTGGGTTATTCCATTTTGTCTGTTGACAAGGACAGAAGTCTGATTAGACGCCAAAATCAAATTTGTAAGCATAATTGAATTAAGCTCCATATGTTAATGGACACTGACTGTACAGAGCTTGTCTTATTTTTCTTTTCTTAACAGTCTAACCCACAAAGGGACCCAACAAAGTCCATGAATCTGCCTGGAACATGACAGGGTTGTTGGGGGAAAGGAAGAAAGGAAGGTGAAAGGATAGATGGGGAGCCAACAGTATCTCCCCTCTAGAATGAGCAGAACCTGGTACTATCTAATGCAGAGATCCAAAGAAGAGATCCAGTAGGACCCAAAGACCAGGTCCCAGCCCTCATTGATGTGGCAAAAGGGGTAATCTTTGTCAGATGTCTTCTTGGGAACCATGATGACTGCTACTGCACAGGGGCTGTTGGAAGGCTCCCATCCGTGCACTATGGTGGTTCAGCTAAGAGCTTAAGCTATCGCTAAGAGCCAATACGAGCACGTTTCTTCATTCAGTATGTTTTTATAGGTTACAGATATAGTTATATGTAAGATGTCACACTATAACAACACAAATTATATCATAAAAAGGTTTCCATTATAAGATAAATAGAATAACATGATAAAATTGAATGTTGTGATAACATTAAAATAGCTGCAGTGAAGTACTTTTTCTCCTGTAAAGTTAGACATTTTAACATTCAGGTTTATGGGGCTAGCTTTTGGCCAACTTCCATGTTGTTTAAATTTTTTAGCCCAGCATATTATGATGCAAGAAACAATCCAAAAATGTGACAGAACGATTCATTTATTTTCAAGAAATCAGCCAGTGAGGCCAATTAACTCATTTACAACAGTTATGCGGAATATAACTGGCATTGAGCCATTTCGTAAAATGTCATAGTGTAGTGGAAATGTACTAATTGCAACACCCAGTGAGGAAATAATAAACGTATAAGCTATGCAGGTGGAAAATAACAAACAAACTTAAATATAATTAACTATTAACAAGTCTATATTTGCATTTATTTGTAGGCATGAACATGAAAACATGATAATGATTCATATTGCTCTTCAGAAGAATATTTATATCAGCCTACCTTTTCCAGGAGTCAATCAATCATAACATATCAATTCTCAGTTGAGATCACAGGGATTTTGCTGTGTGTACATATACTGGACAAGATAGCAAAGGGATTATTGACCCATGAAAGTAAATGCACTGTCTATCTGCAAAACAAACCTTAAATCCAGTCCACAAATGATAGAAACACAACAAAAAAAAATCATACCTACCTATTGTATCTCAAAACTGCACAAATATAATCCTTACTATCTGACTAGTGATAATATCTTTTTTGTGATTTCCATGAAATGTCCCTCAGTTATTCATTCAATCTGCAAAAAATCTGCGTCTCAGGTAATGACATCTTGCCAAACATATAATTCACTCTATACAAGGACGAATTAACCTCACATCTTATTCACACTCCCTTCACACTCCCAAACGCATGCACACATGCGCACGCAGACTACTGCAGTTAGTTGATACACAGCATATTATGAAGCCAATAACTGTGGTCTGCTGGGAGGCATGCAGCTTCCCCTATCCACATCAATACCAAACATATGACGCAATTTCTATTTTAGCAGCCACCACAGATTATACAGTGACAATCTATATGCTGACATGAAGGAAAATCTTTGCAAAGTTTTGAATGTGTGTCCAGGCGCATGCTAATGGACCTACCTGTGACAGTGTGGCGGGCTAATGTAAAGGGCTCTGCTCTGTTTCTGAGTGCAGCCTCACACTGGCAGCTTTGCCTGGCTGCTGCTGCCTCTGATTGGGTGGCTGGTGAAAGGGGGTGTACTGGAGGAGCCAATACTTGAGCTTTCTCTGATGAACACATACTGAGGCAGAGAGGAGCTCATTTTGTGCTCATGCACACATCCCATCCCACTGTTTTTTAACCACCTGCTTACAGTAATTCTCTCTGCTTGGAGAAAGAACTTTAAAGGCAGATGAATCTGTACTTTCACTTTCTTTAAAATTGTGAAGGGTGTGTAAATAATTTAAAGAAGCTCTTTTGTGGAAACACACTTTTTCTTTTATCCCTCATGTTGTACGTGACCAAAATCTATCATAAAGGAAATGGGCATGCAAGGAAACACATTTTCCAGAACGAACCTAATTATTTTTGCTCTGGTTCTTATTATTATTAGGACCTGAATGGCGGCTGCGCAGCAGGCCAATGAAAGTCCTCTTGAAGTGATTATCTTGTGATCTTGTAGTGATTATTATTCTTGATCTTAGTCAAAATGATTTGCCTGCCTGTGTCTATGTGTGTGTGTGTTTGTGTGTGTGTTGAGAATGTTATTATGGTTTTTCATTTTTTTGCTACTTTGTTGTTTATTTTTCTTTACTTGTACCTTTTAAGCCCTGTAGCACTATTTACTAGCCACATGCAGGGATTGAAGTATTCTGGTGACTGCTGAATTTCCGATGTGCAGCTCTTGACTGTGGAAAAAAATTCAACTCTCTCTTGAAAAATAGGCTCTCTCTCTCTCTCTCTCTCTCTCTCTCTCTCTCTCTCTCTCTCTCTATATATATATATATATATATATATATATATATATATATATATATATATATATATATATAAATTAGATAATTCTATATCCAGTGTTTCACACAGACCAAACATTATGTGGTCAAAGTGACTCATTTTGATAGAGCTGGTCACATTTTTACAGAAATTCAAAAATGTTCGTGCTTCAGTGGGTGACAACATTGCTTAGAGTGAGTTTTTTTTCTTTAATTTTCTTCCTAGCCACAATTTACAATGTACACATATGATATATATATATATATATATATATATATATATATATATATATATATATATATATATATATATATATATATATATATATATATATATCACACAATTATTTTTGATTGATATTGAGATCCCAGTTGTTTAACGTGATTGTTCATTGGCTTTGATCTCATCTCTTCTTATCAGGTTGCGAGGGCAGCAGCTTCAGCAGGGGAGCCCAGACTTCCATCTCCTCGGCCACTTCGTCTAGCTCTTCCAGAGGAACCCCAAGGCATTCCCAGGCCAGCCGAGAGACATAGTCTCTCCAGTGTGTCCTGGGTCTTCCCTGTAACCGCCAACCGGAGGGATGTGCCTGGAACACCTCACAAGAGAGGCGTCTCAGAGGCATCCTCAGTAATTGCCCAAGCCACCTCAACTGGATCCTCTCAATGCGAATGAGCAGCAGTTCTACTCTGAGCTCTGCGCAGATGACTGAGTCTCTCACCCTATCTCTAAGGGAGAGCCCAGCCACCCTGCAAAGGAAACTCATTTCAGCCACTTGTATTTGCAATCTTGTCCTTTTGGTCACTACCTAAAAATATAGATGAGGTTAGGAACGTAGATTTTGGTAAATCGAGAGCTTCGAATGATGCAGGGCCAGCATCACTGACCCGCCATCCTCACTGATCCACCTGTCAATCTCCCGCTCCATCCTCCCCTCACTCATGAACCCTGAGATACTTGAACTCCTCCACTTAAAGCAAGATCTCATCCCTGACCCAGAGTAAGCACTCCACCCTTTTCCTGCTGAAAACCATGGCCTCAGATTTGGAGGTGCTGATCTTCATCCCAGCCGCTTCTCACTCTGCTGCAAACCATTACAGCGAGAGCTGAAGGTCACGGTCCAACAAAGTCTACAGGACCAGATCATCCTCAAATAGCAACGACCCAATCCTGAAGCCACCGAGCTGCAGCCCCTCAACGCCCTGGCTGTGGGGGGAACTACAAAGATGGCTGTTCTATGTAGTTCAGGCCATATGAGTGTGTGTGGGTGTGTCTCTGTGTGTGTGTGTAGCCTTAATGTCACCTTGTGTGTGTTTCAAGGTTTCATGTTAAAGAGTGGTTAGTATGCATGCAGGTTAGGACATTAACATCAAACTAAACCTTCTTACAAACCTAAAACACAGTGAACTGTAGCCTATGATCTCATCAAAGTTCATCATTGTTTAACCGTGTTTGTTAATGTTCTTTTCTGCCCAAGTCATATTACCAGCGGAAAGGAAGAAGAAGGGTTGCCCTCTGGTTCGGCTTCCTTGAGATGGCTGGAGATGTTGCAGCTGTGGTGTTCGTTGTGGAGTAGATCCGTCGTGTAGGTCACGTTGCTCTTTGTTAATCCTTGTTTCTGGATGTAGAGCCAGGCCTGAGTTTCTTCAGTGGTGCTTGCTGGATGTCGTTGAGTCCTTGGTCACTTGCACTTTGCCCCTTTGGGCTGTGCCCAAGTGGGCCCCATGGGCACAGGCCCGGCCACCAGGTGCCACTCCTCCAGGCCTGGCTCAAGGGGGGAGGGGAGCAGTGATCCACACGGGTCAGAGTGAAGATTGACCCAATAATTCGCTCATCATCAGGGGGTTTTGAGCTGTGCTTTGTCTGGTCCCTCACCGAGAACCTGATTGCTATGGATGACTCCTGACAACATAGCTCCTGGAGTTATTGGAACATACAAACCCCTCCATTGCAGTACGGTGGCAGCTCCAGTAGAGGCTTTGGTAACATGAATTTATTGAGCATTGACAATAGCTTTTAAGCACAGCACTGCTAAGGTTTTTTACAAGAAAAAAAATGTTTTATTGCTCAATTACTAGTGTGTACTCGAGCCTACGGTGGTATTGGTATGCTATTTACATGCTGATATATGCAGCATAAATATTGCTAGTTGTATTAAGTCTCAACACATTTTACTTTCGGCTCTGCTGTGTTAGTAGACAATAGGCACACACACTGAACCAAAAAGCTAACTTGCTTTAAACTTAAGGTAAATAACTCACATTTAGGCAGCAAGTCTCTCTCTCTCTGACAACTAGTCGTAGCAGGCTAACTGTCCTTATACTTACAGCTGCAAACAGCCTGGTGACAACTAGCTAAGCTAAGGACTTCACGTGAGCACGCAAACATTAGCAGCAGTCGACTTTTTTCTTTAATGAGAATGATAAAAAGTATGGAATTTTGAAGTGTGCATAGTAAACTTGTTGAAGGGGCATAAGTTTATGTTTTTTGTGGGTGTGCTTCTTGTATATATTATCACAAATTTACTAATATTATTTGTTGGAAATCTTAGCACTTAAATTTTGCGTTGATCTTATTCAACTAAATATGTCTTATTTTAAAGGCATATGCATTCTTGTTAGAGAAGAAATATAGCATAATATAGCACAATATATTCACACAGTGCTAAAGTACACTAAAGTAGTTATATTAGAATAAAAGACTATTGAATGACAGTGACATTAAGAACAATGGGGTTTAGTTGAGAAAACTGAGTTTATCTTGAGACGACCATTCACATAAATTGCAGTTATATAACCACATCCTTTATAACATGCCTTAACCTTCTTTTTCACCCTCCTCCATGTTTTTCTTTATGCCATGGAGAAATGTAGAGGAAGAAAAAGCCACCAAGGACGAGTGTGTCACATGAGGAATAAAACAGCAAAACAACATCCAGTTCACTGAGCTGTCAGTCCTTGTGTCTATGCAGAAGGGATGCAGAAGAGAGCACATATGCTGTCTTGTCTTTGTACAAAACAGTTCAAACTCACACACACACAAACACACACACACACACACACACACACACACACACACACACACACACACACACACACACACACACACACACACACACACACACACACACACACACACACACACACAGGCATACAGTATAGTACTATATTTGTATTTGGGTCTGTCTATGTGTTGATACATGACGTGAATGGACCATTTCCAAAAACAATACTGTCACCATCTGAGGAGGAACTTGTTTTAATTTAGTTAAATAGCAGTTAACAGATAAGTTGACACTGTTACAAAATGCAAATAAAAGTATTCACTGTGGCACGATTCACACCTTAATTTAAAAAGGCAACCACTTTTAAATGAGGCATACTTTAAGAATGATTACAAATTCCAACTAAAGCTAATTAAATGGTTTAGAAATTATGTTTTCATGCTTTGTCTGGAGGTTTTGAACATTCAGAGTGCACGTCAATCATTGTCATTAAAATTGGAAAAAGGGAAAAAAAACATTAATGGCATTACGATTTCCCTTAGAAATTAAAGGGCACCAAATCAAACTAGGAAACATAGAGCCATAATACTATTAACATTAACAGGACTATTACCATGTACATATGCAGATTTCATAACTGATGAAATTGTTAGGTCCTTATTTGTAACAAGCTGAAATATAAAGTTTGGAGTTTCAAATCTGAATGAATCATCAGCTGGGTGATTGAGCCAACACAATCCATTAATGTAAATAGTTGAATTGTGCTTTGAAAGAGTCTTAAAAAAGATAAAAAAAAAAAGCAATCTATGCTGTATATCCTCATATACAGTTGCAAAAAGGGACTCACTGTGTTGTTAAAATAGAAACTGCACTGGTTTCATTTGAGTAAAACTGTGTAATGAAACTAATTTGCCAGAAGATGGCAATAATGCTTTGGGAATCACCCATACACCACGTGTCTGTCTGTCAGCTGTTTCCTTCAGTGGCAAAAATGCAGAGTTGTGTCAAGATAGGGCTAAACAACTAATGATGTTGTCTTTCCATTGCATAAGATGGCTGAGCACTCTATGTTGGATTGACAGCCTTTACAGAAAACACAGACTCTGAAATATAATGAAACTGGGTTAAGAATGAAAGAAAGATAATGAAATCATCTAAATTCTATTCCTATTGCTTCTTTAGTGACCAAGTTCCCCTGTGAAGTTGCGTCCTATCTTCCTGTTGAGCAAAGCTTCATCTTCTCCATGTTGATGCTGCCCGTGTTTGTGGACTCATCCATGGCCTGTTCCTGCAGGTAGGGACTGTGCTTTCCAGGCTTGTGGATGAATGTCGGCTTGTGAAGCCCTAAATCATCCCAGTTTGTGTAGGTGTCTTCAATAACGTCTCTGCAACCTGTGACTTTAGCTATACCGACTTGAGGTTGAAAGACTTTGCTCTTGTATCCGTCTGGGTGGTATGAAATACACTCATCTATTTCTTTTTCAACCTTGTTATCTTCATCCTTATCATCATCATCACAATTTCCTACAATTACCAGCTCAGCATGGATGTCTTCGTCCCCCTCATCATTTGCCTTCTCATAACCCATAAAGATCATGGTGACAGGCTCTGACTCTGCCTCCTCTGGCAGGGTGTTGACAAGTTTCGGCGGGGCAATACTGTCGAAATCCACTAAGTTGGATATGTACCTGGAAGGTGAAGGCTTATGGTTGTCTACAGCTCTGTAGATGGGCTGAATGGGTGCAGGCATTCCTTCAGACCTGGCAGTGACTGAGACGAGAGATGAACTGCTTGCATCTGTTGTTTTGTTGGTTCGACCTTGAGGAGTTTTGGTGCCAAAGTTAGGGGAACAAGGCTGTGGAATTGGGGGTTTGTCGCTAGACTGGTCTGGAATGTGGATGTAGGACTGCTTCATGTCTTCTCCATATGTTTGGACTCCTGACATGGAGTCTAGTTGGATAGGGTTAGGGCTAGGGGTTTTGCTTGGAGTTTTCCATCCCTCGAGCACACAGCTTAGCTCACTTTGAACCTCATTTTTTGGTGAGATGGAACTTTGGGAAGGGCTGGGTGTCTGGATTTGCCTGTGTGTTTTATTTGGCATCCTGGGTGTTGAAGGCCTGCTGGTTCCATTATAGGGTGCAGAGTACACAGGCTGATGGTACTGCACCTCACTGGGCACATTTTTATCCGTGGCCTGACGCAGCAGCTCATCTACCTCTGTGGTGGTCATCTCACCAACTGCTCCACTGTGTATTTTGACTCCATTTTGGTTCAAGGCATAGACAGACTTACGACCATCGTCATACACCTTTAACCCATTCTCCTGAATGGTTTCTGCTGTGATAGTTGATGTAGAGACCACCTGATTTTTTCCTGTTTTTCTATCATGCTCCACACTGATCTCCATCGCAAAAGTAGCTGTAATGGAAAAAGGAATCTTAGATGAAGGACAAAATAACAGAAAATAAATAGTCAGTCGCTTTTTATATGGGCTTAGAGTGGATTTTTATTCAATATTTCTTGATGTTATAATTTTTTCATTTGTAAAGGGCAAAATAAGCATGATGTCATCTTAATTTACTGAAACACAAAAAAATACACAAAACAAAATGATGATAATGATAATGCCAGTTAAATCAGCGTCCAGTTAAACTAAGTTAAAAGGATTTTTTCCTCCAACACTTACATTGAATGCACATTAAGTCTTGTAATGCCCAATATGAACAGAAGGATTGATTGCATCAAGCCTTTTAATGTTCCCCTGACTGTTGTTTTAAAGAGATAGTTCAGCATTATGGACATCTAGCCCCATTTCTAATATTCCTAGTATGTATCTGAAGTATAGAGCATACAATTTTATTGATCCCCCTACTATTGAGCTTTGTAGTGACTTCCCTCCAACCAGATTTTCAATATAATGGAAGTTCAACTGGTAGGTTTTTAGTAGCCCTTTCCCAAATGGAAAGCAGAATGACAAGCTCATGGTTAATGTTACTTGTCAATTTGTTGTCCTGCAATTTACAGACTTGCTAACTGAATATTGATATCAGAGCTAGATTTGTTCTGGGACTATTGTGCAGGTCACTGTATGGCTCAAGTAAACTTCCTTCACCCTGTTGCAAATGGTCACAATAATGCATTTTCTGGGTGTGGGAATAAAATCATTGCATGATGCAGACATTTCTCTTTCGACTAACTTCCATTCACTGACCAGGACTCATGACGTTTCAAGTCATATAAAGAGCCCATGGATACTAAATAAAACATCTATTCCTTGTTTTGGATCAGCAGCCTCACTACCAAACACATCAGCTGGGGTAAGTTACAGGTGATGGTCATAAAGTTAGAATATCATATGTTGATTATGTTGATTTATATCAGTAATTCCACTGAAAAAGTGAAACTTCCATATTAGATTCAGTACATGCAGACTGATATGTTTATTTCTTTTATTTTGATGATTGTAACTGACAACCAATGAAAATCCCAAATTCAGGATCTCAGAAAATTTTAATATTACTTAAGACCAACATATTTCTAGAAATGTTGGTCAACCAAAAATTATGAACCTGAAAGGTATGAGTATGTACAGCACTACAGCATTAAATACTTGCTCCTTAGGGTTCCTTTTGTCTGAATTACAGCAGCCATGCTGTGTAGCATGGAATCGATCAGTCTTTGGGATTGCTCAGGTGTTATAGAGCCCAGGTTGCTCTGATAGTGGCCTTCAGTTCTTCAGCGTTGTTGGGTATGGTGTATCGCATCTTCCTCTTCACAAGACCCCCATGATTTTCTATGGGGTTAGGGTCAGGCGAGTTTACTGGCCAATTAGGAACAGGGATACCATGGTCCTTAAACCAGGTACTGGCGAAGTCCTGTTGGTCAGCAACAAGAAGCATGAAGTGCTCTAAAACCTCCTGGTAGATGATTGTGTTGACCTTGGACTTAAGAAAACACAGTGGACCAGCAGATGACATGGCATACCAAACCATCACTGACTGTGGATACTTTACACTCCACCTCAAGCAACATGGATTCGGTGCCTCTTGTTTCTTCCCTATTGTTTGTTATCCCTATTGCTTGTACACTTTTTTCTACCACAACTTTTCCTTTGTTTCGCCTCTCTATTAATGTGCTTGGACACAGAGCTCTGTAAACAGCCAGCCTCTTTAGCAATAATCTTGTGTGTCTTGCCCTCCTTGTGCAAGGTGTCAATCGTCATCTTCAACTGTCAGGTCAGCAGTCTTCCACAGGATTGTGTAGCCTACAGAACTAGATTGAAAGACCATTTAAAGGCCTTTGCAGGTGTTTTGAGTTAATTAGTTGATTAGAGTATGGCTCACTATCGTGGCGGCAGTCCCTGAACCCGTGGGTAGACACAAGTGGTAAGGGATGCCCTTAAGCTGAAAAAGGAGTCCTAAGGAACCTTCTTGGCCTGTGGAACTCCCAAAGCAGCTGACGGTATTGGCATGCCAAGTGGAAAGCGGCCTCTGCTGTTGCTGAGGCAAAAATTTGGGCGCGAAGCCATGGAGAATGACTTTCAAATGGTTTCAAGGAAGTTCTGGACCACCGTCTGGTAGCTCAGGAGGGGGAAGCAGTGCACTGTCGACACTGCTCAGTGGCGGCTGGGTGCTGCTGACCTTGACTTGGGATGTTTTGGGTCAGTGGGGGGGGATACTTCTCTGGGGCTGAGATCAGCGAGTTAGTCAAAAAGCTCCTTGGTGGCAAGGCCATAGGGGGTGGATGAGATTCGCCCAGAGTTCTTCAAGGCTCTGGATGTGGTAGGGCTGGCTTGGTTGACACGTCTCTGCAACATCACATGGACGTTGGGGGCAGTGCCTCAGGATTGGCAGACTGAGGTGGTGGTTCCCCTCTTCAAAAAGGGGAACTGGAGGGTGTGTTCCAACTACAGGGGGATCACACTCCTCAGCCTCCCTGGGAAGGTCTATTCAAGGGTCCTGGAGAAGAGGGTACATAAGATAGTTGAACCTCAGATTCAGGAGGATCTGTGTGGTTTTTATACTCGTCGTGGACTGTGGACCAGCTCTATACCCGTAGTGTGGTCCTGGAGGGTGCATGGGAGTTCGCCCAACCGGTCTACATATGTTTTGTGGACTTGGAGAAGGCGTTCGACCATATCCCTCGGGAAGCCCTGTGGGGGTGCTCTGGGAGTATCGGGTTCCGGACCCACTGACACGGGCTATCTGGTCCCTGTACACCCAGTGCCAGAGCTTGGTCCACATTGCTGGTAATAAGTCTGACTTGTTTCCAGACTCTGACAGGGCTGCGCTTTGTCACCGATTCTGTTAATAACTTTATGGACAGAATTTCTAGGCGCAGCCAGGGTGTTGAGGGGCTGCGGTTTGGTGGTTCAGGATTGGGATGCTACTATTTGCGGACGATCTGGGCCTCTGGATAAGCAGAAGACGATGAATGAATGAAGGAACGAACGAGTATGGCACCAGTTGTCTTCAATATTGAACCTTTCCACAATATTCAAATTTTCTGAGATACTCAATTTGGAGTTTTCATTAGTTGTCAGTTATAATCATCAATATTAAAAGAAAGTTTAATACTTAACGTGTTAGTCTGTGTGAAATTAATGTATATTTTATACACTTTTTTAATGGAATTACTGATGTAAATCAACTTTTTATGATATCCTAGCACCCGTTTATTGCTCATATATCATATCATGTATCATAAATCCCTCTGTGGGAACCAGAACGGAGTATGACACTCATTTTCAAGGCTTTCAAAGCAACTATGAATGAAAAAATGGGATATATTACACAGTAGAGCTTACATATGGAGCTTCCTGCCAGTGTTTGTTCAGTATTTTACAAAGTTAAATAGGTTTTTCTACCTTTTTCCTATTTATCTATTTCTACCTGGTGAATTTCCATTATATTAAAATCTGTTCAGAAATCAAAACAAAGCTCAATACTGGAGGGATAAGTGAAATTCTGGTCTCTATGCATCAATTACATTCCAGAGATATGTGATGGGGCTTGATGTCCAAAATGCTAAACTATCCTGTTAAGAAAACTACATGAATAGGAACCAATCCTAGGAAATACATTAATGAGTCTAGAGTTATTTTTGTACTAATTTGAACATTACAGTATACTATATAGTAACGGACATACTATACTTCTGCATTATTGAAGGCTGCTCTGACAAAAACTTAGCTTTCTCTTATGCATGACTTCTGCAAAGTTACACAATTGTAGACAAATGAATCTGTTCTATTCTGAGAGAAAGGAACTAATTGCTTGATAATTTGCATCCTGGTGAAATGTAGAATTGCAGTGTTTAAAATAGCATAATGGATCCAGAAGGCTGCATTTCTATCCATTTGTCAGCTACTTCCCACATATTATTTTGACAGTTGTATGATCCGTCAGACAGTTAAACAATGTTTTTCCAACATGTTCAGCAGTTATATCATGTATGTACCTTTCTTTAGTTCTTCACTACCAGCCTGACATGTGGGATCTCTTTTTGCTGGTGTCAGCTGGAGGAATGATGGAATATTTGGAGGGGGTGAAGGGACATGTGTCACATCTGAGGAGAACAATATGACCAGTTAAATACGAGAAAACACCATTACACTCAAAAATAGCCATCATCACATTCACATTATAAAAGATTATCACTTAATGATCTTGTTATACAGATGATTCTAACCTTCATTTTGTGAATATCTCATAGGTATGTCCTTATCATATGATAAACATATGCCTATGTTTTCCTTCTTACTTATTGCTTCTCTGTATCTAAGCTGTGGTAACACAAATTTCCCCGATGTGGGGTCAATAATGTTTTATAATCTATAATCTAAGCTAATTCGATCCCCTGTGTGTTCAAGTCAGGACAGGACATGTGTAGCCTATAGCTTAGCATAAAGACTTTACAGATAACAGAGGGAAAACCGCCTCATATAGCCTCACATAGTGATACAACTTGTATTTCTTGTTTTTCAATATTTTGTCACATTGGGGTTGGCAGGTTTGGTACCATGTAATCAAGCCACAAACATCTCTGGCAACCTGAAAATGCTGCACAGAAAGAACTGGGTAAAGGGATGAATTGTTGTTCAACAAGAATTTGCCTCATTTTTAGGTATTTTTTTTGGCATTTTTCATCAGTTGAAGCTTGAACTCACAACCTTTGGCACTGAGTACCACAAAAGTGCTGAACTTCAGTACCAAAAACATTACATCTAAAAGAACAGAGTAAACAGTCACAAACAGCAAACAAACAGCCACAATTTAGTCTTTGATTTTTTTTTTTATTGATTTTTAACATTGGAGGCAGGCTAATTTGTTTTTCCTTCCTTTCCTTCCTTTCTTTATGCTAAGCTAAGGTAACCACCTCCTGACTCCAGCTTTGTGCTGCACACACAGATATGAGCATGATATCCATCTTCTCATCACCCTCACAGAAAAAAACAAAGATGATTATTTCCACTAAATTGTCATAGAGATGAGATAAGTAACAGCCTTAAATAAGACAACAGCAAAAAGAGAGAAATTTGTTGTGCCCAGTGACAAGATTATAAACATATTGGTTGATGGTTATTTCATGGTATGACTAAATTCTTTAATCATTATCTTGAAAATGAAAACAAATTGCTACAAAATAAAATGAGATGCTGGATTTCAGGGGTTACTTTGAGAAAAAATGGTTTCAAGGGGATAATTAGGAATTTTAAAATTAACAGGCCTAAAAATGGGAAACCATGATTGTCTATGTGGGTGTGATGAATAATCCAGGTTAAAATGTAAATAATAAAGTTTAGTATATCAACAATATATTATTCTTATTATAACAGTTATCATTAATATTTCATAGTATTATAATATATGTCAATATATTGTATTAGGGGATTTCAGGAGTTGCCAGTTATAATCATCGATATTAAAACAAATAAACACTTGAAATATGTCAGTCTGTGTGAAATGAATGTAGACAATTTGCAAATTTCACTCTTTGAATGAATTAACTGACATAATTAAACTTTCTCATTATATTTGAATCATATGACCAGCACTCGTACTGGTATAAATAACTAATTTAAAAAAGTACTCAAAAATCATAATGGGAACATACCATAATTCCAATTAAAAAGGTTTACCTGTGTGGAACTCTGCTTTTAGCTCCTACAGGTGAAGACAAAGTAGTTGAGAGAAGTGGTGAGAGAATCAGAAAGCCAACAGCATATCATTGCTTCTAATTAATAAACCACATTGGCGTTTCGCATCAACACAGTTTCATTGTGTGTTTACTTCTAAATGCAGACAGCAACCAGAACACAAATCCTGCATATTAGTCCCGGCACAATTCATGCCTGCCATGTGAGCAATCCATTTACCTGCCACTTTATTCACTCAAACAGTCTCTTGTTAAACACAGCACACCCACACAGTCCTCAGCCAGTGCATCTTGTTAGAAAATGAGCAGAAATTAGATGAAGAACTGCAGGTAGCAATGAGTGAGTAGGAAACAATGAAGTTTGAATCCAGTGTTGTGTATTCAGCGCCTGCTGTAATGTCCAGGTGTGGGGGAGTGGGGGGAGGGACTTGAGCACCTTCCCCTTTGCCCGTTCATGCCCAAAGTGCCCCTTTTGTGTGTGTGTATGTGTCAAAGTGTCCCTGTGGCCCTTCAAAAATAACATTTGTCACACACTTATCTATGCTTTTGTTTTCAGTCAATGTGATTACTGTAATGGGGTCTTTACAGGTCAATCAGACAGTGAAATGTCAGTCAGTCGGTTTCTTATTCCTCATTAGGCTGGAGCCAATCCCAGCACATTACAGGTGAGAAGCAGGATCCACCCCAGACAGGGAGCAGCCTATCATGGAGCACACACACACTATTCACTCACATACACATTCGCTGACTTTATTTCTGCCAAAAACTTTACAATCCTTTTACTGGAACAAACTCCCAGACAACTGCAGTTCTGCTGCAACTCTCATTGTTTTTAAGTCAGAGCTGAAGACGTTTCTGTTTGCTGCTGTCTATTTCTTAATTATTTTTCACTGGACTGTAACTTTGTTCTTGTTTTTAATTTTAGTTTTTTCCCTTTTTAATCAACCTTTTTTTAATTTGTCTGTGTAGATTCTCACTCATCCAGGTCATTGTAGTCAAGGGGTTTTTAAAAAGTAGGCAACTGGACTTTTTCTTTGAGCTTGAAGACGTTTCACCTTTCATCCGAAAGGCTTCTTCAGTTCTAGCCTGATGATGGAAACCAGGAGCTATATCTCTGGATCACAGAGGGTTTTTTTAATTTATATCTTGCTTGTTTTTTTTATTTCATTTTTATTTTTAATTGTATTTAATTTTGATTCATTTATATTTTCCCCTTGAATCAGCTGTTTTTAAATTGTATCTTGATGCTTTAATGTTTTATTTAAAACACTTTGAATTATCTTGTTGAAATGTGCTATACAAATATACCTTGCCATGCTTTGTGGTGCCTTATTAACTGACAGCCCAGTAAGTAAGCTTTTGCAGATAACGTTTTGCACATCGCTATTGCTATAAGGCGACTGTGTGTGTGCGTGTGTGTATGTGTGTGCGTGTCATTCTTACTTCATTTAGTTTCTAGCTGACAGGATATATCCCAGTGAGTTCAATAAACACAGCTGATGTGTCACAGAAAAGAATTTCACATTTTTGACCAAACCTCACTCACTGCAGTAACAATATCTGCACTGAGAACTTTGAGTGCCTATTTACATTGATTGTTCAGTTATGCAACTTCATGGTGAAATCAAGTGCATCTCAAAGAATCAGGAATCAATTGTTACATTTAAGTGCACCTCATTGCAGCAGTTTCTAGAATCCTATGCTGAAATCACAGTAAATATGCACGTTCTCCAATGAGGCAAATTTAAAAAAAAGCATAAAAAATAAAAATCTAATTGTTTTTCACCTCTAACTCCACTAAATTCTTGTCAGTTGACTAATAATCATAGGATTTAGGATTATTTTAAACGGAAAAACAACAATCTGTGAATGATTAGACTCTGTGATTGTGTGTGTTAAGTATTTAATTTTTAAAATCTGACTCTACAGAAGTGAATCTGGATAGATGATTGGTTTTTCTTCAACATTTTTATTATTTTGTTTTAATCATTAAAAGGTCTGTAGTAAAACAAGAAAATGACTATTTCAACAAATGTGGGCAGTTTGGACACATATAACAACATAAATGTGCTGCTTTAAGAGGGAAATGTTTCTTTTGTCATGGACAAAGCTTGTTAGAGACATCACTTTACTGTCTAGTAGTGTTATTCCTGTGTTTCTGGAGGGAAGACATGGTTATGGATATTCAAATAATATTTTGACTATTATATTGACTGTTATACTAGACTATATATGGAAGACTATTATGAATAGTCACTATACTACTATGTTATAAATAAACACCAATGTAATAATATGGAAAATAAGAATTTGAACTGTAATGTTTTCAACCTCATTTAAACATCAGTACTTGGTGCAGGGGTTAGCGCTGTTGCCTCAAGAAGGTGTGTGGAATTTGCATGTTTCTCCAGCTTCCTCCCACAGTTCAAAAACATGCTGAGGTTAATTGGAGACTCTAAATTGCCCGTAGGTGTGAGTGTGTGAGTGAATGGTGTGTGTGTGATAGGCTGATATGATATGCTATGATATGACATGATAGGCTGGCGACCATCTGGGGTGTATCCCTGCCTCTCGCCTGTAGTGAGCTGGGATTGGCTCCAGCAGACCATGTGACCCTAATGAGGACTAAGCGGGTATGGAAATAGAAGATGAATATATATATATATATATATATATATATATATATATATATATATATATATATATATATATATATATATGTATGTGTAAAAATGTTATTTGCGGATACCACCACAAATCACGGAATATTTGTAGATCACCCTCTGTACATTTACAGGTATTGATGCAACAAATCTAAATCAAATTTATGAATCCCAAGCTTAGTTTAAGGATCTGTTTAGATCTTGCTCAACGATCTTAAATTTTACAAACACATCTGTTTATAATAAACAAAAATACCAGTTACAAATCAGTATTTTGTATTTGTGATTACCAAAACACATATGCAAGTAAAATCACATTTGCACCCTCTGTGCATTTAAGCAATTATTATGAGACTAATTGATCTCCATATTATTAAATAAGCGTTCGTTTGCCTATTGACTTCACATTAAAATTTACACTCTTCACTCATTTAATCTTTCAAACATTCATCAAAACCTGCTTAGAATTTATATGTAACATGAACAAAATAACATTTTAAAAAGACAGATGCAGTATCCCAAATCGCATTATTAATATGGCCTCACCCAGCAATGCACTGTTTCGGCCAATTAAACGTGTGTGTGCTCACAGTGATATATGCAGAAAGGTGTGCTCAGCTGCTGGGCTGAGTCTGGAACTCATGACCCTGCCACCAGGAAACCTTTTATCACACCTTCAATGTGATGTCACCACTGGCCTCTTCCCCTCTCTCTTTTGGCTCTACTGCTCATCAACAGGACAAGCTGCAGGACAGAAGCCTTCAGCAGCTTCTCTGCTCTCAAGGAATAATTCAGTCACAACACTTTCAACGTCTTAAGGATCTGCAAGTGACCAAAGACTCAATGATGTCCGGCGAGCACCTCTGAAGCATCTCAGGCCTGGTTCTTACAACCAGCAAGAAGAATCGATACAGCCTACACAACAGATCTACTCCACCAGGAACACCACAGCTCCTTCAACTACATCTTCAGCCAACACACAAGGAAGCAGATCCAAAGAGCAACTCTCCACCTTCCTTTCATGGACTGGTACTATGACTTGGGCAGAACAGAACATTAACACACATGGTTAAACAAGATGGATGAACTTTGTTAATGTTTGGATTTTAGGCTAAAGTTCACTGTGTTTTAGGTTTGTAAGAAGGTTTAGTCTGATGTTAGTGTCCCAACCTGCATGATACTTACCTCTCTGTAACAAAAGACCTTGAAACACACACATTGTCTCAACAGACAAGGAGCCACATGGCCTGAACAACAAAGAACAGCCACCACAGCAGCCATCTTTGTAGTTCCTCCACACACACACACACACACACACACACACACACACACACACACACACACACACACACACACACACACACACACACACACACACACACACACACACGTAGCATACACCCACGCACATTCACATGTATATAGGACCTTTTTTGTTTAGATTGTTAATGTGTGTTTTTACTTTTGTGTTTTTATGAATAAATGCTTTTGAGAAATACATGTTGCCTCTTTAATTTTGTATAATAATGAATTATGCCAACCTCTACAACCTCCACCTCTCAACCTGGTGCCCTGACTTTAGAACTTAATAATTAAGTCCAATTTTTAATGAATAAATATTTCAAATAATTATTGATTCTCTCTGATAGTCAATTTCCTTCAAAAAATTTGTGCAAGACACAACATTTATATGATTCCCCGTGGCACAACATGTGCCAGACAACATTCCTCAGTATTTTTGTAAGGTAAATGCTATATACTGCTAAAGTTATCCTCAATCTGTCCTGAATCACTTAGTTAGAAACTGTCATAAAATCATATAAAAGTTTGCTCATTTTGTTTTATAAGATTTTGTATTTACCCACACATAAAACAAAGCTGTAACTGAACACAGCCCTCCTTTGCATTGTTCTCAAATGCAGTGTTGTTTTTCCGTTTTAATACCCAAGAACACCTCCAGAAAAACAACCACACAACTCTCACATTCACACCTACAGAGAATTTAGAGCTACCACTTCACCCAACCTGCAAATCTGGGGACTAATAATGATTAAATTGGACTAATAGAGCTCAGCAAAAGCATGCCTTGTTTGGTACTTAAGAAGAATCAGCAAAGAATGGCTTATTAAAAGCTGGCAGCTTATTAGATCTCACTATACTTCATTGCCTCTGAGTGTGAAGTTGCATACTGTAGCAAAATTAATCAGTCAGCAATACACAGCAGGACAATGCAATAAAGCAAGCAGAGTGTTAATTGGGAGCCAGTTTATTTCTGCCTACCTTGATGATGTCCTCAGCTGTTCTCTCCACCTCTTTTAACCTCTTCAGAACAGCTTCTTCATTGGTAGAGATGTGGAGCTCCTGCATCTCCAAGGCCTCAATCTCCTTTTCTATTCTGTAAATGAAAGAAAGAAAGTGAAATGTGTTGATTATTGGAACAAGCTCTCAGCTGAACTGTATTTTCATGTATTCTTAACCAACAGCACTGCTTACGAGCACACTGTATTATTAGTGTTTAATTAACCAAGTGCAGCATACATTTCATATCTTTGTTTTCAAACACTCTGGGTCGTACGAATATGTTTGTGTATAGTGTATTTCCAACACTTATTTTAAAACGTATGAATGATAAAAGAACTTTTAGCTGGTTATGAAACAGTCCTCTGACACCTCTAAATGACCACTTAAACAAGACCATTAGCAAAACAATTGCATATTTCTAAATAGATAATAGATTAATTCCTGTGCTCTGGTTAGTGCACAGGCAAATGAGCATCGGTGGGGACGCAAGCTATGGAGTGAATGAAGAGAACAATACAGTAAATCAGTGAAATAAAAAAGTTTTTAACTTTTTTTTACTAAGGGCGACAAGGTGGCGCAGGGGTTAGCACTGTTGCCTCACAGCAAGTGACGTTGCTCAGGTTGCTCAGGTTGCTCAGGTTAATTGGCAACTCTAAATTGCCCATAGGTGTGAGTGTGTGAGTGAATGGTGTGTGTGCCCCATGATTGGCTGGTGACCATCTGGGGTGTATCCCTGCCTCTCACCGTAACACGCTGGGATAGGCTCCAGCAGACCCCTGCGACCCTAATGAGGAATAAGCAGGTATAGAAAATGGCTGACTTTTTACTAGTGATTTATTCTAAAACACAAATAAACAAGTCCACACACCCTACAGGAAGGTGCCACATTGTTGAATTTGAAGTGAACCCTGAACTTTATAAAATACAGCATGAATGCAGCCTTAACCTAAGGCTGGATATTTCAACATTTAATTAGCTACCCCTTCTAGTCATAATTCTAGTTTTTCCTAGTTGTAGTTACATTTCAACATGTCAAACATTATTAGGACTACAATGTAATTACAGAGGCATTGCTACAGGGCTGCAACTAACAACTACTTTGACAATCGATTTAACTACTTCAATCTAAGAAACTTATTTCTATGTTCAAAATGTAGGATAAGAAAATCATGGGCACCAATGAACAGCTACCAATACAGAATTGTAAGAATACTCCATTACAAGTCAAACAAATGCTATTACAGTAAAGAAGTACACAAGCTTATTACAATAAAAGTGGTTTGGTCCTGCTAATAGATATGCTATTTGACATTATATTACAGTTTTTCTCTATCACTTTGGTACATTTTTCGAATCATTCTTGCAATTTGCAGAAGATCAAGTGCATTTCTCAAAACAGTTTGGACAAATAGCAAAACACCGTGGATCACCTGCAAAAGCCAGTCTCTTGCTCAAAATCCTTAGTCCATCCCTCAAAAGCAAGTTATTGTGTCAATATACTTGTCAGTGCCATCAGAATGTTTAATCATTGTGTCATTGTGTATGGATAAGACAGTCAAATTCATTAGTCATGTTGGCAATTGAATAGTGCACTTTGAAGGGACATGTTGATGTAAAATGTGGTTTAGGTGTGATGACAAGTGTTGTACATTTGACCTCATATAATGTATATGTGTAAGACTGATTGGAAAAGACAAGATTCACATTTACAGAATGACTTCTTTATTGGCAAACATTGACATTGCAGTGTGTCAGCCAGAAGGGTCACTTGTGTGTGTGGCTCTCGGCCATACACCTTCCACCTCCAGGCTGAGAAAAATTATTATTATAATAATAATATTATAAATTAGGTTTGCGTACCACTGCCTTACTAGGTTTGACTTGTGGAAGCTTACATTGTCCTATATTATGGCATATTTGGGCTGGCCCATATTCTCGGCTGGGCCACCTAAGATATGATCCCTGTACAAAGCGTCTAGGAATGCTATTAGATGTTCAGAGTTGTATGGACCCATCGGTGGAATGTGTGTCAGCACACCGTTATCTGATATTGCGGCACACATAGTTATGTTGCCACCCCTTTGGCCTGGTACATCAATTGTGACTCGGTGTCCAATAAGGTTTCGACCCTGTCTTCTGCGCTTTGTCAGATTGATACAGTAAACTCCATGTAATTCAGCACATGTGTCCGCTTCTTCTGCCTCTTCCTCTTCCTACTCCTCCACCACGCAGCCTCACCCCTCTTCCTCTCCTTCTTCTTGGCTGTTGTCCTTCCATTGTCAGACATTGTAACTTTCTATTGTGCTCTGGTTACCGATATACTCCCTAGTAGATTGTACATGAGATGCTCCCTTGAGCTCATTCAGAAAACTGTTGATTATTGGTTGATCAACTCTTTTCATTAGAGACAGAAAGATTCACCTGGGAGGAATTTACCAATTTAGATCACATTTACAGACAAATGTCTTATGGAAATGTATATATGCTTGACATGTTATGATGGCTTGGTAAATCATTTTGCATGTGAAGACTTATATGATGAACTATAGCCTAAATGTTTTGGGGAAAGAGACTATTTTATAGAGTCCTATAACAAAGCATTTTGATTAGCATGACAAAAGCAATTGATAATGTACACAAATGAATTGTACACAATCATTTGCATGGATGGACAAAAGCATTTGCAATTTGTTCAATGCAATGAGAAACTGCCTTTTTCATCTGCACAAATGGCATGATGATGTGACAATTGAACAAGAACTTTTGAGAATTTCAATTCTGATGTGAGAAATGTACTAAACCAATTGAGAAAAACTGTAATATAATTGTGTTTAAGTAGTATGCTACAGTTATAGCTGCTGGAGGTGGAGCTAGTTGCAGTTACTTTATATATAGTTAGATAGTTTGGTCCAATGGTTTCCAATCTAGGATTATGCCCCCCTAAAAGGTCACCAGATAAGTCAGATAATATGAGATGATTAATGCAAGAGGAAAGAAGAAAATATAAACTTCTGATTCACAAAGCGTTTTTCCGCTAATCTTTGATTTTTGGTGAAATATTGGATCATTAAAAAAAATGAAAGCATGGGAGAGCTTTATTGGGAAATAACACTATTTGGTAGAACTGTCAATAATTTATCATCGGATAAATCCATCTGATATTCGACCAGAACTCCACATTGATTTGATGACATCAAAAGCCAAAAATGTTGGAAACCACTGGTTTCATCTTTAACCCATGTGATATTAGAAAAGCATTTAATATGATCCATTGTATCAAATCTTCATCTAAAAAGTAATTAAAAACAAAATCAATACCTTGAGATAATTAGACAAATTAAGTGTGTTATGCTGTGTGGAGAAACATAATCATTCATAAAAGAAAGGCATACTTTATGTGAGTAACCCATGTTTTAAAGAAACAAAAGAGAGAAATCAAATTGATTTTGATATTTGACATGTCCTTCCTTCATGCTTCACAATTCCTTCACTGATTGGTGTGAATAGGGAGAACATGGTGTAGAACATGTCTCCACACACACTAAGCCTCCACTAATTAGTCCCATTATGTAATGGAAGAAGGTTAAGGTCTGACAGGGTTCAGGTCTGGTCAGTCTGGTTTTAATCCCTGCACTATGACTATGGAGCCTAGAGGTTATAGTGTTGATAACACCAAAGAAATAATAATTGACTGACTGACTGGTGACCATGTTTCATTTCCCCTAACAATTAACAATTAAAACCTAACATTTAATTTAACTTTCCCTCACCTGTCCCTCAAGAACCTGGGAAAAAACAAACTGTGAAATAAGGCCACCCATTCATTCTGTCTCTGTCGTGTTGCTGAAAACAAGCCATTCAGAAATGGCTCTGGTTGTGATGTCACAACAGGAGTGGAAGTTAATAATAATCACCCCTGGATCCATGTAGCTATTTTTTTTAAATACATGGACCATCAAAATTCAAATATTAAATGCAGCAAATGGTAAAATAGGGCCCTTTAAACATGTCCTCTTACAGTTTGCCCAAAGAACATTTTCCAGTTTCTTTGGTTGTTAGCATGATGATGAGGAGACATGGCTTGAGCCCAGGTTGAGCCCAGTGTTAGCGTATGTCTAATATCACTGGTGAATACAAAATAGAGCCATAACAAAGAGTGTTGGTGGGGTTATTAGGTTTATCATTTAGCCTTAAAATAACCAGCAGGTGGTGGTATATTTCTATTATAATATACAGGGAATCAACTATTTCATTACAAGAGGAAAAGAAAATTGATGCCCAATCAATTCACTCATTTAATTTCTCCTCTTGCCTTGTGTGATACAGCATAGAGGCTGTTTAAGGGCATCTTAGACAGGATTATTTCACCTTTGACATACATCTGCAACCTGTCATTTCAGACAGGGACTTTTCTTGACCACAAGATTAAAGGACTTTGACATGCAAATGTCAAAACTGAACTCTCTTGAATAGACCATGAGAATAAAGGACTTCAACATGTCAGGACAACTACAAGAGATGGTTATTCACTTATGAAGGGTGAAAATGGACACCTGTGTGGACACACAAGTGATCTATTATCTGTTTAAAGCTGAACTGCAGATCTGTAATGCCACCTGCTGTTGTAACTTGTGTGAAAATGTCAATTGACAAAAAAAATAAAACTTGTAACTTGTCCAGCTTCTGCTGCTCCCCTTTCAGCCATGTTTGATGTGTATTGAGACTATAATGATGTGTGATGAGCTGAAAGGTGAGGCTCTTGATTTACCAGTCGATCTACCTTCCTATCTTCACCTATGTTCAAGAGCTTTAAGTCGTGACGGAAAGAACGAGATTGCGAATACAAGTGGCTGAAATGGGTTTTCTTCACAGGGTGGCTGGGCTCTTCCTTAGAGATAGGGTGAGAAGCTCAGTCATCCGTGAGGAGCTCAGAGTAGAACCACTGCTCCTCCACATCGGGAGGAGCCATTTGAGGTGGCTCGGGCATCTAGTGATGAGCGTCCTGGATGCCTCCCTGGTGAGGTGTTCCAAGCAAGTCCCTCCGGGCGGCACCCCGGGGAAGACCCAGGACACGCTGGAGAGACTATGTCTAGAGGAAGTAGCTGAGGAGAGGGAAGTCTGGGCTTCCCTGCTGAAGCTGCTGCCCCGAGAACGGATAAACAGGAGAAGACGAAGATGAATATGATGTGTGATATGAACTGATGGACATGCACAAAATAAACATAAATAAATCATCCCGGATGATGTTCTCTGGGCAAAATAAGAGCATTCAGTGTGAAAATCTTTCACTGAACACTTCAGTGAGAACTAGTTGTGACCAGGTTGTATTGTATATAGTGGCTTGCGAAACTATTTGGCTCCCTTGAACTGTGACCTTTTGCCAGATTTCAGGCTTCAAACAAAGATATAAAACTGTAATTTCTTGTGAAGAATCAACAAGTGGGACACAATCATGAAGTGGAACACACTTTATTGGATATTTTAAACTTAACAAATAAAAAAAGAAAAATTGGGCGTGCAAAATCATTCAGCCCCATTGAGTTAATACTTTGTAGCGCCACCTTTTGCTGCAATTACAGCTGCAAGTCGCTTGGGGTATGTCTATCAGTTTTGCACATCGAGAAACTGATATTTTTGCTCATTCCTCCTTGCAAAACAGCTCGAGCTCAGTGAGGTTGGATGGAGAGCTTTTGTGAAGAGCAGTTTTCAGTTCTTTCCACAGATTCTCAATTGGATTGAGGTCTGGACTTTGACTTGGCCATTCTGACACTTTGATATGTTTTTTGGTGAACCATTCCATTGTAGCTCTTGCTTTTTATGTTTTGGATCATTGTCTTGTTGGAAGACAAAACTCCGTCCCAGTCTCAGGTCGTTTGCGGACTCCATCAGGTTTTCTTCCAGAAATTCCCATCAATTTTAACCATCTTCCCTGTCCCTCTGGAGAAAACCAGGCCCAAACCATGATGCTGCCACCGCCATGTTTGACAGTGGGGATGGTGTGTTGAGGGTGATGAGCTGTGCTGCTTTTACACAAAACATAACGTCTTGCATTGTTGCCAAAAAGTTCGATTTTGGTCTCATCTGACCAGAGCACCTTCTTCCACATGTTTGGTGTGTCTCCCAGGTGGCTTGTGGCAAATGACACTTATTATGGATATCTTTAAGAAATGGCTTCCTTCTTGCCACTCTTCCATAAAGGCCAGATTTGTGCAGTATACGACTGATTGTTGTCCTATGGACAGATTCTCCCACCTCAGCTGTAGACCTCTACAGTTCATCCAGAGTGATCATGGGCCTCTTGGCTGCATCTCTGATCAGTCTTCTCCTTGTATGAGCTGAAAGTTTAGGGGGATGGCCAGATCTTGGTAGATTTGCAGTGGTCTGATACTCCTTCCATTTCAATATTATTGCTTGCACAGTGCTCCTTGGAATGTTTAAAGCTTGGGAAATCTTTTTGTATCCAAATCCAGCTTTAAACTTCTCCATAACAGTATCTCGGACCTGGCTGGTGTGTTCCTTGTTCTTCATGATGCTCTCTGCGCTTTAAACAGACCTCCGAGACTATCACAGTGCAGGTACATTTATACAGAGACTTGATTACACACAGGTGGATTCCATTTATCATCGTTAGTCATTTAGGTCAACATTGAATCATTTAGAGATCCTCACTGAACTTCTGGACAGAGTTTGCTGCACTGAAAGTAAAGGGGCTGAATGATTTTGCACGCCCAATTTTTCGTTTTTTATTTGTTAAAAAAGTTTAAAATATCCAATAAAGTGTGTTCCACTTCATGATTGTGTCCCACTTGTTGTTGATTCTTCACAAGAAATTACAGTTTTATATCTTTATTTTCGAAGCCTGAAATGTGGCAAAAGGTCACAAGGTTCAAGGTTCAAATAGTTTCGCAAGCCACTGTATGTAGTAAGGGTGCAATTTCCACTGAATGCCTCAAATTCAAAACAAAAAACTCAATTTAGAACTCAAATTCTGTCATTTATACACACACATTTCAGTGAACGATAGTTCATGAATACGTTCAGAGTTTGAGCGAAGATGAACCGAATGCACTGTGTTACTGCCTGATGAACAACGTGTGAACGTGTTCATTCTGGTGTCTGTGCTGTCTATTTACTTCCTTCAATAGGGTGCCAGATTTAGATCTTTCGTGTTCCAGGCATGAAACCTGGATAAACACACTGTAAAAAGCCTTTAATATTTAGCTGAAAAGCATTCAATCTGGCATCAACACTAGCCACCAGCGTCACATCGCTGCATATGTCATCAAAAAAAAAAAAATCAGAATGAAGGTGACTGTAGCAGGTTGGAACAACACGGATTCATCATATGGGAACCTATTAGAGCTCTATAACAAGGTCAGTGAGTGTGGGAACAACCTCACATGCAAACTTTGCTTCTTTTTTCAATAAGAAAATCTGCACTTCAGCCATAACAGCAGCAAATTTAAAAACAGACAAACAAAAAAAACATTAAAAAATACAATTCAAGGGAAAGGGTGTTCCTTATGTTTTTGAGATTATCAGCCTATTGTAAGGGTGAAAGCTGTAGCTGCTGCTAGTGTAGACTGGACAACAACGACAGAGAGATACTGTTCCCTAAATGCTAATGTGAACCCTGGTTGGATAACAATTCAAAATTTTATATGAAGACGTGATCTAACACATAGTTTCAGTGTTGAAACTGATGAAATAATTGTTGTCTGTGGTTCAAAGGGCTTTAGCAATGATATTAAAAAATAATAACTTACTGCAACATATTTAAAAAGATGAACTATGCACTAGTGCATTTTTTGGAACAAATAAACTATTAATCCTCTATTTCATAGTGTTGCCATATGGCACATGTGTCAAACTGCAATCCAGAAGGGCCGGTGTGGGTGCAGGTTTTTGTTCCAACCAAGCAGGAACACACCTGATTCTACTAATCAACCACTAGAGGCTTTGATAAGGACCTTCATTAGTAGAATCAGGTGTGTGACTCCTTGGTTGGAACAAAAACCTGCACCCACACCGGCCCTTCTGGATTGCAGTTTGACACCCCTGCCATATGGCAACAATTACTTCATGTTAATTTTTCTAAAAAACTGTGATATAAGCATCACTGTCTCATGACCAAAGGTTATCTTTTATTCAGAAAATTGCAAAAACAATTTTTCCCAAATAAATAATTGAAATCACTATCTGGGATATGGGAACTGTAATTATTTTTATGTTAAATTCAATTGATGTTATAAGTTTTTTGTTTTTTTATGCTAAAATAGATTTGTTACAATATGGCAACAATATGCAAATATAGAACATTCCTAGTGCATACAACCTAATGGAGTCCCATTGACTTAAATAGCATAAAACTATCCTGAAACTATGTTTACAACTTTTTCTTATACTTCTTATTATATATATATATATATATATATATATATATATATATATATATATATATATATATATATATATATAATATAAATAAATAAATATAAATATATTTATATATATATATATATATATATATATATAATATAAATAAATAAATATAAATATATTTATATATATATATATATATATATATATATATATATATATATATATATATATATATAATATAAATAAATAAATATAAATATATTTATCATTTAGGCCGTTTTAAGATTAACATGTCTAAGTAATAGTTCATGCAATAGAGGGTTAACTATAAACAATAGTGAACTATGAGCGAACTAGTTTATTTTGAAATTTGCGGACTGACCTTTGACCTAGTTCACGTAGAAAATGAACTTTCCAGGCACTGGCTGTAACCCATTTGCTCCAAGGAATCGGTGAGTCTTTCATCGTCTTCACATGTTTCAGCGAACATGTGAAGACAAGCCTCCTGTGTTAGAGTGTGGGATGTGTCACAACAGCGCCCAGGCAGTAGTGTTTTTGTGTTGTCTCGTCATTTCCTGTTTTATTTTGTCACCCTCCCTCCTGTGTCATGTCTGGTGTCTTTACTTCCTGCTTGTGTGATTACCTTCCCCCGCCCTAATGTGTTTCACCTGTGTCTCGTTATCTCCCTCTCCCAGTGTGTATATATACCATGTGCTCCCTCTTCAGTTTGCCAGTTTGTATTTTTCCTTGTGTGAGTACTTACCAGCGTTTTTCCTGACTGCCTCCTAGTGTTTAAGCCTGCCTGCCTGCCTGTTTCCTGAGTTTGCCTGTTCCCTGTCGGTACCTCTGCCTTATTGGACTGCCTTTCTGTGTCTGACCCTACCTGTCGCTTCAGACTCTCGTCTTATGCCTTGGATTACGGACTTCCACCCTAGTTCCCCTGAGACTTAACTGCTTTTTTCAGTATTTTTTGTGTACTTATTAAACCCTTTTTTTGTGAAACCTAATTCTGTCTCCTGGTTCTGCATTTGGGTTCTCCGGGTTGAGTTCAGCCCTGACAGGATGTGGAGTGGAGGTTACCTGTGGATGTTGCTCTGCAGCTCATCACTCTGCTGCTGTTCATCCTGAGCCTGAAGCCTCATGGCCTCCTGGTCCTCCTCTGACTGCTGAGTCAGACCATCCATCAGCCACTGCTCCCTCAGGGCCTTCTTCTGCCAAACATTAAACACACAGGAGCCTCAATTTAAGCATCCAACAGTATTAAGTTTTTGTAAATCATTTCTACTCAATGTGTAATGAATCTATATAACATGAGATTCACTTTCTGCAATGACTGACAAAAAATATTGAAATTATAATTATTTGAGATAAAGCTGTATATATGTAAAGATGTGAGGCTGTCACAGGCATGAGAATTGTTTCTCTTTATCTCAACACTTTTGGTTTTACACCCTCTGGCAGGGGTGTCAAAAATGCGGCCTGGGGTCCAGAACCAGCCCACCAAAGGGTTCTATCCAGCCCATTGGATGGCGGTACAAAATGAGACGAATCATGGACCAGTTCCTACAGTTTTGATTTGTAAATTGTTTGTAAGGCGGGAGATAAATTCACCTGCTGTCCAGAAAACTAAATATTGTTCAATGAGTAAATGTTTTGTGTTGAAATGCAACGTGGCCTACGAACAAAACTGAGTTTAACATTTCCACTCTAGTGTTTCTAGGCAATGACACCTAAAAGTCTAGTTAAGAACAGTCATTTCTTTAGAGATAGTCATTTCTTAGGCATTTTGTGTGATGGCCATTACCAAAGGCAAACATGTTAAAAGACAGGGTTGACATGTACATGTACTGCAAAGGTACACACATCCAGGGTGTTTTGGTTGACTAGATAATTTTCATTTGCAATGGAATGAAACATGTTTTGGTAGAAGAGCAATATTACAAATTAACTGATGGTTCCACTGCAGTGAAATGTCTCCAGTTAATATCTATGAAATGTCTTTCTTCATAGATTACAGAGGGAAGAGTTTGGGTCTCAGCCTAGAAATGAAATTTAAATTGTTTCTGTGTTATTAGCTTTGTGACTGTAGATGTAACAATATATTTGTTCCAGAATTCATCCTGGGAGTCTCCAGTGTTTCAAGTGTCTGCCCACAGATCTTTACTTTAGTGTTCTTTAGTTGATGGAATAAGCAGCATGTTAAAGCAGCATGTCAGGACATCTGGTGCACAGCATGTTCTCCTTAAAATTACCTTCATATACTGAAGTTTTAGTTTCTCCCCATCGATCTGTCTCCTTTTCTTGGCAATGTCTTCCTGGATTCTCCTTTTGTCCTGAAATTCAAACACATGTTCTCATGTGAACACTCAGCACGGAAACTATTCCACCTGTTGTCCTCTAGTGCTGGCAATTCAACCTTGAGCTGACAGCTGGACACCAGAAGCCATAAATAACCAGCAAACCTACCTGTTGTGTGTGTGTCCACCTGTTCTCTATAGCCCGCAAACTTTCACTGTTAATAAGAAGAAGCCTCCAGTTGAAAAGTAGTATTAGACATATATTTATCCTGCCTAAATAAGCACAGCCACACAAACTGCTTAATGGATTTAATCATTAACTCAGCATCAAAACACAGCCCTATCTTCCTGGATGTCACTCTACAGGGCAGTCACTATATAAGCTAAAATTAGCTTCTGGAGCCAGGATCAGTGTGGCCCTAAGCCCCAGTGAAAGATGATCCCTGATGATGTCTTCCAGCACTTATAGCCTGTCTATGTCTGGCTCTGACTCAAACACACTGATGTCAGCTTGCTGGACAATGAAAAGTATTTCACAGAGACAACTGGCACCAGGATCAGTACTGGAACCGGGAGTTTGGATGACGTGGATCTGAATTTATCATCCAGGCAGTGGAGGAGGCAGCAGCAGATCAGAATTCTTTTTGCAGCACTCTCTTATTTGGCATTTCCCAAAAAATATTTAATAGGGTGACATCAGGTACATAGGGACACTTTTTGATATAACACAATACCAAATACACTACTGGTCAAACATTTTAGAACACCACCATTTTTCCATTTTTTAGTGAAAATTATGCAGTTTAATGTCTCTTTGCACTCTGAAATAAAAGCATAGTGCAAATAAGCAATTGGAGTTAAAGAAATTATGGAATCAATGTATAGACTAAAATGTATTCTAAACGTATTCTGCACAGCTGAACACACACACACATGTCATTCTTTCAACAATAGAAACCAAATATTCTTCAGAGAGTCCATCCCATGTCTGTTGCAGAAGTTCCCATGAATGTGTGACACTTGTATTTGCTTTGCTTTCACTTTTCTGTCCAGTTCATCCCAAACCAACTGGATGGGGTTTCAGTCTGGAGACTTGCTGGCCACTCCACGTTTTCAAGCTTAACATCTTGTTCTTTTTTGCCAAGGTAGTTCTGGAATAGCTTGCACTTGTGTTTTGGAACATTATCTAGCTGTAGGAAAAACCCCTGACCAACTAGGCGCATACCAGAGGGTATTGCATGGTGCTGCAGAATGCTGTGTTAGCCATTTTGGTTCAGGGTGCCCCTCACTCTGTACAAGTCACCGACCCTTGACAGCCCCAGACCGCCACACTTCCTCCTCCATGTTGAACAGTTGAAGCCACACATTGTGGAACCATCCTTTCGACTACTACACACTGTACAAAGATCCTGCGTGGTGAACCGAAGATTTGAAATTTTGATTCATCAGTCCATAATACCTTCTTCTTCTTCAGTAGTCCAGTGGCAGTGTTTCTCAGCCCAGGCAAAGCTCTTAGTCTTATTTTGATGTCTTAGCAATGGCTTTCTTGCTGCAACTCGTCCTGTCAAAACTGCAGCTCAAAGTCTTCTCTTCACAGTGGAAACAGAGACTTGCTTACTACGACCGCTAGTAAGCTGGGCTTGAAGCTGTTGTCCTGTGAGCCGCCTATCACGCAAGCTGTTAACTCTCAGAAACTTGTCCTCTTGATTTAGTTGTGGCTTTGGGTCTGCCAGACATCATAGTTTGCCCCAGTTTCTGACTTCCTTTTGATAGTGTAGGAAACTGTACTCACTGACACCTTGACTTTCTTTGCAATTTCTCTGTAGGAAAGACCTACATTTCTAAGTGTTATGATGGTCTGTCTCTCTTCCACGGCTATGGCACCACAGTTTGTTTAAACACTGCTTTTATGCAGATAGAGGGGGTTGTAAATAATCCAGCAAAGTTGGAATACCTGTAGGGTATTAGTAGCACCAGGTTTCAAGGCTTTATCATCCTCCATTGCTTTCAATTGTTAACGCATTTTGTGTTCCCTGAAAAAGGCCATTTGTATAATTCTGATGTACATTGTTTTTCAGTTTTGGGTAACCTTACCTTTTTTTAACCTCTGGCAGTTTTCCACTTACATTTGTACCATTTCAAGCTATTGACTGAACTTGAGCAACTTGATTTGCAATAAATAACTGCAAAGATTGGGGTGTTCTAAAACTTTTGACTGGTAGTGTATGCCTTTCCCATGTATATTTATTATTAATAATGACTGAAATTCTAATTCAAAATTAATTCATCATCAGTTATGTTAAAACACAGTTGCTTAGAACCCAATACTTTAAAATGCATTAAACAAACTCATAGCTGCTATTATGTGTTGTACACAAACTAACACATCTATGTATACAAGCTAAGCTAACACTATACAAAAGCTAGCCCACTGTACCATATGTAACAAGTTAGTTTACACAGCAAAAGTAGTGACTACTTTGAGTTGCTCTAATCTCACATAACAATCAACATACTGTCCATATTTTAGTTGAACCAAATATTATACACTTGTGTTTGTGAGTGACACAGAGGGTTAGGCCCGTTTTAGCTGAAACCATGTGGCCCATTTTAGCTTAAGGGGTTAAGGTAAATAGATAAACATCACTTTTTCCACAAAATATGTTAATACATATCAAACTAACAGCATTATTTCTGATGGATGCCATCAAGACAGATGTCATGTATAGTTATTTATGTGCATGTTAGTTTTTAATAGATTTATCATCCTTATAATAGTTTAGATTTGTCATAACAGGCTACTTACCATGTGCATTTCTGATTCAGTCTAGATTTGAAATATTGTCTCACCCACCATAGAAACCATAAACTAATAAAATCACCATAGAAACCAAAAACTAATCAAATCACCTGTTACTTGTCAACCACAGTTATGTCAACAGTTTGAAACCCTTTGTATCTTTGGCTCTAATTTCCAGTGGGGCTGAGACCCCCAAACCTGAAATGGCCCATTTTACTTGATATCGCCCTACTTAAACATTTATATTATTAGGTTTCATTTTTTAAATTCCCGCATTTCTGTGGAGTTGGTGTTCATGCACTCTTATGGGTTTTGTTTGAGGTTCTCATACCTCTAACATGAAATATTTTCAATTCAATATACAATTCAACATATTATAGTTTATGGTGCTCAAGTGCACAGGTCGATCTATCTCATAAATATTTTTGCAGGTGGGCCATGCTCAGAACATAGGTCATATTGTAACTATTACTGATTAGTAGAGTGTGTTGGCTTTTACTAGTTAAGTAGTGTGGAAACTGACATCCTATATATGATATATATATGATATTGAATCAAGGCTTTCACACTTTGGAGGTGGGTCCAAGACATGAGGAGAGCACATGGCATAACCCAGGGTGCCGAGGGAGAAATTCCAGAAATACTGGTGTTTAAAGCTTAACAGAGTTCGTGTTCAGAGTCAACACGTGCATCCTCTTTAAAGGCCAGGTTTGCACTTCCACTTGGTCTGTTACTATGTTGCTATGTGGCAACATGTGTCATGTACCTCAGATGCAGCTGAAGAAATGGAGTAGAACTGTTGAGTTATATCCAGGGTTAGAGTGACAGGCTAGTTCAGAAATAGCATTAGGTGACTAAGAGCTATATCTTATTTCAACTTTATTCATTAACAAATTAATCACTGAACTACATGGTGTGATCATGTAGACACACTCCTACATTTAGTAATATCGCACTGATTTAACCACACTTTGAAAATTACACTGTATAGGCCTGTGCCTTTATCCCTATGGTGACATCACTGTTGAATGTGTGAAAAAAAGGCAGCTGAGCAAACTTGTCTGCATATATTGCCTCTGTGGACACAACACAGTTTTCTAATAATTTCTCCCACAGTTGATTTCTTCATATCAAGCTGTTTACCTATTGCAGATTCATTCATCCCAGCCTGGTGCAGGTCTACAGTTTTGTTTGTGGTGTCCTTAGACAGCATGTCTTTCATACCGATCACAAGTTTAAAAATGTGTCATTAATACAGGTAATGAGTGGAGGACAGGGGTAATTGATTGTAGGTGACCAAATACTTTTTTAACCATTTAATTAATTAAAAATCAGACAATGTGATTTCATTGATTCTTTCCCCACATTTGTCTCTCATAGTTGAAGTGTAGCTATGATAAAAAATTACAGGCCACTCCCATCACAATTGGTAGCTGATTAAATACTTTTTCCCACACTGTAGTCATTCAACTTTCCAACTACTTAACTAATTTGTGACTAATCGATTGATGAAATCAAAGTTGATTTCAATCAAAGTTGATTTCAATCATCAAAGAGAGTTTTCCACATGCAATATTGCAGAAGGACCTCCTTAAATCTTGTGCTAATTTGTCAGGCAACCCTTGGTTGACTAAGAATAAGAGGAGTGAGTCCTACTTTAGTTGTAAAAACAAGACGGAAGAAACTCTGCAGAAGAAACAGAATTACATTTTTAGCTTCTGTAATATGTTTTTTTTCTTTTAGACCTCTCTTATAAAACTCAGAATTCATCAGGTCCACACACTAGTCTCTCTACAACTTAAAAGGCTTAAACTGCTGAGTGCATTTGCCTGTCAGACATTCATGTCAGTGCATGTCAAAGCTGCAGCATTTGATTGAACAGAAATATTCTAGATGTCTTGTGCACCATTTGGCACATACGTATTAAATTAATCTAATTTGTCTTGTGTTCTGATGAATTGGAAAACAAGAGAGAAAATTCCATGTTTTGTATTTCATGTTTCATGATGAAACCTCTAGTACTGCATTCATTTGATGGAATACCAAACATATGTCCATACAACCAATCAAATCTTTTATAAAGCAGTAACCTCAGTGTTCTGGCAGGAACACATCAGTCATTGCATCATCATTGCAATTCACATTGTGTCTGAAAGCTCCATTTAGCTTTGAAACTTGCACAGTTAAAAGAATATGTTGACATAATAGAGAAATATGGATAATCTCTTCTATCTGAAATAATTATCAGTTTACGTTTGTGTTTTATGAATTATATTAATCGCTTGTTACTACTTATAAAAAAGCTGTGCTGCCTCCATGTACTCTGTCAGGGGAACTGACCTGCATATCCACAGCCAGAACTCTGAAGGTTTTCCTCTACAGCTCTGCCATCCTGCAACTACACACCCACACTTTTTATTTTTATTCTCCCATTTCAGTGCAGCATCCACTAAATATTACAGCACTAAATCACTGGGATGCAGCAAGAATCTCAAAATAAGAAATAATAGGTGGTTTGAGAGTAGCTATTTTTCCTCATACTTATATTAAAGGGGCCCTATTTTGCCTTTTTTCACAGTCTGATTTTGATTTTATTTTTTGTGGTCTATTCATAAGAATTTGCCTGTTTTTATGGTCTGAAAGCACCTATTAAGACCTGAAGTAGCACAGTAATCTGCCTTCTCACACATTTACTCTAAAAAGCCTTTCATCCCCGCACTACTGAAACACCCACTCTGTTGCGTTTGGCAAAATGCTCCACCCCTCAGAAAGGTGGGATTGGTCAGGGAAACAGGGGTCAAGTACAAAGAACTCTGGAAAGAAGGGGCAGCTAAATGGATCCATGGGTGGTTGTTATTATCTACTCCTGTTGTGACATCACAACCAAAGCCAATTCTAAATGGCTTGTTAAGCCAGGTTTCAGCAACACTACAGAGGAAGCCAGACCACAGCAAATGAGTGGGTGGACTTACTTCACAGTTGTTGGGTTTTTTTTTTTTTGATTTCTGTTTTTTAAGTTCTGCACCCTTGACCTTGGGATGAATTAAACAGCACTTAATGAACTTGAGGGTACACCCTTGCTGACTGTAATTGTGTGTGAACATTATTTGTAGACTAGAAAATATATTCCCTTAAAAATAGAAAGAATCCCAAAAGAAAATAAAGACCAAGTAAGGCAGAACTCTACTCATGAAATCTGCAAATATATCCATCTTCGCCCCCGCCTGATGCAACTGGAGGCAAAAAGGCAGGTCCTTACTGTGATTGCCTGGAGCCTCTCCTTCAGCAGGTCAGTCTCCTCCATGGTGGGCTGCAGAACAGACAGTACATGACAGTTAATGGTTTGGAAGAGAAATCTGAATCAGGCTCATAACTTCAACTTCAGTAACAAAAGTCCATACTTTTTTCTGGTGCTACACCTACACCATTTCCCCTCCATTCAAAGTATGAAACACTGCCCATATCCATGAAAGGGAAATGCTTTAATTCCCTTTGACCAACTGAATAGTTATTTTCCAAATCTTTGCAATGTATGTGTGTGTATTTAATAAAACACCAATGTTTGATATGGATTACTAATTCCTAATGAATCAGTAATGTACAAATCAGTGAATATAGTAAATCTGAAAAAAGAAAAAAATGACACAACGGAAAAGCTTTAGTAAATGACCTGGTAGGTAAATATACCCACACTGTGACTGAAAGCACACTATGAAAAGTCACTGGCATACTGTATGAAGTAAATCATAAAGAACAGCGTTTGTCTTTGCCACCATGGTTTACTGCAGTGTATTATAAAGCACAACATGGGTTCATGTTCAAGTATCATGTCTGTTTCACATGTCAGCAGTGACTGTATGGAATGTAACATGGCTCTGTTGGAGCTGTGCATAATAAAATACAATAGTGAGTAATTTAGTTAGAATGTTCACTGATGATGCACTCCAACCTCCTATGAGAGGCCAGTAACCTCTCAGAGTGAGAGGAGAGCAGGTAGTTCACAGCCACAGGAACATTTGTATGCCTTTGAGGTTTGATTTTTCATTAACTTTTGGTTATGTTAAAGCATATGGTATATGTTCTTGTCAGGTTGTGTATTTTTAGGGCGCAGCCTGTTGACAGTGGATGTGCATAAATTGACCCATACAACAACATAGCTCCAGGTGGAGAAGGACAAGAACATGCCACTTAACCAAGAACTCCAGCAGCAAGATCCATTAGTAAAGGAAGATATTATTAGAAGAGAGGAAACAGAGCTAGAAACTCAACCAGAGGCAGAACCCTGGAGGCTGCTGAAGTGACTTCCGACTTCCGAAATCCCAGAAGTCAACATTTCAAACTGGAGGTACTCTCTGCGATTAAGAAAAACAAAAAGCTGGAAAAAAAAGAAACAAGCTCAAATTTTTACCTCATACCTAACGCCTACCCCAACTCCTAACTCCAAACCCTAACCTGCTAAACCTCTCCCTGTGCTGTGGCCTTGCTGTGGTGGAGAGGCTTGAGTGCTTCTAGGACTCTGAGAGAATACTGAGGGGGAGCTGTTGGCTCCTGGTGGGTATAACCTTACTAGACTGGCCTCAGATAGCTGAGTAATTAGGGCACTACCAAATGGACAAACAAGTCCCCAGTTTAATTCTTGGCTAGACATTCCTGCATGTCATACCCATTCTCTTTTTTCCCCTTCCTGTCTCTCTCTATTATTATTATTATTGTATCTATCATATCTCTTAACATTCATTCATTGGAAGATTCTGATGATTGGATGATATTAGAATAACATTTATTGACAAGTAAGAGGCAGAGGAGAAAAGTTTTTCAAATCCTCACGTCACACAAATATATGGTCAAATTTAATATATATTTTTTTTTTTTTAGGTTTTAGGCTAAAAAAAAACACTGTATGACTACGTTCTTTGTTTTGGGGATTCCCTGCCGGCTCTGTGGATAAGCCCTTATACAAGGGTGATTCCTGTTTTTACCTTTTTCACATTTTTATTTGGGCCTGAGATATTCCTGAGAATATCCATTCAAAACATTTCCTGTATTCAGAGAAATATAATATCACAAGCTTGGCAGAGCTCATTTTTGGCCTGCTGCTGAGGGTCCTTGAGTAGTTCCTCCTGGATGCTTCTGTTGCATGGCCAGCCATAGCCCCCCATCCTGCGTTCCAGGATGCTAACCAGTGCCTATCCATTCCTGTTGTTTGTACTTTGCCGTTCGTTCCTTATAACCTCCACAACTACAACTAACATTCAAAGACCTGAAAACATAACTATACTATTCTACAAAATGTCAGAATATAATAATACTATTATCAGTGTTTGCGCAAGGTGACACGGTGGAGCATGGGTTAGTGCTGTTGCCTCACAGCAAGAAGATCGCAGGTTCAAGACCTCCATGGTCCTGGGTCTGGGACCTTTCTGTGTGGAGTTTGCATGTTCTCCCTGCGTCTGTGTGGGTTTTCACCGGGTACTCCAAAGTCCAAAAACATGCTGAGGTTAGTTGAAGACTCTAAATTGCCCCTAGGCGTGAGTGAATGGTGTGTGTGCCCCATGATAGACTGGCGACCATCTGGGGTGTATCCCTGCCTCTCACATGTAATGTGCTGGGATTGGCTCCAGCATACCCATATGACCCTAATGAGGAATAAACGGGTATAGAAGATGAGATGAGTATTTGCCATCACTGGAGGATTCAAGTATTCACATCACACTGGTGTAAACAAAATATTGATCCAGAAGTGGTTTCCAAACAATTTGTGATGTCACAAGGCATGATTGTATTAAGTTAATTTGCACCAAATTAATTAAAGTTAACTCAAGTAAAGTTCAGATATTCCCCAAAAATCTCCCCAAATGATCTTCCTGATATTGTACAAGGCAAAGGTACATGACCCATCCAAAGATACTTAAAAAACTATATAATACAGTATATGAATAGAAAAATTCATCAAAAAGCAAAAACTTGTAATAGACAGTCAGTATGGTTTTAGATCAGCTAGATCTACTTACATGCCATTAATGGTCAAATAAATGCAAACTGGGAATATTCACTGATTTAAAGAAGGTATTTGAAACAATAGCTCATGAGATGCTATTTAGAAAATGGTTAAGTGCAGTGTCAGAGAGGTTGCTCCTGAAAGGCTAAAAGTAAAAGACAACTATTTGTACAAGACAAGTTTGTCTAGATATGGCAACACAAGTCAAAATATGCAAGTAATATCTGTGGTGTTCCACAGGGATCCGTTTTGGACCCAGACTCTTCATATTATCCATCAATTGTATGTGTTATGTTTCAGATACATTGAAATCCATTATCTTTGCTGATGACTCAACTATTTTATGTTCTGGGGATGACCTGCAGCAGCTTTTAGAGGTGGCCAAGAAAGAACTGGATAAATTATAATGTTAGTTGGGTTCATTCAAACTGGATATTGCTGTATAAACTGGATAACCAGTTTTATGTGCCCATGTGTATTATAATCTGCTATTGAAAAGGTCATTACTTACAGGTATTTAGCCTACTGTAAATTGAATACTGGCTCAGTTGAGTGGCAAGGAAATGGCAAGCTACTGGAAATACATACTGTAGAAGGAAACGTGATCCTTGGCGACAAATAAGCAGGGACATGTTTATTTATGTGGTGCTAGTGTTAACACTGTTAGTAGCACCTGCGCTGGGTGAATGTCATCCTGTCCATGTTCACTACTAGCTGCCTCCTCATCTCGTAGGTGATACACTGGTTTGTGTACAGGACAATGAGAAGGTGGCAGAATTCAATCTATCAAAGGTTTTCTGTAACTTCATCATCTCTTCTCATCTCTCTACATATAGCTATGGTTAAAAAAATATCATTGTCATTGCTCTACAATCAATTAGTACAAGTGGCGCAACAAAGTACTAATTAAAACACCCTTTTCCATTGCAGTCCTCAATGGAAAGACAAATAAAATAAAACAAATCACAATTCTATAATAATAAAAACAAGGCCTAACCACATACTATTAACTACCTATTAGTTTCTCCCAGAGCAGAGACCTAACTTCATTTTAGAACATGCTTTGTGTACTATATATCAATAAAAAAATATTGAAAAGAATGGATTTTTTTTCCAAAATTATGACATATATCTCTATCTATCTATCTATCTATCTATCTATCTATCTATCTATCTATCTATCTATCTATCTATCTATCTATCTATCTATCTATCTATCTATCTATCTATCTATCTATCTATCTATCTATCTATCTATCTATCTATCTTTTGTGTGTGGCTGTACGTTTTTCTACTTTAGAACAGTATTTCAATTTTGAACATACTTCCCTCCTACTGACTATAACAAATTGCAAAATAAAAGTGAGGTTTGATGCAAATGTTCCTATACTGGTAGGGGGAGTTGGTATCAGATGAACAGCAGTCATGTCTGTTCTAAATACCATATTGATGCGAGGAGGCACTTATATTTTTTACACATTCCTGCTCAGCTCCCACGCACACCTACACGCAAACCGACTAAAATCAGCCTTCTTTCACACATGGCTAAGGCAGGCACAGCATTCATGTCACACATGCATACTGAGAGGTGCATAATAATATCACATAACATCATTCATCCCAAACAGGAGTCTGTTGGGGAATTATTTAGTTAGGAAAAAAATTAAATGAGTCATCAAGTAATTGTTTTGTTAAAATCGAGTCAATTTTATTTGTATAGCCCTGAAAAGGATCAAAGATCTGCTTTATTTTTGATATTTTTGATTATTTTTCAACCTATTTCCCACAATTGGAATCTCTGGTCTATAAATTAATCTAATCTAAATCTACATTTTTTTCCTGACCTGTTGATTAAGTGTGAGAAAACTAATTGCTGTCAGTTATTTTCAGCTGCACCAAGCTCAAAGAATATGTATAGATTTTTTTTTTTTTTTATGTAGCAACATTGAATTAATTATGATTTTGGAAAACAAAAGTGGAAAATATAGAGTGGGAGGAAAACAGGAACTGCATGAATGCTGTTATTGCAAAGAACAACACATGGAGCAATGGTTAGGACTGACATTTCCTGCCATCCTACCCATCAACCACACTAAACAATCCTCATGACAAACATTGTAATGTTTCCCATTTGCATCTGATATATTTTTTCTACAAAGACATTTCACTTCAGTTTGCATGGTTTATAGCAAATTCTCATCCACTGTCATCCTTTTTGAATGTAATTTAGTTGCATCTGCTTAAAATTCCCTTTCATTGCCTCTGAAATTTTCCAGGAATGGGTTGCATTCTATCTCTGAATTTCGTGGCCATGCTTTTGTCACCAGCAGAATAGATAATTATGACGCCAGTTTCACTGATTGCCCTAAAAATAGGGGAAAAAAAGCCATCCGACAGCTTCAGTTCATTGCACAGATTGGACAGTTTGGTTCCTGGACTAAAAAGCACAGGAGGAGGTCTGGCCTTAAATTAAATATCTGACATAGTCCCAGCAGATTTCTCAGGGAACAGGCCAGCTATGTATTTTATCCAAATCCTCAGAATGCAAATGAAGAAGATCTTTGAGTGTTAAAGCATGTAAAACTTAAAACAGAAGAATTGAAATTTTTAATTAGTTTAGCATTTATTAGTTTTGTGTGTGATATTTTAATATCATAACTTATCACTGTAAAACACTTTAAATGCTTTCATCTGAGAATGGTTTTTAAAAATTAACTTGAAACTTGACCTATCATCGCATTTCATTGCATATCATCTGCACACAATGCAGCTGTTTTGCACGTTGGACACCATACTATTGTACATACTCTGCCCATAAATGTATATTTTTGCTGTATTTTATTATTTATATTATTGTATTGTATTTCTGTCTTTAATATATTTTAATTTTTTATAATATGTTTGGTATTAATTTTTTAATACCAAACATTGGACTGCCTGTCCAACATGTGTACATGTGCTAGATGACAATAAAGTCTCTGTGAATCCTTGAAGTTACCAGACGACCAACCCCCAGCGTTGGATATATTCCGATATTGGGAAACCACTGTTAGTTTCTTGATTCCTACAGTCATTGTTGCTTTTTTGTAACCATGTTCTTCTTCTAACCTCAACCAAATAATTTCTAAAAAAAACCCAAAACAATCATTCTCATTCCCTTTTTAATCACGAACAAGATCTTTTTCTGAAAAAATAATCTAGCCAGAGTGTAACTTTAAAGGTGGTGTCATACAGTATATGAACTTTGTATTTTTTTTTACAATACCCCAAAAAAGATTAAAAAATAAATCAGTTCATCAAATGAAATCATGCCAAAAGTTAAGCCCAAATTGCTTTAAAGGTTGCATATAATTATATCAGTTGAGCGACTAATAATCATGTTTATATATGTATTTTCTTTTTCAATTTGTCCTCTGCTTTGAGGGTGACACGGTGGAACAGTGCTTCCAGTCCTTGGTCTGGGACCTTTCTGTGTGGAGTTTCATGTTCTCTCTGTGTCTGGTGGATTTTCTCCAGGTTCTCCAGCTTCCTCCCACAGTCCAAAAACATGTTGAGGTTAATTGGAGACTCTAAATCACCATAGGTGTGAATGTGTGAGTGAATGGTGTGTGTGCTCCATGATAGACTGGTGACCATCTGGGTGGATCCTGCCTCTCACCTGTAATGTGCTGGGATTGGCTCCAGCAGACCATGTGATCCTAATGAGGAATAAGGGGCTATAGAAGATGAATGAATGACTCTGCTTTGAAGAAAATAGCATTTTAATGACTGGCAATTATAGTTGCAGCTCGCAACTATGCTGAAAAAAATATTCTATTCTTATTCTAGGTCCTTGATTGATTAAATAGACATACATATACATGTCAGGGTTGAAAATTAAATTTTGAAAAATTTTTGGTTTAAAACTTTTGTCCAAGTTGTCTACTATCATGTTAATAAAATAAACTGTATGAGAAATGTTTGGATTTTTAGTATAAAATGACTGAGTTAAGACTTTGGCAACTATAATTTCCGGTGGAATTAAAAACATTAACTTCCTTGAGATGACAAACAAGGAAAAGAGGCTACTTAATGTCATGCTGCTGGTTACTCTATCCACCTGTTGACACCATGCCGGTCTGATCCCACACTGCTGAAAATAGAGAAGCCTGATTCACAGCTGGAACAGCCCAACGCTGTGTACAGGGCAGTAAATGGCTGTCAGCAGCAGGTGAAGTATTGCTCCTGAAAAGAGAGCTGATGGTGGGAAGAAAACCTGCAACACCTGTCAGTTGCACTAAACACGTTTACTCAAACATGGACAGCTAGTTTATATCACTGTGGAAGTACGCATGCAAACTGTCATAGTTTATATAATAAAAAGCCTTTCTTCCTCCATTGAGACAGAGACATTTCTCATTTCCCTCTGATATTTGTTCTGGGACCAACATGTAACAAGGAAACAGCCTTTGTTCTAGTGGTTTTATTCGCTAAGCTTGAAAACATGTTTTTAACAGAGAAACAAGAGAACCACAAAATATTGTTTGTAGCTTTGTATTAAAGGGATAATTTACTATTTTTGACCACTAGCCCACATATCTGAAGCATTGAGACCATAATTACACATATTCATTATGTATTGAGCTTTTTAGCATTTTCCCTCCGATTGGATTTTCAATATAAAGGAAGTGCACAGGGCAAAATTTATTTATCTTGGGGTAACTTGTTAAAAGTGTAACATTTCCTATTTCATTAATTTGTACTAGCTTTGGAAGACTTGAAAATGAGCGTTATGATCCTATTTGCAATAAAGTGGCAGAGGCATATTTACTCTGGCTCTGGTTTCAATATTCAGTTAGCATGTCATCTATAACTTTCAAGGACAACATATTGTCAACAAGTAATATTGAGCTTCTTGTGGTGCTTTCTGTTTGGGAAAGACCTGAAAATCTGCCCTGTGTACTTCCAGTATTAAAAATCTGGACAGAGGGAAATTGCTTCCAACCTCAATACTACATTACTGGAGGGATCAATGAAATGATGGTCTCTGTGCTTCAGATACATGCCAGAAAACGGAAATGGGACAAGATGTATAAAATAACAAATTATCCATCTATGGTTTAGTGAGGAACTAAAGTATAACTAGTAAAGTAAACTATAACTAGTAAAGTAAACTATTAATAGATAAAATTCACACATATAGACCAGTTTTTATGATGAATCATAAAACCAATGGGCACCCATTTTCCTCTCCACCGCATTTGCAGTGTTGCACCACAAGGTCTATCAAGTTTATCAAGTCAAGTTCATCCCCTGTCCTTAGACCCTAGAATCAAATAAGTAAAACATGATTTGCTTAAATTCCCTTAGGTCTTTCTGTTTAATGAAATCATTTATTTTTCTCTCAGTTCATGATCAGCCTCACATTCCAGTGACATGACCCCAACAGCTCCCTGTCTGTCTAGCCATTCAGACACAAGGTCCTGTTGACTACTAATCCCTGCCTCCCCTACCTTAATCTGATCTCTGATGGATTAACGGCACCCAAGCTCACAGCCGAGGCCTTTGTGGGTCATGGTCTGCTAAAGGTAAAGTGGCTTTTCATTGAAACTGACATGTGGCTTTTCAGCGTTAACCTCTGATGGTTAAAATCAGCTTGTTGCAGTTGCAGTAATATTTCATAACTGATCTTCATATTCACAAATGACATTGATCTTGGGATTTATTGGCACTTAAATATTTATTGAATTTACCTTTGAAGCTGTTGAAACTGGATGGTATGTTAATCTGGAAGATGAAAAGTGGATATATGCTCTTTAAATGATATAGAAAATCAATTATTTATTTATTTTTGTTGTTTATTTTTGTTTCCATATGTTTTTGTATAACCAGAAGCTAAATCTATTTTTCATTATTTTTAAAGTGGTTAAATGGAAAAAAAAGAAATGATATTCATAAAATATTGTTGGGAATATATTTAAATAAATATATGTACACACAAGTAGGATTACACGTTATCTCATGAAAAACTATTCTATCCTATAAAATGAGTTCAATGAGGTTAATTAAAAAAAAGGCGTGAACCGTAGATCTAAGAAGTATTTCTGGTGGCAGGATGTGTATATTGAATTGAATCAAAAGAGGAAAAAATGTGACGAATGAATGAAATATATATATTTGGAATATTAAAAAAATAAAAGCAAAAACAACAAGAAAGAGTAAAACAACAATAGATTCAATGCAAAAAACAATAAGAAAATCCTTTGGCATTGCTCAAAAAGGGAGGAGAAGAAGCCGAGGCTTCTCGAGACCACCCATGTACATCTTCATACAATTAAAAAATAAAATATCCATCCAAGGGGATTTTCCTTTTCTAAGCCCCAGAACTGACATGCATATGTTTATGAGCATAGTGTGTAAATCTGTCTGCTTCAAATGTTATGATTATTGTCACAAAACAAATCGTGTATTTAGTTTGGCAGTGAAACATTTCTTCATTTGTACATTATTTGTGTTGTTGTAACTTTAACCAGAACCCAGATTTTCAGGGTGTTTGATCTTAAAAACACATGCTCCCTATATCCCATATTATTCACAATCATAATACTTGTTTTTTGTAATATGTATAATGTTTGAGTTATTGTATAGAGCGTTTACCTCTAAAACTAATTTGCAGGGTAAAACAAAGCAACAGTAAAGAATCAATAATGCAATAATTTATGATCCATGTGTTTTGATTTTGATTTTCCCCTGATAGCGAACCTCCTTGAATATAATATAGCATATAACTTATTTAGGGTTTCAAGCAGATTTGACATTTTATCCATCTAGTATCACACCCAGAACTTTGTTTTGAAAGAGTTTGAATTAAAAAATAATAGTAGTATTTTCTTTTGTGACTTGTACTGGTGTTATTTTTTTCAATTTCCAAAAAGGATGAGTTTATTCTTTACTTATAGTTAAGAGGCAAATTGTTTTTGTTACATCACCTTTTCCATTCATATTCATCTCTGATGTGATCTGTGCCAAAAGTTGCTATGATTTTTTTCCAGGAAAAAATGTTAATTACACTGCATTATCTTATTTATATACAATATAAATAATATCAGTCCTAATAGTGTGCCCTGTGGTATCCCTGCATGTTGATCTGTTATCATCAGTTTGTGTGTAAACTCCTACTTAGACAGCTTCTCAGCCTTTTTTTTTTTTTAAATCTATATTCCCACTATGTGCTTCAAGTTGATCTATTCATTCTGAATCCATAAAAAAACCATCTGTCAGTAATGGATGTTCATCAATGGAATTGTTAAATATTGTGGATGTAAAGAAACAGGCCTGTAGTTTGTGAAATGGTGTCGATACACAGTCCTGCATGACATTGTTAATGAGTTTACTGGTTTAATAATTCCTTTGACAACCTCCTGGTCATGTCCACAGTGTTCCAGTCAGTAGATTTTTTTGTTCCTACAATTATTTATCATATCCATTCATCTACAATGCTGAGAAATAAAATATTTGAGTTTCCTGCCAACATAATCCTCAACTTTTCCATCATTTCTTCATTTTTTTCTGACATATCTGGCAAAGAAAAGAAAAAAACACATTCACAAAGAATCCCATTAACCACATCCTTCATATGAATTAAGTTAATATGATAATATGATATTTATATATATCATATTATGTCAAAACATCTTCCAGAAAGCTTGCGTTGTTTGGCCCATTTCTAATGCTACACATCACAAACACTTTACAAATACCTTTGATATTATTTTTGTTTTTATGTTGTAGTTTTATATAATAGTGATTCGTAAATATCCTCATATTATTGATTAACTTATTTTTTTTAGTTTTGATATAACATTTCTGCCTCTGTAATTCTATATTTAATAAATTACTGCTATATTTTTTATTGTATAATATTGGTCACACCTGATGGTCATAAGATTATGTCTCAATCAGTCGGCGATAGTTCATCCAATCATTTGCCAAATATTTGTTTTTTCAAAATGTCTGTCCACAGGTTGTAAGGGTGACTTTGCAGATGGTTGTGTGTAACAAACCATCTGGCCACATCAGGCTGGTGCTACAGTTCCTATGGTGCCGATTACCACATTCAGGGTTGCAGAGCTTTTTCTGTAAGTCTCATTTAGCTAGGCTAGGCTAATTGCCACAGAGTACCAGCTCCATGCTTAAACACAAAACATGAATCTTCTCATAACTTTCACAAACAAGGCCTCAACCTCACATTTCCCTAAACATTGACCAGAGGAGAATTCTAGATTATGCAACTAAATCTCTGAACGAAATAGCAAAAAGTGTTTTTTGTTTTTTTTTATAAAAGCAATGAGCAAGAACAGAACTTTAACGTTTTAAGCGGTTGGAGCTCTGTACCTCATTAGCATCTTCTCTTCCCAGAGCTGCTTCATGTGATGAAATGTTAATGATGTAACTGTGATGAGTGGAGGGAGAAGGGTAATTGCTTCCCTGTGGGGAGTCACACACATGTGTCTGAGACATAAAAACGTTTTCCTGTCAGAATGTTAACTTCATTTTTTGTGTTAAAATGTGATTTCTGAAGGAAATGTGACTCCCTAACCACTCTCTCTCTCACACACACAGTGTGTTTGCACGTGTGTTTATCTGTGAGTAAAAGTACTAGTTAGTTAAAGCCAGAACCCTCTCTGATAAGCTGCAAAAAACCAACAGCTTGAAGGAATTAAAAGATTAAAAGAGAATCAAGAGACGCTCGTGGCTCATTTCATCACTTTAGCAGCAACAAATCATCTGTGGATAACTGACTTATGGCAGAAAGAGTGAAGAGTTATCTCGGTACACAGTAATCTCTGATCTGACACTAGCACCTACCCTGTGAAAGCCTCTCAGCTCCAAACAGTGGTGTGGAACAGTGAAACACAAGCAATAATGGTGATAGTGAGATGTACTTACCAGGTGTGTGTTGTGTGTGCTTGTGTCCTCTAGCAGGTGATAGATGAGCGTGTGGTTAGTATACAGCTCACTCTCACAGTGTATCCAGCATTACTGAGCCCCGGGTTGTGTCAGAAGAGTAGGCTGAGAGAGATTCAGACTGACTGTGAGACTCCCTCCCCTTCTCTCTCTCTCTCTCTCACTCTCTATCCCCTTCTCTCTCTCTCCTTCTCTCTCTCTCAATCTCTCTCTCTCCCTCCCTCTCTCTATCAGCTCTCTGTGAGTCTCTTACTGAGTCCAACAATGTGCCTGGAATATCTCTGCCAAACAATTGCACCAAAAATGCATAAAATACTACTATACTAATATAATAAAACATACTCTTATAAGATTTGTATATAATATTTAGATATATTTAGATTATATGTTTAAAATTTATTATTCTTTTTCAGTTAAACCATTTGACATTTTGATGGAACCTCCCAAAGGATCAATAAAGTCCTATCTGATGTAATCTACTCTGTACACACCTGTTTCTTTTGATCATCTCAGAGACACTGAATTTTATATGATGAGGCTGGTATAGATACTATATATAGAGTATATACACTCACCGGCCACTTTATTAGGTACACCTGTCCAACTGCTCGTTAACACTTAATTTCTAATCAGCCAATCACATTGCAGCAACTCAGTGCATTTAGGCATGTAGACATGGTCAAGACAATCTCCTGCAGTTCAAACCGAGCATCAGTATGGGGAAGAAAGGTGATTTGAGTGACTTTGAATGTGGCATGGTTGTTGGTGCCAGAAGGGCTGGTCTGAGTATTTCAGAAACTGCTGATCTACTGGGATTTTCACGCACAACCATCTCTAGGGTTTAAAGAGAATGGTCCAAAAAAGAAAAAATATCCAGTGAGCGGCAGTTCTGTGGGCGGAAATGTCTTGTTGATGCCAGAGGTCAGAGGAGAATGGCCAGACTGGTTGGAGCTGATAGAAAGGCAATAGTGACTCAAATAACCACCCGTTACAACCAAGGTAGGCAGAAGAGCATCTCTGAACGCACAGTACGTCGAACTTTGAGGCAGATGGGCTACAGCAGCAGAAGACCACGCCGGGTGCCACTCCTTTCAGCTAAGAACAGGAAACTGAGGCTACAATTTGCACAAGCTCATCGAAATTGGACAATAGAAGATTGGAATAACGTTGCCTGGTCTGATGAGTCTCGATTTCTGCTGCGACATTCGGATGGTAGGGTCAGAATTTGGCGTCAATAACATGAAAGCATGGATCCATCCTGCCTTGTATCAACGGTTCAGGCTGGTGGTGGTGATGTAATGGTGTGGGGAATATTTTCTTGGCACTCTTTGGGCCCCTTGGTACCAATTGAGCATTGTTGCAATGCCACAGCCTACCTGAGTATTGTTGCTGACCATGTCCATCCCTTTATGACCACAATGTACCCAACTTCTGATGGCTACTTTCAGCAGGATAATGTGCCATGTCATAAAGCTGGAATCATCTCAGACTGGTTTCTTGAACATGACAATGAGTTCACTGTACTCAAATGGCCTCCACAGTCACCAGATCTCAATCCAATAGAGCATCTTTGGGATGTGGTGGAACAGGAAATTCATGGATCATGAATCATGGATGTGCAGCCGACAAATCTGCGCCAACTGTGTGATATATATATAGCATTATCAAATAACTTTACATTAGCATTAAACTGTCCTCATAAATAATCAGTGCAATCAGATCTGCTGCTGAACAACATCATGGACACAGCATGATTTCTCTGAAAGTGACCATAATATAAGAATCTGGAATTCTATTTTCAGTAACATTGAGTTAGTTGCCATTTTCATGAGCAATTAATTGATTTGAGTAATTTTTTCAGAAGTAAATGTCTAAATTATCTGCTTCCAGCTTTTCTTCTCTGATTATTTTCTGGTTTCTTTAGTCTTCTCTAATAGTAAACTGATGATCTTTGGGTTGTGGACTGTTGGTCTGGACCAAAACAAAAACATTTTAGGTTGAATCTTTGGCTTTGGAAACACTTATCCACATTTTACAACATTTAATGAACCAAACTAATCGTTTCATTCACAGATTAATTAAGAAAACTTTGAAATTGGTATACAGAATGAGGAAATGCACTTTGGTAATCAGCAGCCAGTGGCTTCACAATGCTATGCTAAGATTAATTGAGATACATGACACTTCCAGTATTAACCTTCATCACTTATGCACTCAAGATAGGTGTCTAGAATTTGTGGCACAGCAATTAATAGCTGGTCACTACTCTTATTGCAGTGCTGGGATTTTTTTATACATGTTCTATGTAGTTCGTATGTATTTACAAGTGACCAGACCTATAAAATGTCTGCCTCTACAATTTATATCTAGTTCATATGTAGTTAGATCTGTAAAATGAAGTGAGCCCCCCCTGGTGCTGGGATTGGCTTCAGCAGACCATGTGACCCTAAAGAGGAATAAGCAGGTATAGAAGATGAATGAATGAATATTAGTGGCTCAACTGCATGGAAATATAAATGGGTTAAAGATGGCTCATAAACATATAGTTTAATTTCAGGACATTTAAAATAATTTTATCAAATTCATCAAAATGAAATGTAATGTAATGGCAATATTTCCAGCTATTTCAGTCTGATACAAGGGTGCAATAATGATATATAATAATGTATACTATGGTATCAATACAGTATTGACCTGCATTGTACCTATGTCCATACATCTTGACCTTTGTAATTGTGCAGTGGATCTTTCCATAGTTGCCAATTTGGTCTGCTAATATCTTGTATATCTGTTTGCAGTTGGCTAAGCTATAAATACTCTGATGATTATAGCTGGGTCAGGTGGTTAAAAATCATCATTGCTGATATCATGGAACTCATTCAAGAAGGTCAACTCACCACTCAGCTGCTCCGCACTGAGCACCATTGATTTGTGGCCTGTACATGTCTCCTTTTAATGTTTCATAAGTATCTCATGTATTTTAGGTTGCTATATTGTGGTTTCTCTCTCTCTCTCTCTGTCTCTCTGTCTCTCTCTCTCTCTCTCTCTCTCTCGTGTGTGTGTGTGTGTTCAGCTGTTTGTGATGGACATGCACAGGCATCAGTGCTGGCATACAATTAGTACCACCACTCTCCATATTTAGCTTCAAAGAGTGCGAGCAGTGAAGTGTAGATGTGGATATATCTGTCTGCATGCCCTTCTCTTTGTGACTCAACTCCTGAGTTATCCTGGGCCAACAATACAGCTGCAAACTGTTTTCACAGGAACACTTCCAATGAGCTGTCAGTTGCCATACATGTTCCCGCATAAGCTACTAGTTAATGATTTTAACTTCATTCTTAGAAAAATGTGCTTCATTGCTAATGAAGTACTGCTCTAGGTTGCCATGGTAATATATACCAAAGTTTTACATGGTTGACAGACATTTAGACATATATGTGTAGATGTCTCCGGTGCTACCATATTGGTCTGGGTAACTTGCCATGAACTCACAGAAGACTGGACCATTTTGCATTGCGGGACACAGGTAGACTGCTTATTTTGCTTCTAGGTCAGGCCAATATGGTGGACACATTCAGGTATTATACCAATGGGTGTCTACGGGTGACCAGACAAAAGATAATGATTCCCTTCTATAGATCTCTTTTTTCAGGCAGTATGTCTTCAAGACGGTAGTCACTGGTATCATTATTAGTATTACTATTTGCCAGTGGTACTGTAAAATAAGGAAATGTAATGAAGCAGTTAACTTGAATATCCAGGAACGAAAACCTTTGAAAAGATAGAAAGAAAGAAATAGAAATGAGTGTGTTTGTGTGTTTGTTTTATATGAGTTGTTAAGGGATTGATATGTTTATAACTATGATTTATACTTTGTCATGCAAAAGAATAAGTTCCGGAAAGTATACATGCAAGTGATAAAGTAGAAGAAGCAGTCACTATGTGATGAGTGACTTCAATGTATGCATGCCAGTGAGAGCATATCTGACCAAAACTATATCTCCATATTTCTAACAGGAAAATAAATGTGTTGCACAAGATCAAAGCTTCATTCTTGCTCCTTTAACACACTTTGGTGCTTACAGCTGGGACATGTAATACTAGAATGCTTGTGCCACATGTGTTTCTGCTGCTAGCCCTATCGTTCTACATTATCTTTGCCTTGCCTTTGATAGTGGCCTTCACAATAAAAGCTTTGTTAATAAATTATTGAAGGTTTCTTTGTCCAGGAATGCCAGAAGGGCTTTTAAAAAAACAGTGACCAGTATGAAAGTTCAACATTTCAATTTTGTCTCATGTCTCAGTGTCCGTACAGATACAAACATTTAAACTAGAGTGACTGTATGATGTCAAATGACTCTGTCAACGGATCACTGTGTTTTTGCTGAGAACCACACTCAGCTTTGGAAAAAAATAGGTGAGACTCCTAATATAGCTTCACTAGAGACATGTGCATTACAATTGTTTTGTGCCTGTGCTGATCTGTACCCATTGGTTGCCTAAATGAAAATCAACAGGGAATGTGATGTGCAGCACATGCAATGCTCCAGCTAGTTGTCATAAACGTGTCCCAGTTTCTCCTGGGCATTAGACAGGGATAGATTGAGATTTTTTGATCGAGAGGCATTGGCTCTGAGCAGCAGCAAATGTTTTAAATCCCCTTTGGACTGGGGGATTTAATAGGGTAACAATTGAGGTGTGTTCCTGTACTAGATGTGACCAGCTGATGTGAACAGTTGATCACAAATTATGAGTGAGGATACATGAGACATGATGAAAAAGACAGGATGAGAAATAAAGCTACAGGGCTAAGCATGTAATATAATCTGTTTTTTTGCATGTGTTATTCAAATTTCCATTAGTCCACTCCTCAAGGACTTTTATGTTAGCTTCAATGTTGAGAAACAAAACAAACATGAACATGATGAATAGAACCAACCCAGTGACTAATAGTGATACCATCAGACCACCAAAGATACAAAGAGCCATACAGAACCGTATTCAGTCAGTCATTCCTAGCATAATAATTGTCATCATTATCCCCATTCTCATCATCACTACACAAGCACTACTCTACTGCTGTTAGGTTGGCACTAATGTTTCCATGGCAACTGCTCAAGTGCAGTGTTTTAGCTTTTCCAGTCCAGTCTAAAGATAGAGCCCTTATAAACACACCAGTTGGGCAGCACAAGCACTCTCATTTTCACCATAGACAGAGCTATAGTGGCTATAGAGGAGGTTTATAGAATACTTTTACCCCCAAGTGGCAACTTAACATTTTAGATGAGAAGTCTACATCAACATTTTTAGAGGGCCCTGGTTACAGAAAATTGGAAGTGATAGAAATTTAACATCAACATTTGTGTGATGAGAAGTCCAAAAATGACTTAACTAGATATGTGAATCAAGGTCCCATATCATAGAAAGTCAGATTTAATTGCTTTTTGATTGTAATGTAGTAGGGCCAGGTACCAAACTTTGGTTATTTTATGGCACTGACTGAATTGCTTTGGTTTGTGTTGTTTGGTTGGAAATTTTGGCTCCAACAGAGTTAATATCATGCTGCTGGTTATCGTTGGTTTAACTTCCATCCACTGTAGTAACACTGAAAAGGTTTTGGACTTGATCAATCCCTTAACTTAACACAGTGACAAGAGCATCTCATCACACAGACTTCTGTATAGAAGACTGTTAAAATTAGAGATATACCGATCCAATACCCACATTGGATGTCGGCTCCGATACCGACCAATCAGCTGGATCGGATATCGGATGAAAGATGCCAATCCAGTGTTCCGATCCAGTCATGCATCTAGTTACTTTGATTCTATGTTTGCTACTGGTTACGCCATCACGCAGAGCAGCATTCAAGTAAACAGTAACATGGAGCCACCACCAGACCAAGTCATTTGGAAACATTTTAAACTTAATAAGATAAAAAATCCGACCGCTGTGTGCCATATTTACAACATGAAAATTGTGAGGGAGGTAATAACGTTGCTAAATAAACACCACAAACAGCAACTCTGACGTGTGTCCCAGACTCTGAACGACACATTAATGAACAAGTCACTAATGAAGGATTTGTTTATCACAGTGAGAAGTTCTGCATAGAGGGAACGTGTTGGTCTGATGAATCAATGCTTCCTCTTCACAGTAGCAACCATACACCAGGTAAAAAACACTAAAGAAAGTCCGGCACAAAACAGAAAAAACATGAAAAAACACCTAAGTAACACATATTCTGGACTCTAGGACAGACTTTTTTTTCCATTTGCCTGTTTTTTTCATTTCATTCTTGTATCAGGATGCAGTGCATGCGTTTGGAGCTTATCGATATCACACAGCAAATGCTTTTATTGCATTTGTTAAAGCAGGAAATAAAACCTATTCCGGACTGTATGTACCTTTTTACATGGTCCTAATATTCCTTTAGTAATATTCCTTGGAGCCCTTTGATATCAAAGAGAAAAAGCTTTTGTGGCAAATGTTGAAGCGGAAGCGATAGACAAGCAGTTTGTGGAGGAGACTGTAGACCACCATGGCTGAACTGACCAATCACAGCCCTTGTTGTTCATGTTGATGCAACAACAGCGCAGTGCATCCATGTGCTGACCTGCCAGTTAAGCACATTTTTAAGTACATTGCCCCGTTTCCTGTTTATATCACTTTAATAAATACACTCCGTTTCTCTATGAAACTTTTCGTATTGTTAAGATGATAACAGCACATAGTGAACTAATGTCTGTCTGGTAATTCGACTTCATACCCACACACATTCATTCATTCATTCATTCAACAGTAGTATCGAATCGGTAGCGGATATCAGCCGATACCCATGGATTGGTATCGGATTGGATTGGGAAAACCTGGATCGGTACCTCACTAGTTAAAATAAAAGCCTGCAGCTTCCAACTTGCTGTTTGCTTCTGCATACTAAAACATAATAATAGGTTACATGATTGACAGAAACAGAAATTATCGAATGCAAATATACTAGTTACACTGGATTCTCTCAGGTGTTCTCTTTGGAAATGAACACTAAATACATTCTTGCTTTACACAGTGTTATGTATTGATATATTAATAGGTCATTTCAGTTTGTAAATAGGTTATTTTGTCAACATGTTTTATGTAGTAAAACTGATTTGTGTGTATAAAAATGGTGACTTGCTGAAAGATATAACAGAATATCTGAAACAAACAATTAAGACTGTTTAAACTGATTTTCATATTGTGAAACTGCTACAAGTGTAAAAAATGCAATAATAATAATAATAAAACTAACTATTTGTGTATTAAGTGATGCAGATGACATGTAGCGAACACAGTGGGTGTGAATGATTAAGACAATGCAACAAAGACAACAGGATTGGTACATGTTGAAATGTCTGTTGAAGCTGTTGAAACGTGGCAGCAGGGGTTTGTGTGTGTGTGTGTGTGTGTGTGTGTGTGTGTGTGTGCGTGTGTGTGTGTGTGTGTGTGTGTGTGTGTGTGTGTGTGTGTGTGTGTGTGTGGTGTGTGGTGTGTATTTGAGACGCAGTAACAAGGTGAATGAGTTTTAGCAACTGTGGGCCTGTAAAAATAGACTAAAACTAAATATGAATAAATAGGAATTAAATTAATTGGACCTATGATGTTGACCCATGTTTGTGCCAATAGGGGCATTGGATTAGAAAACACAGTCACATGATCAAACCACATATTTATTCGTGTCATTTAGAGCAGTGGTTCTGACCCTGTAAACAATGCAGAGGCCAAATAATAAGTTCCCTGAGCAGTTTTTATTTTACGATAATAATTTAACATTCAGGACTGAACTGAATGCAACGCATACAGATAATGGCCAGAAAGTCAATTTTTAAAACTTCCTAATAAATCCTAATAGACTATATAATCAGCAATACAAACATGAATTCCCCAGAAATATACACAACAGGAAAGAATGACTTCATCAGCCAACGGCATGCCTCCCCTGCCACATCACCATGCCACATTCTCCACCAGCTCTCTAATGAATGGAAATATATGGAGCATCTGAGCTGGCATCAGCGGACCTGATGTAAGGTTTCTTGTGTCTCTGAAGAAGCCATCATAACACATCCTCCCACTCACATGCTGTCCTGGAGAGGAATTATGTGGGCAACTATGAGCAACAACAAAGCAGCGAAGATTTCACCAAACGATAAAGATTTTAGGCTACTGGAGAGAAATCTCCACAGAATGGCCTGCAGCTGTTTGACGTTAAAATAAAAGAATATATCTTGAACCATGGATGCAGTAGTTGAACAGCATAACAGGATTGAAGAAGTGAGAACACACAGAATCACACAAGGCAGAACAAATCAGACAAGAACAGCACTTGTATACTGAACATGATTGTATCTGACATGAAATGCAGTTGACACAAATAAGGTATGGAACTAATATCACTTTTCTACATGTTTCTACATACAAGTAATGCCTTGTTGAACAGGTGTATTGATAAAATAGTGTTTTATTACTCACAAAGGTTTTAATGTACCTGGAGTAACAAGTTGAGTTGGTCATTAGCCCTCTATTGAATAGTGTGGCCATATGAAAATAATTACTTTTGCTTCATTTTTCTAAAAAGTCGTGATATAAAATCTATGTTTTGACAGTTAGGTGTGAAAAGGGGGCTTTTATTTTTCAGGTAATACAATTTATGATATTCTCAGAGTCAAAGTCTCTTTAAAAAGTGGGGGACTCAATGGAAATGATGCACCTTGTCTATAGCAGCATAACTAGTCCTAGTCTAAGACAGCCATAACTAACTAATTAATCTAAATGGTCCATGTTGTTCCATGTGTTTATTCTCTGCCTCACCTCCCTCTGTTCTCCTCCCTGATAATTTTTGTACTCACCTGTTCCTCATTGTCTTGTAATTACCTGCCGTATTTAAACCAGCCTGTTTCTGTGTCCCCTTGTCTGTTTATTGTCTAATTTCATGTGAGTGGGTTCTGACAGTGTGCTAGTAAAGTTGGTCTGTTTTTAGCATTGTGTTTATTTCATTTTTTGTGTGTATTTTTGCCCTGGGATTTTTGTTCGAATTATTTTAGGTAATTTGCCCAGGCATCCTTTCACTAATAAAAATCATTTTATTGACACTGCATTATCTGCTTTTGGGTCCGCCTTTAAAACCTGACATATTCTTAAATGCAGATAGTCTCTGTCAAACTAAGAAGATGCTTTTACAGGAAAGGAGCTTGATAGTTGAAGGCTTTGCCCCCGTTTTACTTTTCAAGATTCTAGGATCCTCTAATAAGTCTGCATTGTGGGTGTGGGTTTTTAAAGAGTAACTTAACTCCAAAACTACTTTTTTCATTCTAAAACTGAGCTGATATGGGAAAAGATCTGAGCAAAGCCCCAAATGTCTTTAAATCCTGGAAACACCTCTGCATTCCAGTCATTAAAATTTCACATATTCCCAAACAAAGTTTAGTAATAGTAATAATAATTATGATTTAGATATGATTTATCTTTCTAAATTTGCAAAATCAGAGGCTTTCAATGCCCCTCTGTTGCTATGGTTACTCATTTTAGAACAGGCTGAAAAACAAGTGAGGTTCAAAAGAGGAACAAGACAGTTTCCCTGAAACAAAATATGAGAATCAATGGGCATCCTGCAGCCAGTCAGAATCCAGTATTCACCCAAGCCATGGTATAATACCATATTTATTTATCATCTAACATTTCCTTGTCTTTTTCTCTCACATAGTAATCACACTTTTATTTCATTAAAACACATAATGTGAGCAGCACAGTGGGTCAGACTGTAGAACACGTCTATATGATGGTGTAAATAAATGAATCAGTAAGGTAGTGACTAAAAACATAGACTCCTACCGTCAAGGAATCCTGTCACATCTAATTATAATGTAAATAACTGTAAAGAGACATACAATAAGAAGTGAGCTTTTTGCCTCCGGGAAATGTAAAAGGTTTGTTCTGCTGGGAGTAGTTGAGGGAAACACTGGAACAGATGGATGGCGAGCTGGACAAAGTGGGAAGGAAGACTAGAAGAGCAGCAGATGGGTGAGCTGTTCTTCAGCAGCACATAGCAACAGCTGAATATCAAGCTGCTGCTGGCACGTCTGAAGGTGCAAAGCTGTAGATGTACATTTTACACTGTGTCATTCAATGCAATCAAGCATATTAGAGGACTCAGAGTTGAGAAAGAATCATTGCTTTACTTGTCCAGGCAAGAAATAACATGACAGTATATGCAATGTAATGAAAGAAAGGAGTTTCTCAATTTTAAAATGCATAAAGAGAAATATTTATTAGATAGTTTGATTTTTAGTATCTGCAGTTGTCATTATGGTAATACTAAGGTGGAAATATAACTGAGGAAAGTACATGTTTGATAGAACTATCCAGAAAAGCATATGATGTATCAAAGAAAGGATACCAACTCAGCCATGGAGGGAACCTGGATGGAAAAGCTTAATAAGATTTTATTAACCCTTCTCAGGAATGTGGAAAATTATTATTATTATTTATTTCATTACGTTTTTTGTGGAAATGAAATCATTACCATATTCTCTGGGACTGCCCCATTCTCAAAAAACAGTTAAGATAAGTTAAGATTTTTACAAGATTCTTTTAAACGTCAAATACATTGAGAATAAGACCATATTTTTTGGGTATGTACCCCAAGAATGACGAGGAAAAGGAATATATATTTATATAATAGTATTAATTATATATTAATATATAATAGAATATTTTTGGTGGCTGGGAGTGGTTGTCACAAGACAACCCAACTTTGAAGACAGATGGAAATTACAATGGATATTTCCAAAATTGAAAAAAAAAGTTACCATTAATCAGTTTTCACAAATCACTGATTGTAAAGAAAAGATTACTCTCCCATTGTGTAGTGTATGTTCATTTTTTTTCTATATTAATTAAAAAAATCTATTCTGACAATTTTTTTTTTACATTAGTAACATGATATATACAAACTTCATCTGAAATATCTTCTGTTAAGGTTTGTCTCATGCTAAATATAAATAAAAAGTATTTTTTATCACTGGCAGATAATTTATCTTAGTTCTAAGGTCAATTTGGTCTTATTTTAAGACTTTGGCCACAAGGGTTGTTTAAAAACAGGAAAGTTTCCATTTTTCCTTATTTTCCTTTGTTGAAGAACATCTGTCATTGCTTTCTTGTATTTTCTATTCTTTAATATTTAGCAACACAAAACCATAGATTCCAATCTTTGAAACATCCATTAAATAAATTAAATAGTTAATAGTGGTTATCAGCATATTCTTGTATGAATCTCTAGATATCTGTGATGATATTACATGTTTTGCTGCAGCATTTAAATAATTGACACTAACAACAATACTATTACACTATTATCAGTGGAGAGACAATTATCTAATATAATCAGTCAGTCAGTCAGTCATTTTCTATACCTGCTTCTTCCTCATTAAGGTTGCAGGGGTCTGCTGGAGCCTATCCCAGCACATTACGTGAGAGGCAGGGATACACCCCAGATGGTCGCCAGCCACTTGTGGGGCACACACACCATTCACTCACACACTCACACCTACAGGCAATTTAGAGTCTCCAATTAACCTGAGCATGTTTTTGGACTGTGGGAGGAAACCGGAGTACCTGATGAAAACCCACGCAGACACAGGGAGAACATGCAAACTCCACAGAGAAAGGTCCCAGACCCAGGACCAAGGAGGTCTTGAACCTGTGACCTTCTTGCTGTGAGGCAACAGTGCTAACCCCTGCGTCACCATGTCGCCCCTAATGTAATCACATTTAATAATAATAATAATAATAATGATATTAATACTACATAGATAGATATAATCTTCACAATTGGTCCTTTGAGGGAAACCAGAACACTGATGTGGCCAACAAAACAATTACAAAGCGAGTTGAAGTACTGCTTTATTTTACTCTCTACAATACTCTGCATCAGTGGTGGAAATTTGGCGGCATTGTACTCGGAAGAACCATATTTATAGTAGATGGTGGGGGGGAATGCACACCCCACACATATCTGGAAAATGTCTTATTTCTAAAAAAATGTTCTTGATTCAGGCTGAGAAGTGTATAAATAATCACAAATCAGGAGTTTTGAACTGCTGTAACCAACAAAAGTAAATGCTTTCATCCACCCCCATGTACATATACATAAGGGCCCTCATTCCACAGCCCCCTTGCTGTCACACATCCCCCCTTAATAACACACAACCTGGCAGTGTACTGACGATGTAAGCACATTCATTCATAGAAGCTGCTGTAAGTGCGACATTTTAACATATGCTTGTTAAATTGCTGGGACTGGCAGTCCATTCCATCACTGCTTTTACAAACAATGACAGGGAAAGCCATGACGGGTCATTCTGAAGCTGCTATGGGTTTCCACAGAAAACTAAAATAATGGTTTAAATCAATGCCTAATGAATCTTTATCCATACAAATGCCTCAATGCAAGCAGGTAGCATTTTCAGAGCTTTAAATAGACATACAAAGCCCTATTTTGATGATGCAAACACATATCGTATGCTGTGTTCCATTGCATTTGGAACTTGGAAAAATCTGACCTCTGAATTGGGAAAAGTGCTATCTGTGTAAAGGATGATGAACAGCTCTGGGGAGAACCAGTGTTTGAAATTAAAAGCTTAGACATATGAACATTCACTAAAACCCGCTGGACTGTATTAGTTAAAAAGTTTAAAAGCAACAATAAAATCTGGTCAGGCAATGGAAAATGAGAGGAGAGTCTCTCAATTAAGATGTAGGGCGATGTTTTATCAAAAGCTGATAAATAGTCAGCAAATAAAAGTCGGGTGTGGGAATCTGTTTTTCCAGGTGCTGTAGATTCTGTCTAGAATAAAAAGGTGTGAAATTCAGACTTGCACTGATGGAAATTAGCAATTACAGTTGTGTTTCAGTTCTACAAATTTTGTTCTCTCCCCCATGCAGTTTTGGTAAATCCCCAAATTAAAATGGAATTGAATAATTTGCATCCAATTTTGTATGAACTGATCAGTACAGTATCAGTTTATAGAAGTATAAGCGTCCATTAGCCCCTGTTAACACATCTGTATGACATCTAAACATCACTGTATACAGCAATCATTATTGCAGAAAGTATGGTCTGTAGCAAATGTTGCAGCTGCTAGTGCTTTATACCAGTAATGTGATGATGGTATATTCGAGAAATCTGTCAGACAGACTTTCACAGGAAAATATTAAGAGACAAATAGTGCCCTCAACTGGCTATAATGGTATATCACACCACACTCCTACCTCCTCTTTGTATATGTGACAAGTCTGCTTATTTCTGTTTGGCTGAACCTGCATCTTGTGACCATCCCCCCAGGAAAGGAAACCTTTCTTTATTTCACAGGTATATAGGCTGATCACTGGCCTTTGTTCTGATCTCTTCTTTCCACGCTTCACCAGCAGAGCACAGCTGTGTTTTTCTGCTCTACACAGCAGGAGAAGCTGCAGGACAGAAACCTTCTGCAGGTTCTCTGCTCTCAAGGCAAAATGCAGCCACTACAACTTCAGCTTCTCACAGACCTGCAAGTGACCAAGGACTCAATGATGTGAACCTCTGAGGCAATTCAGGTCTGGTTCTTCCAACCAGCAAGAAGGATCAATAAGAAGCTACACAGCTGAAACAACCTCCTTCAACCAATCAAAGAAGCAGAACCAAAGAGCAACTCTCCTCCTTCCTTTCACTGGTAACATGACTTGGACAGAACAGAACATTAACAAACATGGTTAAACAAGATGGATGAACTTTTTTAATGTTTAGATTTTAGGCTACAGTTCTCTGTGTTTTAGGCTTGAAGGTTTAGTCTGATGTTCGTGTCCCAACCTGCATGATAATAACCTCTCTGACACAACACCTTGATACACACACAAAAGTGATGTTAAGTCTACACACACACACAGACATGCATTGATATGGTATATCGGCCACAGATATTTTCACACCCATGGGTCCAGATGCTGCCCTCTCCATGTGTCAACAAGTATAAATCAGGCCCATAATCAGCCTGGTGGAATTGGTGATTTTTCATTTTTATGAAAAACAGGGGGTATGTTGAGCCTCAAATGCTTCATTTCTTGCATTCTGGTGATTTTTTTTTTCAATTCAATAAATTTCTGCATTTCGGTATTTATTCATGGTGGAAATCAATTTGTAAGAGAAAAAACATTTGAATACTGGTGACAATTTAAAATATAACGTCTGTTGCCAAATGATCAACCCCACTCAGCTGCTCCAAATATTAACATATTTACAGCAATAACTTGGATGCCGTACCAAAACAGGAAGAATCTTCAATAAGACAGGAACATTCTCTCATATCTCTCTCTTATCTCTTCTTATCTGCCTCATCTGAACTGACAGTCCACCCACAGGCTCAGATGGAAGACAGACAGTTGTGTTCTTGTGGAGGGGCTTGCCCAGAAAGCCCAATTTCAGCAAAAACACAAGCAACACACAAGTTATACACCAAATGAAAGCTTAGGTTCTGGAGTTTCTAATGATGCCAAGCCAGAAATCTTGAGTACTATCTGAGAAATGTATCAATATATGATGCTGGTTTGTTCAAAAGCACATTTTCAAAACAAATTACAAAACATTTCAAGAATTGTTCCTGTTTGCCAAATTCTGAGAAGAATTGTTATATTCATGACATTTTCTTAGGATTTCCTGTGGCCGGCAGGGAGCATGGAGCAGAGGAAACGAGAGTGGAAAATTACTGGCAGAGCAGCAGAGTAATGGCTGTGACAGAGATATTGATGTATGCTGATTTTATAGCAGTTTGTGCATGGACATTTTTGTCCTGAAGGTGCCGAACGGGTGCAAAATTTGAGAGTATAAAAGTGATGTAACATGTAAGAGTAAAAGTAAGCCCAAAATTAAAAATCACAGATTTGCCCTAATGGGTTTTACAGTTTGTACAACACAACATCTCCTGTCCTTAGACCCTCTCATCATACAAGGAAAAACTTCCATAAAAAAATTTTAACAGGGAGAAAAAAAATGTAAGAAACCTCAGGAAGAGAAACAGAGGAGGATCCTCTACCAGGACAGACAGGCTGCAATAGATGATGTGAACAGGAGGGAAACAATACATTACAATGGGAAAAATTGAGTATGACATTAAATATATAACATAAATACATTGAATTGTGGTGTATGTGGAGGATGAGGCAGGATCCATTGCAGCCACCAGATGAACCAGGACAGCATCAGACCCTCAGCACCCAAAGGCTCCTTGTTGTGGCAGCTTGTTCTGTGAATGAGGAAACACAGCACAGGAGAGAGAGAGAGAGAGAGAGAGAGAGAGAGAGAGAGAGAGAGAGAGAGAGAGAGAGAGAGAGAGAGAATCTCAGAGTATATAGGAGCATAACAATGTTCTAGGCCAGCCAGGGCCAGCCCTAATTAGCTTTCTTCAACTAAAAGAGAAGAATTTCTGCAAAATGTCAGGACAAAATTTGTAACACAGCCAAAGTGATCAAAAAAAAACAACAACAAAAAAGTTGATAACAATGTATAAAAATGTCAGAGGAGGACATGTAGGTTAGAATCTACATTGTCTACAATCATGTCATTGAAAAAAAAACATGAGAAACATTTAGTTGTTTTATTTAGAGTAAAATATGTCAGTCATAGACTTGGGCAACTATAATTGCCAGTGGGCTTAAATGAATATAAATAAAAGTCCATGTTCTCTCTCATACTCTGTTGTGTTGTTTTGAGCTTATTGGCCACATTTCTGCTCAGGAGCAGAGTGAATGTTGCTCAGCTGCTTCTCTGCACCATCTATTAAGAGCTGCCACACAGCTACTGATCCCTCCCTCTGAACAGCACATGTCGTGCTACACTCTGACCACCTCTCAGCAAGTCTTAGATGGCATCAACTTACCCCTTAAAATCCCAATGTGCTGTTTTTCTACCTAACAAGGTGAGGGACACTGCCTCTGGTCAGAGCTGCCTACATGACAAAGTGCTGGGGGTGAGAAATGGCAAAGGTTGAATAGAAGAAGTTGATCAAATTAGCTTCTCAGGAAATAGTGTATAAGCCTGAGAAATCAATGTTTTCACTGGATCTCATCTCATCTTCTATACCTGCTTATTCCTCATTAGGGTCCCAGGGGTCTGCTGGAGCCAATCCCAGCGCATTACGGCGAGAGGCAGAGATACACCCCAGATGGTCACCAGCCCATCGTGGGACACACACACCATTCACTCACACAACCACACCTAGAGGCAATTTAGAGTCTCCAATTAACCTCAGCATGTTTTTGGACTGTGGGAGGAAGCCGGAGTACCCGGTGAAAACCCACACAGACACGGGGAGAACATGAAACTCCACACAGAAAGGTCCCAGACCCAGGACCAAGGAGGTCTTGAACCTGTGACCTTCTTGCTGTGAGGCAACAGTGCTAACCCCTGCGTCACCATGTCGCCCCTAATGTAATTACATTTAATAATAATAATAATAATAATAATAACGATATTAATACTACATAGATAGATATAATCTTTGGACAAAGGACAATTGGTCCTTTGAGGGAAACCAGAACACTGATGTGGCCACCAAAACAATTACATACTCAAAATAAAGCTAGTTGAAGTACTGCAAGCTTCTTGCTGTGAGGCAACAGTGCTAACCACTGCACCACCCTGTTGCCCATTTTCACTGGATAAGAAACCTATTATGTATTTATGACACAGCATCATTATTGGCTGTCAGTAGAGGGAACCAGATTTTTCTAAATGACTAAAATGTGGAGAAAATACGAACAACCTAAATACAGAGAGTGGTGAGTGGTGGCAGGATGAGTGAAGATTCTTTTATTTGCATAACCAGGCAGGACCACAGAAACAGCAAAACAAGACAAAAAATAAAAAATAATAATTAGTGATGAGAGACAGGTGAGGAATGAGACACAATAAAACAATAAATAACACAACAATCATGCTTTCAAAGAGGTTTATTGAAAGAGATATTTTGAAATGTTATAAAGTTCAACCATTGTTAATATTATCACACAATCAGAACCTGGAGCTGCACCATTTCCCTATCAAACTCAATTCAACATTTGATATGAATAATGTAATATGCAGCACGTTCTCATCCTACCATTAGCCATCTCATTATGATTCTCCAATAATATTCCAGGGACCTCCACAGAGTATATGTTGTGAAAATGATCTTCTATACAAAACACCTGTGGGAGTTTTTCAGTACTTTTCAGAAAAAATGTGATTTAACACCCTTTGCACTGAAAAGAAACACACAAGAGATGTAACTGCACTCAGACGTGTTGATAACAGACATTCTTAAGTGTGTAGCCCCCTCAGCTGCACCAAGGCAGGGTTTCTAGTATTTTAGATGCACTTGATTTAACTTTCCAGGTCTAAGAGTTCCATAGATAAGGTAAATCAAGCGTTCCTTATAATTTGGGAAACAGTCAACAGTTCTGCCCAGGACTTGCCACACATGCATCACTCCATTACAGTGGTTTGCAACCAAAGATACAAATATACAATATAATGTTGTATCATCTAGGATCACTATATTTGCAGCTATTCGGTATCCTCCTTTTGCACATCCTGGAAGTAGTATGTTTTTTATATACACATATCTATGCATGGCAAAATATGAAATCTTAACAAGTAAAAATAACATGATTTTGGTCCACTTAGTCCAATATTGAGTAACATTCTCTTGAAATATCTTATTCCATTGGCCGATAATTTTGCTTATTTCAAACTTTTTTTTCTCTTGATTTTGGACAATTTAGTTCTGTTTCCTTAAAACAAATGAATTGTTTGACTTTTTTTCTTAATGTTGTCTTTTTTATCTCATATTGTGTCATTTTCGATTTGATTTCATTTTATTGCAGTACACACACACACACACACACACATACACACACACACACATATATATATATATATATATATATATATATATTGTGTGTGTGTGTGTGTGTGTATCCAGAAGAATTCTGTGTCTACACAGTTTGCAAGCATACAGAAAAAATATGCTGCTTTGCACGTAAAACCCCCTCATTGTTGCATGATTTTAAGTGCAGCATGCAAATAAAAGTGTGCACAATATTAAAATCCTAGTCATCCTCCTCCTCATCATCATCATCACATTGGACAGTATTGTCCACATTTTTGTCTTCTCAATAAGGTGAATATTTCCATAAGAAATTAGAGCATTAGATTTAGTATATTTTCCTCTATAGTATTCTGCATTTCAAAGCATGCCAAAGACATTTTTCAGTTTCTGCATAGTGCTGGCTATATGAGTGCCAAAGTGTTGATTCCTTTACAAGTAAGTAGAAGTTTGTATGTACAGGCGAGGAGGGATAGAGCAGATCCAGTGTTGTGTAAATGCTACCAAACCCCCCTTTTACTCAAGTGCTCAAAATATCTATAAATACATGACCCAAGTCTGTCAGAAAGTTAAACAGAGCTCAAAAAAGCTCAGCAATATGGAAGAGCCATTAAGCAATGTGTGTGTGTGTTTGCATGCAGGCATGACTGTAAGCGTGTATGTTTGTGTTTGTGTGTTGAAATGCAAAGGGATATAAACCTCTAACTCTTCTAGTCTAACACACCCGTTCCCCTGCCCCTCATGGATGCAAATCCATTCTTTTTTTTTTTTTTTTTTATTTCAAAGTGCACCCTCTACTGGTATAATATGCAGTGTGCATTACATAAATGTATTCTAGCACTGGATATTCCACTAAGGTCTAATGTCACATACAAGGTCAATGAAAAACAGTCAAGAACAATCACATTCTAGACTTGAGGTCATAGTTCTGAATGTAAAGATACAGTTCAAGCCTCTAGGTGACTGTTATTGAACATAAACAAAAAAACTCATTACAGTACATGAGATGGCAAGGAAAGCCCACTTCTGTCAAATCAGAACCTCAGCACTGCACTGTTAACCCAAAAAAAAAAAAAAACAACAACAGAAAGATTCTCTGGTAAAAAGGTTCAGGAAACTCCAGATTCATTGGATATTTGCAGTTTGGAGTATTTATGACACCATCACAGCTGATTTTCTGTCAGCTGTTGGGGAACTGCCATGTTAGTGGAGGATTTGCAGGAAGGGGAAGCTGCTGCTGAAAACTGAGGACGAAGGCTGTGTCAGCAAAAATAAAGAGAAGGCAACAACAAGTAGATAATGGTTCAGTAGTAAGAACAACTCAGTAGTAGGTCAGTATCACTTCAACATTACAGCTTTGGACGCCCTTGCTCACATTTTACCAACAGACTACTACTACAAAAAAAGGGGATTCCAACAACACTGCAAACCGAGCATCTCCACCTTAATGATACAGTGACGTGGTGGAGTCAGCTTTCACCTGCTACAATCATTCTTTACACCACCACCCTCACCTTACCTTTACAGTAACCCTCCAGGTTGACGTTTTCACAGCTATCTTGATCACAATGTTAAAAATTATTGTCAAGTGGCTGTAAAAAATATCTCTGCTTGAACTTTAAAATCACAGATAACCCAGTTGCATTTACACCTTCATTTTGAGTCCAGTCAACATTCTGTTGTCTTTTTACCTAAATGATTTACTTAAAATGTACATTAGGGCCACACTAAGAGCAAAATAATTAAGTTACAATATTTGTAATTTAAGTAATTACAATTATAAAAGTAATTACAAGAATAAAGTAATAATATCAGAATGGAGTCATATTATGAGAAAAAAATAAGTAAAACATTGTTTTACAAGAATAAAGTTATAATATTTTGAGAAGAAATTCATGGTTTTATAAGATTTCCTCTTCAACAAGAGGCAATTTCTTTAAGTTTGTGTGGTTTTCTTGTTTACTCATACTTGATGCTGATATGTCAAAAGATGTCTTTTGTTGTTTGTGAAACCATCCAAAGTATAGTTTCACAAGATGCTCCACTCATAGTATTGTAACTTTAATTATGTTTCAACGAAGGATGCACCGAATATTTGGCGGAATATTGTAAAAAGCACCATATTCAGCCTTCAGTGGAATGAGTAAAAATGGCCTGTGATGCACAATAAAGAACTAGACCTGAGGATGGCAGCAATGCAACTGTTTGGATGCTGGCTGCCTTAAAACCCAGAAGAAGAAGAAGAAGAAGAAGAAGAAGAAGAAGCAGAAGGAGATAAGATGGAGGTATTTTAAAATGTCAGAGAGCAGGAATAGAATTGCAGTGAACGAAGGACCGTACCAAAACAAAGTGAATCATAAAGAAGGTGATGGAGTTCATGGTTTAGGACTAGATCAGCTGTTTAGTATGTGGCTTGTTGAACACATGGAGCCCAGTTACACGATACTGAACTGACGATATTTCTCGGATGTGTGTTTATTGCAGACGTTTCTTTGAAAAACATATCTAAAGGTATTTTATACTATTTATGCAATATTAAAAAAAAATATGAAAAACCTAACAACCACATTTGATATTCAGTATTTGGTATTCAGCCAAACAGCTTCAGCCACAGATTTACATTTTGGTGCATCCTTAATTTCAACATTAGTCTTGTATTACATGCTACTAAAATGTCATAGTGTGGCCCTAATACTGTGTTGTAGTAAAGAGAATTAATGTGAGTTTAAAATGTCACCAGTGATTATTGTAATAGTGTTTACTTTCTTTGGTTCGAGACTAAAGTGCAGCTTGACAAAGCGTGACATTACATGATCCAATCATGTACAGGACACACTGACAGGAAGTGAGTAACAGGCCACATGCACCATGTGTCTGGAATGTGGCTGCTCTGCATTTTGGAAATGATCCATTTAGAATTATTTATAGTGATATTGAATAATTTTATGGTTATTTCTTAACAAGCATGTATAACCACAAATATTGAATAAATATAGTATAATATAAGCATACATTTCAGACAAATTTCATAAATACAGTATGAACAACAGAACATGGGAAGAGACATGTTTACACACAGAAAAAAACAAACTTCACTTACTCCATCAAGTGACCTACTCATATCATATTAGGTATAAACCACAGACAACAAAAATAATCCTACAACCATCTCATCTCATTTTCTATACCTGCTTATTCCTCATTAGGGTCGCAGGGGTCTGCTGAAGCCTATCCCAGCACGTTACGGCGAGAGGCAGGGATACACCCCAGATGGTCTCCAGCCAATCCTGGGGCACACACCATTCACTCACACATTCACACCTACGGGCAATTTAAAGTCGCCAATTAACCTCAGCATGTTTTTGGACTGTGGGAGGAAGCCGGAGTACCCGGTGAAAACCCACACAGACACAGGGAGAACATGCAAACTCCACACAGAAAGGTCCCAGACCCAGGACCAAGGAGGTCTTGAACCTGCGACCTTCTTGCTGTGAGGAAACAGCGCTAACCCCTGCGCCTCCATGTCGCCCATCCAACAACCAAATAATAAATAAAATATTTCAGACCAGCGAGCAGCAAACTAAAATATCTTCACAATTGTGCATTAAAGAGGAAATCCAACACAGTGAAAGTGTAGGATGTGACTCACTTCCCTCTTTTCTTTTTGATTGGTTGGTATGGAGTTGCCAGGCGGAGCAAAATAAACCCTGTGACACAGATGACACATTCCTGAGTCTTTATTACAGATCTGCACTGTTTCAAAAATTAAAGTGCTAAAACGTGAAGAGAATGGGATTAAGCTGCTACAAGTCTCATCTGTTTGAAGGGTTTATTGCTCTTCAGCAGGCCTGCCCTCCTCCAATATGACTCATTTCCTTCATGCGGTACAAGAAGCGACACTTTGAATCAGGGAAGGCAATTTAAAGGTGTTAAACTATGTTTCCCCCCCCCTTCTTCTTGATAACTAACTATTAAAGTCCATTTCATAAAGGTATAATTGCACATGCTCTTGTTAATAATTTGTAGATTCCTACAATGGGGAAGCACCCTCTCCGACATGTAAAGGTGCTCATCTTATTGTGCCATTTTCTACCCGGTTTGTTCCTTTTCTTTTCCTTTTCTTTTTCCTCTGCTGTGTTCCATTCTTCAAAAATTGTTGTATTCTCCAAATAGTGTTAAAGAAATGTTAAAGTCAGTCAATTGTGTCTTTTCCTTCCTGTTCCAGTCATTTGTTGATCAGATGGTAAGTCTGCTTATAACTTAATATACATGATATTTAACAAGTTCAATAACTGTGCTTTAGCAGATGATTTTAGAACAGGTGATCAAACTTGAGCCGATCTACATGTACGTTAACTGGTTTGGATGCACAATCAGGAAAGAGTATTCATCCAGACCATGGCAAAAAGTCACTTCAACCACTACACTATACAGTAAGTTATGATACTGCATCATCACCATAGCTTCAGGTGGGGAGAAAGTGAAAATGCCATTATATTAGGGTTAGGTTGTGTTTAATTGTGAGTTTTAAAAGATGTACCCAGCTAACATATAACATACCCATAACATTAGCAGAACGCCAGGTTTCTATTTTTTGGGGAATTTGGGAACCCTCCCAACAATGTTCAAAGGTTGTACGATTGTTGTGCAAATGTTTTTTTTTTCTTTTTACTAAAGTAACAGGGTGACACGGTGACGCAGGGGTTAGCGCTGTTGCCTCACAGCAAGAAGGTCGCAGATTCAAGACCTCCTTGGTCTGGGGTCTGGGACCTTTCTATGTGGAGTTTGCATGTTCTCCCCGTGTCTGCGTGGGTTTTCACCGGGTACTCCGGCTTCCTCCCGCAGTCCAAAAACATGCTCAGGTTAATTGGCAACTCTAAATTGCCCGTAGGTGTGAGTGTGTGAGTGAATGGTGTGTGTGCCCCACGATTGGCTGGCGACCATCTGGGGTGTATCCCTGCCTCTCGCCGTAACGCGCTGGGATTGGCTCCAGCAGACCCCTGCGACCCTAATGAGGAATAAGCAGGTATAGAAAATGACTGACTGACTGACTAAAGTAACATACCCAAACTGTTCTTATTACGGTTAGGTTCCCTGTTGGAGGAATTGTGGGTAACCTTCCAACAGTGTTGTAAGAATGTTGTGCAAATGTTTCATTCAACTGACCTTTCCAAAATTATCTGAAAAGAAAATAACATTGTAAATATATATCAGAAAAACTTGCAGTTTTAACCACTAGAGGAACATTATGCAGAAATGTCTAATAAATGCTCCAAGAACCAAAGACAGATGTTTTGGGAACTACATTATGCTAGATAGGAAATGACATTTGGAGAGTTTCATTTTAGAGTTGGAGGCTAATCCAACTGTGTTTCAGTCACATAAAAAATCTAATTTATTTCAAATGATTTGATGACCAGCTATTGCCAATAATCTACCGAACCTGTGTAAACAAATCTGTTTCCACAGAACTTTTAATATTTATGTACCATGTTATTATTATATTGTATTTCATTGCTTTCTTTTTGTGTACATGTTTTTGTCACACAGTAATTGTCAGTAGTGTCAGTTAATGGTATAAAAAAAATCCACCATTTGGTACATATCTTGTTTTTGTGATCATGGTTCTGTACAGTAGAAAAGAAGTCAGTCAGTCATTTTCTATACCTGCTTATTCCTCATTAGGGTCACATGGTCTGCTGGAGCATATCCCAGCGCGTTACGGCGAGAGGCAGGGATACACCCCAGATGGTCGCCAGCCAATCGTGGGGCACATACACCATTCACTCACACCTACGGGCAATTTAGAGCTGCCAATAACTTGAGCATATTTTTGGACTGTGGGAGGAAGCCGGAGTACCCAGTGAAAACCCACACAGACACGGGGAGAACATGCAAACTCCACACAGAAAGGTCCCAGACCCCGGACCAAGGAGGTCTTGAACCTGGGACCTTCTTGCTGTGAAGTAACCCCTCCCCTACCGTGTCACCCCTAGAAAAAAGTATAAAATTGTATTTCCTTTCATTTGCATCAATTATTAAAAACAGTATAGTTGTGCTGTAATGGAAAGGAAAACAACCTTTTGATTTGTTGGAAGGAGTCAGAACACTTACAGACGGCCTGGTGTAAACTGTGTAGAAAGGAAATGGAACTAGCTCTTCTACCAGCAGCTACAACATCTGACCATATCAGTAATGTAATGGTTGTATCATTGTTCTGAAAGACAAAAGGAAGGTACCACCACACAAAGTGGAGGGGAAATATGATATTGTTTACCTACAGAGATAAAGGAGCATATTTTAACAATAGTGCTGCACTTTGTTAGGCTGGTCCGACCACACTCCTTTTATGTTCCATTCGTACAGAGTCTGTTTACTCTCCATTGACAACTGTTAGCTCACTTAAAGGAGGGTATAACTATTTGATCTGCCCAGAGCCAGTCTGGTTCTGCCATAACCAATCGCTAATGTTTGGTTGTGACATATGTCATGCACGGCAACATACCAGAACAAAACTCATCAAAGATTGTTCTTGCTCCAGCTTTTATTTCTGGATATTCTGCAATGCTGCTTATTATTCCACAATTGACAGAATTGCCTTGCTCGCATCTTTCTCCTTCTACTAAACTACAACCAACTCCAACTCAAACTAGCACATGAGCTCATTGTTCTCAGCCATGCCCTCTGTTCACTAATGGGACAGGTACATATTTCTGGAGAAAACCTGTGAATATATGAAAAAGACTGAGTAATAAAGGAAAATTAAAATTTAGCAGAAGTACGAGGATATGCCAGGAACAGCCAGACTGTTGTGGTTTTCTTGTTTGCCATTCTGACAGCAGCGACACTCCAGGGACATCAGGCTATTTTGCTAAGCTAACTAATATATATGAGCATGCTACAGCTAAGTAGTGCACTGCCACAATGTCTGAGTGGGACTTGTGCTCAAGAATTATTGTTCCGTACATCCGATCTGTAAGTAGATCAATAAACTATTCAGACAATAATTGTTTGGGTCATGTACCGAAGGAAACTCATGTACCAAACTGAATGTCCTGTGAGCGAGGTGCTGCAGTGCTTTGATGAATACTTTACTGTAAATGCTTTATAATCCAGGTAGATGATAAGTGAAGAATGGGACCAAAGATTTCCTCATCACTTCAACACATTACTGTACCATCCCTTGTTCTGAAGAAAACTGGTGTTGTTTGTCTGAGGGCAATCTGTATCACACAGTGTGACAGCACAGATATTATTTCTGCACTGAGCCACATGAAACCTGAGGAGTTATAACTAGTTTAAGTCTTTCAATATTTAAATATGGTTAACTCAAAAGCTATAAATTGACGGTAGGTTGGTTGTGACATTAATTTAACTGTGGTCTGTCAAACCAGTTGGTGCATGCAATGTGCATATGCTACATTTCTTATTTTACATTATTAATAAGGTGTGTTCAACAACTGTGTCCAAGCACATTCACGTCTCTCAGAGTCTGTCAGTGTGTCGGAGGGCTGCTAACAGTGTATGACAAAGGATGGGATGTATTTCTGTTAGAAACTATTAGAAAAAAAATTAAATGATAAATTGAATTAAAGGGCTACAGCCTCGTAAGCCTATTCACTTCGAGAAAATCTTGTTTGTTTTGTGCATGTAGATTAAAAAACAAACACAGACCCTGTCAATGTCTTTTTAGATGTCCAATAAAATCAGTTAGAAGTTAGAATCCAGTGACTCTCTCTATCTACAGTGTGAAGCAAACTTACTGTGCCATGCTCTGCAGATGGAGAAACAGAGAAAAAAACAAAAAAAAGAGGAACAAACACACAAACTAAAAGCTTTGGACTTGAATGTAACACATACACACACACACACACACACACAGATTAAAGCGCACTCACTCGCCTCTTTGTGCCAGTGTTTGCATATTGTTCTGTACATTAGAATAACAGCGCATTCGGCTGGTCATTTGTAAACTGGCAAACTTGTATATTTACAGGTGACAGGCTTGTATGTACAATGGTAAAAGCGTTCTGGGCGCCTGCTCAGGTGAAAAGAGTAAGGACCAATGAAATCTGAGGTAGCAAATTCAACCGTGATAAACTAGAAGCCACTGCGGACTTCGTCTCTTCACAGTGCTTGATGATCAAACATAACATTTCCTTGACTTTAACTCATAGCTCATGAAATTAGTAAGCTGGGATACTTGTTTACATATTTAGTTAGCATATATATATTATATCTTATATCATATTATATCTTTTTGGGTACAATTGTCTCTTGTAGTAAACTTGTAAGTTTGCCAGTTCACCTGTTTATGACACTGCCTGAGCATGCCATATGTTCTTCACTCTCTAGCAAATCTCTACAATGTTTATGGTAGGGCAGCTGATATGTTTGTCAAGAAAATTCATGGCTTTTAACCCTCTGGTTCCCACCCCTGAGGTGCAAACCAGTCAATCCAGTGTGCTCAAGGGAAGGGGGGGTAGGACTTTAGGGGAAGGAACCAATGACAAAATGGGACAGCAGGTTTCCTGTTAGGCCAGCTAACACTACAATTTACTAACCAGTTGAGTTTTTCGGAAGCTCCACGGACATATATCATTATATCAAGAGGATTTTCAGTGCGAGACGTAAATGGCTACTTGTTTTGTTATTAGTTCTTCCATTGTTGTCTTTGTTTGATCTCGTCAGTCAATCAATCGCTGGAGACAGCAGTAAAGGGATTCGTCTACAGGATAGCGTCTTTATGTGTGTTGTGCAGGGGTCACCATTGATGGACGACTGTTGAGAGGCCGAGCTTGTCTCCACTCTGCTTGTGGTTTTAGTTAAAGGATGAACCTTTGTGGAGTTTAGAAAGCTACTGGTGAAAGGAGAAGGGCCCTTTCCTTCACCTTCCTGCTTGGCTTCACTCTTTCTGAGCAGTGTGTCCTTACTTGAGAGGTCAGAGGTGGAGTTTTTGATGGTGAAAGATAGCTAGGTACCCGAAAGGTTTTAAGTGGTAGGTACAGTAGATGCCTCCAAAGTGCCATGAGGACTGGTGGAAATGGGACTGTCAGGGTAAACTCTCCTGCCCCTTCGCTTGCTGTATCCCTTCAACCCACCTTTCCTCCTTCACCTCCTTTTAGCTCCCCCCTGGGTCAGAGATGTGTCTCTGTGGTGTCCGTGAGTCCAGAGGTGTATGTGGTTCTTGGAGGGACAGCCTCCGTTGGGTTTCAGGATCCAAGGACGATACCTCAGCTCCAGCTGCTGGCTCAACCCCAGCCCCCATACACACCCCTGAACCAAAGTGGAACTCTGCTCTTAGGCTGGACCCCATCACGGACTGGGATCCCACGATTCCGCTCCCTAAATCGAACCCTAATCCTGAACCTGCTGCTGCCCCCATTCCCAGTCCAAGCTCCAGCTCCAGATGCTGCCCCAGGCTATCAAGGCCAGAGGGGGCTGGCTGAGTCTGGGGGGCGTTGATCAGAGGTGATTCCTGTGGTGGCAAAGAGTCGGCAGACTTTGCTTGGAACTCCTCAAAGTCCTGGGAATGCAAGATCTGTAGGGAAATGAAAGAGAGGTCAGTGAGACTGTCTTCTACTCTTTTTCTTGGTAGAATTCACAAAGTCTACTTTGGAGTTGTTTTCTATGTACTGTGATCTAAAACCCTTCAGTTCTCAGTGGCTTGTGTGTCACACTGATGATCAGTGCTTGCATTACATTGTTGTTCTCCCAGGACTAAACTGAAAAAAATGAAATGTTGGATCAAATAAAAAAGAAATCATTCATTTAATTTAAACAGATTTGCTTTGCTGATTCTGCAAAAAATCTGTTTAAACTGTTCAAACTGTTCATGTTGCAGATCATCCTCCCCTCTGTCTGATACTGTCCACTTTAGATCCTTGTGTTAAGTTATGATAGATAAAAGACCTGCTTCTGCTTTTAGTCCTTCACATGAGAAGATTTTGAATGGAGACTTTTATTTTGAAGAGTTTACAGGAAAGCATTCAAGGATATTTGCTGTTTGTTCAGCTATAAGTTCAGTTAGAGTTCAGTTAGTAAGTATGATGTTTGATTAAGAAACGCAGGTGACCTGCACACCTCCAACAGGACAATTATTTATTTTATCTTTTACTCCAGTCAGTGGCCATATAATGAAATCAGGCACAAGCTGAGATCAATTCAAGCCAAAATAGAAAAAAAACAACTCCTCAGAGGAGCCTGCAGCCAGTGTTTTTTTTTTTTTTTTTTTTTTTAACAGGGATCACTTCTATGTATGTTTAATTCATTATTTGAAACTTTGGGGAAGTTAAATGTGCTTCACCTGTGACAAAGAGGCCAGAGTGTCTGGCTGAACCAGTCTCTCTCCTGGACCTGGCCCTTGACCTGGACCAGCAAATGGTGAGGCCTGTGGAGGAGACAACATCTTGTTTTTATATAGCAGGATGCCTGGTATCCTGCTTCCTGTTGGTGTGTGACTTGTTCTATGAGAGAACATGATCCTGTGACAGTCATCATGTTGATAAATGCATACCTTGTGTGTGTGTGTGTCAGTTGTGTAAATATCTATATAGATAAGTATTGCAGAGCCAGTTTTATTATATTGTGCCATCTGCTTTTTTCCCAATGCTCACCATTGCTGGCAAAATAAACTTTTGAAAATAACCCACCTGGCAATCAAAATCCTCATTATAACCAGTCCTGATGTATCTCTTAGTAACACCTCATCCCTGACCTGAAGGTACCTAGTATCCAGTGTTGGGGTAGTTGCTAAAAAAAAAAACTAGTTACAAGTTACTAGTTACTTGTGAAATTTGTAACTACGTTACTTTACTAGTTACTGCATTTGAAAAGTAACTTCACTTCTTGTTACTTTACTTTCCAGTTTTTTTTAAGCAAATGTTAAAAGTTACTGCATGGATACATGGACAAATATCATAGCCTTTTCATCGCTTCAAGTATCAGTAAAAGCTTAGCTTGTTTAGGTGGGGTCGGTTCGTGAGTGTCTTCTTTAACAGACTGGCTAGTAGAATCTTTCGCCACAAGTTTTGTAGTGCGGTGCTGGGCAGTCAAATGTTTCATCAGGTTGCTCATTGAGTTGGCAGCAGATAAAAGATACCGCTCACCTGGACATAGAGTGCAATTCACTCTAATGTTTTTGTCCTTCGTAGCAATAAAGTCAAAATAGTGCGAGTATCGCCACTGGCTGAATCCCCCTGCCTCTGTCTCTGTGTCCTCCATTCTCCCTCTTGTTCCTACACACCAGCAACTACGTCACTCAACGCACTCAAATCTGGTTGCTGTGGCAACGGTGCCCAGACAAGCACACAGGCAGGTCCAACGACGGACAGAATGCATGCACCACTAAAACATATTAGAACTTTTTAGACTGACAAGAGTGCTTTGGGTAACACAGGAAAGCATGTTCCTAAAGTTTAGTAAAGTAGTGTAGTTACTGGGATTTTGAGTGTAATGCGTTACTGCACTTCGTTACCCGTGATGATAATATCGTTACTGTAATCCGTTACTTTGTAACTCGTTACCCCCAACACTGCTAGTATCACCCAGGAGTCTGATACCCACTCCACCAGAACTTCTGTTCCCTTCCCTCTGGCTGTAGCTACAGGCTACCTCAATGTAAAAAGACCCTCAGCCATTCCCTCAGTGTCCAAAGTGTGTAACTCAGTTTGTGGGTCTCAGGGTCTGTATTATGTTGTGTTATCTCTTTGTTTGTTGTTGTTGCACTGTTTGTGGAAAGAATTTCCTTCCAAAGAACAAACTAAACTAAGTGTGGACATTTTTAAAGTCACCTGTTGGATATGCTTTAAATCATGCTAAAATCATGTCTAACATACTTTTGTTCTGTGTGTGTGTGTTAGATTTATTACCTGAGGGGGTGATGAGACGGCGCTGTAGGCAGGAGGAACCAGGGCCATCTGTCTCTGCAGCAGCTGCATGATGGCTCCGATGTCTGTTGACATGCGACTCTCCAACCTACACACAGGAGATGATCAGCTGTTTGAGATGACATGGAGGACACATGCTCTCATTCATTTTCCCTGCTTCAATAGAAGCAACTGAGTTCTCCACATTTGAGAGAAATTACACTTTTTTGTTGGATATTGTTATGTCCCGTGAATATCAGTAACAATACCATATATTTCACCATGTTAAGAGCTAAGAAATAGGCGCACGTTGATGTCAAGGATCATAATTAGTCACACAATCACAAGATTTAAACAAAGCACTTATTATAAAGTGAAACCATAAATAAGCACACCTGGGTCTTGCAGTAGTCAGAGGCTATCACATTTTAATTAAGACCCTTTCAGCTGATCTCTAATGCTCTGTCCAACTTTCTGAAGTCCAACAGAAACTGCTCATATATTAATATATTCTGAGCACCTTGGGAATGGGCCACTAAACCCTTACACACTTCTACTCCTCCATCTAAACTTCCTCATACACATCTACAGTCCACTGATACAGCCAATCCAACAGAATGCCCAGCTAGTGATCAGAACAAGACCTGACAAAGAAATTCAAAATTCCCTTTTAGGAAATAAAGATCACCTCACAGGCAGCCACAGGTAAAATAAACTGTCTTGAGTCATCAGTTAAAAATAAAATGCATCAAAAGCATGAACAGTACCACACACACCTCGAACAAAAATATCATGCCACACGTACCTGTTGAGCTGCTTCTGCAGCAGGTCCAGGCGTGTATCCAGCTGGGTGCGCTGCTGGCGGTTCAGGCTGTGGCGCGGCGTGTTGAGGGGTCGGGGGGAGGCCAGGCTGCAGCTCGGAACCTCCTGGTACTGACCACCCCCCCGACTCTCCCCCCAGAAACTGAAGATGTTGGACACGCCTGAGAATGCACCTGTGGGAAGGGGAAGAGGAAGAGAGGAGTCTGTGTTGGAATGTGAAACCTTCTGCTGTGGGATACTACTGGATTGTACTTTACCTGACAGGGCATTGCAGGTGTTGCCGGTTTTGGGGTCTCCCTCACCCTCAGTGTTATCACTGAAGTGTATGGGTGTGGCCTGAGCCTGTGGATTCTCCATCATTGCAGGTGGAGGAGCGAGGCCTGTCACAACTGGCTCCTCCCCCTGTAAGTATGAGATCTGACATTAAAATCTTTTTTTTTTTTTACTTTTTATACCCTGGTGTTTAACGACCACATAACAAGTACAGTAAATATTTAAGAATCAGTTATGATGAAATAGTGGAGTTATACCTCATCACCACTAGAGTGTGAAGACACTGAGCTATGTGCCTCCCACTGTCTCTTAGATGCCTCCTCCTGTTTTTGGTTGTTGACTGCTTCCCTTTTTCTTCGCCGCATGGCCTTATGGGAGGTTTTTATTTCACCAGCATGTGCATCATCTGGACAAAGGTTTGCAAGGAAGGATAAAAACAAGAGAACTAACATTTCAAAGAAGCGTCTGGCATGAACAGCCTGTACTTAATATAATGAGGTTGTATTTCTTTAACCATTCCAACAGATAAATGGTTTTATCTGACAAATTTAAAGGAGATCTATTTTAACATTTTCCGCTCGCTATGACTTGTGTTCAGCCAGGTTTCAGCAACACTACAGAGGCGGCCAGTTCACAGCAGAATGAGTAGGTGGTCTTATTTCACAGTTTGCAGGTAAATATTTAGTTCACTGTGTTCCTTCTTTTTATAACAACTCCCATTTGAACAAGAGAGGAGCTGCACCTTTTTCCGTGCGCCTTCGGAATGATAACTTCCGTCTGCGTAATTTGTTGAATCCCCCACATTTAGAGTCGTCGCTGCTCGGGGAGCCGGGGATCATGTTGGTCTGAAATGAGAAACAAGCAGCATTGATGACACTTTGTGAAGAGAAACACTGCAGGGATGGAACAAGTTAACTCAGCAATTAAGTGAAGTATTTGCATCCACATGGCAACGTGATAATGATATAGGTGGAGTAATCAGGGGTCGGTAAAAAGAAGAGTGGTCAATATTGTATCTACCAATATAGATTTATTTTACCAAACCCTGATAGGGACATGAGTCCCAGGGTGGGTAGAAAACCTTTTACTAGGGCTACGATTGCACCAAAGGCAGCATAGGAATCGTGCAACTGTTAGCTTTTACTTCTGGTCACGTGATACAGGGATGTCACCAGTAACAACAATTCCAGATGTAGTGTATTTTTCACCTTTTTGTTTGCTAAAATGTAAATTAATCTAAAGAATTTTACTTGTTTGATGTAATAATGTGCATTGAGATACAATAAGTAACCTACAAATAAAGTAGTGTTTTGTTTATTCCTGTCTTATGAAATGAGATGCCATGTGAATGTAAATCTTGTAGAATGGAAGATGGTCATGTGATGATGGTAAAAATGGCCAAAGGGGTTTAAGGCTTGGGCCTAGGTCAGAGGTCAAAGCCATATGTCGTACTTTCTTTAGATTGACTCAAGGCAGCTGACCATCATGAATAGGGACACGAGACATGAGCTGTTTTGACCAAATAGAGAGAGGTTTGATCAGGTATGGACATGTTGTTTGGAGGAGTGGACCTAACCTAATGGGTTGAATAGGAGAGGTCTCATATTGGCACAGAGGCTCTCTAAGATTCTAAGATGCTTTTGACATCCTGTTCACTCAAGTAATCTCTGTTATCCCTGCTTTCTAGTTCACCTCCTCCGCTGCTGCTGCTGTCCTGCCTCTGCCTACCCAATCTGGATTCTCCCAGGACTCCTCAATGCTTCCTGGTTCTTCGACAGACTTTGCCTTCTGTGTCTAGCGGCAACTCCCCCCCCTTCCTTGACTGTGCAAGGTTGTAAACTCACATCTCGGAGGTTGAAGGTGATTTCCAGGTTGTTCCAGAAGTTGTCTGCAAACTCAGGATACATGTCCAGCACCTCCACAACATCTTCTCTGAAGATTTTGTGGAGATCGCAGTAGGTCAGAGCCCTCACATCAGCGTTGGATTTACCCGGTCGGGAGTACAGGTTGATCGGCTCGCCAAAGATGTCGTTCTTTCCTGGGAAAAGTGAAAAGAAAGGAAAAACCTTTTATGGAACTACCTGAAAAAAATTAAACTTCCTAGGAAACAGTGTTAGAGGTAATCTAATACTGCATAGGTACTAAAGCTATCAGACATTTATGAACAATAAATATCCTCATAAGAGCCATGATAATGTAGGTACTGTAGATTATTTTACTGTGATTGTTGTAGGGTAACCTAGCATACCGACATTTACTGTATTTCTCATTCCATGGACATGGTGGGTTTTGAATAAAACATATATGTATTTATTATGAGTAATAGTCCTAATGTTTTTTCTAAGATAGTTTATAGTTATAATTATATGGATGTTAAAGATTTATGATGAAAAGTCAGTTTTGCTGTTATTTATACATTTCTGTAGCTGTAACGTTTAATGAATAACATTTTAAGATTCATGATAAACTGCCAATTTACCCATAATTTTCTGTTTGTATTTTTGTGTGTTTGCTGTAAAGTAAAAAAAACAAAACAAAAAAGTAACAACAATTAATTAACTGTTATAATACAGTAACTCTTTGACTACTGTGATTTATTACATTAATTCCTCACTACTGTGATGTATTCTATGGTAATACTTAGACTACTGTGTTTTTTTTGGGATTATATTCATCATCAATCATTTACAATAACATTACTGTGTTTACACAGTAAATAACAGAATAACTGCAGATTTCACAGCAACGTTTTACAGTGTATTTTCCTTTAAAAATAGAACTGAATAGAAAACAAGAGAGGGACCTATCGGTTGGCAGATAATGTGTGACACAAATTATTTTTTCATTTAATTGTTTGGTGTTATTTCACAGAATTTTCACTTGTTTTTATTTTTTGCTTTTTAATTTATTTTCCTGTATCTTTAATCATTTTAAAACACTTTGAGACACCCTCTGCATGAAAGGTGGTATCCAAATATAGTTTATTATCATTATGATTATAAAATTATCTTAACTATTGTCATTTGATTTTTATTTATTTTTTTGCTAAAGTAGTCAGATGGAATTCAAGCTCAGTGAAAAGCACCAATATCCCTGAAGAGTTCTTTTATTACTTAAATATCAGTAGCAGCACTCTATGCTCACCAGTAGATGGTGCCACCAGCTAATATAACAGGATATAAACCTGTTGTTGAGAGGCAGCATGACTTTGTTGTCAACCAAAAAGAAAATGTAACTGTGAACAAGTGGAACATGGTCAATTGATTGAGAAAAAATTCTTTTACCCAGGATAGCGACCACCACGTCCCCTCTCAGTATCTCTATTGATCCTCTGGATATAAAGTAGAGGGCAGTGAGAACATCCCCAGCATGGACCAACGTGTCACCTGGGGGTGCATGGGTGGTCTTGAACTTCATGGCCAGTGCCCTCAGGCAGCCCTTGGTAGAGCCTTTAAAAGCCTTACAGTTCTGTAGCAAAGTCCGGTTCAGATGGAGGCAGATATCCGCTTGGAGACACTCCGGGAAACCTTTCAGCACCTGGGGAGGGAGGAAGGGAAGGATGGAGTGAGGGGTAAAGTAAGGAAGAAAGGAAGGAAAAAGAGGAGACAAGGAGGAGAAAGAAGGAAGGATGAGAGGAAATGAGGAAGTGGGAGAAAAGAGAGATAAAACGGAGGAAAAGACACGTAGCTCAGAGAGAAGAATGAGGGGAGAATAAATGATGAGAGGAGGATGTGTGTGATAAATTAAGGGGAAGAAGGGTGAGTAAAGAAAGGATGAAAAAGGAGACAGCTAGTGAGATAAAAAAATGGGACATTTGCATTTCACTACTATTACACCATTCCACAAATTAACGTGATTGAAATAATTTGCCTATACACATATAAAAGGATTGGTTCTAACCAGCAGAAAAGCCATGATTTTAATCTCCAAGTTGAATGTGCATCTGCAGTATGGAGTTCTCACTTATTAAAGTGTCTATGCATTGATTTTTCAAGCTTGACTGCAACAATATTCCAGTTTCAGAGTCTCCAGGCCTTAGAGTGTGATTTATAAATGGAATTGGTACAATTTTAATGAGTTCACTGTGAGCATGGGAAGCCCTAGTACTTTTAAGTGGCAAGTTATGGGCCTCTCTTGTAATTCTCAGGCTGACTGTGCTGAAGAGAACAGACCTAAAACACCCACATTTTGACCTCTCTAATCTGTTTCAAGCTACTTTTTTTCATTTAAGCCTCCACCAGGCTCCTTTCTTCATCTCCCCACAGACCACTGTCCATTTCTGGCTTCCATCATGTGTCTCCAGGCATACTTTTATGTCCCCAGCTTGGTCTTTGTTGGATTTTGCAGCAATGCAGCCACATGTCTCTCAAGCCCAGCCTTTTGCACTGGCTATGTCCCAAAATGTATTGTGATACTTGGAGAGAGTTAGACAGTGAGACTTTTGTTTGGTCCATCCATCCATTTACAATCTGCTAGTGGGTCTTCAGCTTGACCTGCCCCTCTACTTCACAGATAATCTGACTGACTTTCTGATGAATTTTTGTTCACCAGTCAGCAGCTGCTGGCTTCTAACTTCAAAATGTAAGTTCATATAAATAAATTAATAAAGTTAAACTAGCAATCAATGTCATTAGAGCAGATCTATTTGCTAAAGGAGGCAGAGTATCAGTGAACGAGAAACTGAGCAGGACAAGGCTAGGTTAGCTGAGTTAAATTAGCTGCTAAGCTAAGGTAACTATTGTCTGAGGGATTTAGTGATGAAGTTGCTAAAAGAAGGAGACAGCTGAGGGTTTGACTGGAACTAACATCTGTTGTTAGCAGATAAAACAGGGCTTATGTTTATGCCTCTGGTTCCCTTGGCCTCCCCTGGGTGCTCTATAAGTACTGGAGAACTAAAGGTAAGCTAAATTGTGTCCAAGTATCCTTGAAGTGGAGAGGCTACTGTATGTTAAAGTAACTAGTGAATGAGGGATTTAGAAATATAGTCGCCACAAGAAGGACTCAGATAAGAGCACTTGAGTGGAACTAATTATTTTAATGTACAAACAGAAATGAAGAATAAAATAAAAAGATCTTTCAGATGCAGAGATGCTACACTACCAAAGCAGCAGGTCAACTACAGCAGAAACTCCAGTAATCGCAAATGACACGTTCACTTCATCAATCATGATGTCAGCACATCAATCCAGTGATGTTGGATTGCAGACTGAACGTCTATTGTGAAGATTAGAGCCCATATCAACACGTTATGATCACTGTCATATGATAGACAACACAGATAACCACAAATAACAATTACTCTAAATAAACACAAATTAAACTAACTTAATTATCTAATGTAATATACTCTGTACAGTTCAGCAACTCATTAAAATATTGTTTTTCAATGGCTTAAACACTTTTCTCACCCATACTCTACCACCTGCAAAACACCAGGCTATAATTTTTCAGCACAATTTTTCAAATGCTCAGACGCTGTTTTAATAACTGTTCACACATTCATTAAAGAATGATGGCAAATTTCATGCCTTTCTGCAGTTGGAATGTTTACAATAATCATTCCAAACACAGCTAAAATCTTTTAGTTTCATTAAGCTTACCAAACACATAAAAGAGGACAGCTTTGAATGATTTAGTTTGATTCTGTGTATGAGTGATTACAGCCTTCCCCAAATTTTTAAACACATTTCCAGAAACTGTGGCTCACATTCTCAAAACTCTAAACACAAAAGAGTTAATCACTTGTCAAAACTGATGAAACAAAATGGAACACTGGATCAAAACCATGTACTCTCTTCTCAAAACTGATTCTTTCACAGAGCTATCATATGATTTTCTCTCTCAGGGCATCAAGTAAACACAGAAGCAATAAAGTGTTTCCTTTTTCTCCTTTTTGTATTTTTGTTGTTTTTTGTCCTAAAATAGGTTGTAAATTGTGGCACATACAGAATAAAGACTAACCATGTTTATTGGAACACAATAATGTGATTATATCATAGATATTGCATTAACTTATTGTATCAGAATAGAATACAATACACATTTGTCTCTTCAATGAGCTCCAGTTGGTCTAATTGGTCCCACAAGCTTCATTCATACTAAAAATGTACAGTTGATACTGAAATATTGAGCTATTACATGCACAACTGTCATGCACAAAATCAGTAATTGCACTGATAAGTAAAATGAGACATTCAATAAGAACATGTATTTCGAGGGATGTAATGAAGAAATCAGTACACAAATACAAAAAGTAGCAAAGCACATGTGTTACTGTAAGAGAGTAAATGTTCAATTGAATGGATTGACTGCAAAAAAGACACAAGAATGAACAGAGATCTTCTCTTGATCTCACTCTCCTTTGTTCTTCATGCTGCTCCACTTTTGTTCCCAACACAGTTGAAGTCACTTGCAGCCTATTTTATGCTCTGACATGTGACATGAACAGGTGAACAAAGTGAGCTATATGATGCATTTTTTTCCATCATATAAATCACTTTTTTGTTTTGCAAAAAAGTGATTTTGCATTATATTTGAGTGAGAACAATGCAATTGTGCTTAGAATCAGTTTTTTGTGACATATACTTGTGACATGTACATTCAATGAAGTGAAAAGGCGTTATTCTTCTATAAAATACTGGTTTATGTGGAAAAACATTCAACTTCCAAACTTGATTGAATTCTCATTGAAACTCACTGATTGAAACTGATTGAATGACAATGCTTGCTTTCTCAGGGAGAGTAGTTGCCAGTGTTATAGAGAAACAAGCTTATTGTCAGACATGGCTGAAGAGTTTTGGTGGTTTGAGTGAGTTTTGGAAGTGAGACTTACTGTTTGGCTGGCATGCACCTTTGTAATTCAGACTGTGTGAACAAGAATTGTGAAAAAGTCGTCTAATTTTCGCCCGATGCATTTTAGCAATTGAAAGAAATAACTAATATTAAAAAGCATTTCCTCTGAGTAGCTGATATAAATCGCTGTGAAGGGGGGTGACAAGTAAATTGTCACTTTCTAAAATATGGTAAACCTAAAGTGCTCACATCAGCAGATCTCAAGTGTGTGAGATGTTTATGATTACAGTGGTGTAAGCACATGTGGCTGTTTGCATGTATGTGTGTCCAGTGTCATCTGAATCAAAGCCTTCATGCCACTGGTACACAGAATCAGAGGATGTGAGTGTGTGTTGAAGCAGCAGCCTCCTATATGCTGTGACTAATAAAGTTCATGTTGAGGTTAACAAGTGTGTTGATAGCACTCCTCTAAACTGTGTGTGTGTGTGTGTGTGTGTGTGTGTGTGTGTGTGTGTGTGTGTGTGTGTGTGTGTGTGTGTGTGTGTGAGCATGCACAATGTCCGTGGGTCTCAGAGTATACTTGTACTAGTTTGTGAGAGCACATTGTTCTAAATGTATTAGTAGCCAGCACAACTGAATCAATTGATTTCATGTCATGCATGTTTCATTTCTCTCTTTAAGCTTTAATGTATGTAAATCACACATCTCTACAGCACAATGAGAATATGTGTGTATGTATGAGACACAGTGTATCAGTCTTCATGCATGCAAAACAAACTGATGTACAGTAGATGGATGCATCGTGCAAATACTATACTTTGCATGTGTTTGAAAAAGTGTGCATGTATGCGTGTGTATGTGTGTGAGTGTGTGTTTGTGTGTGTGTATTATTTATAATACTCACATCATTCTTATTTTCTCTAGGGGGGTCGGACCATGCATGCTGAGACAAAGTCTTCCAATCATCCTATTAACGTACAACGCAGGCTCAAAATACTCCTCTAGCCTCTCTGTGTGTACATGTTCTTATTCATGCGTTCAATGACATTAACAGACTACACACAGGATTTGGGAGCACAGGAGTCAAGTCAGTGAAACTCACAGCATTCATGTCGATGCCGTTGGTATAGGACCAGGCGTGTTGGAAGTACTCCTCCAGCCTCTGCCTGAGTGGGTTGGGGATCTGGTGGAAGCGGATGAACTCCCTGACCCTCAGCATTTGTGTGTGGTAGCGGGCCGTCCCTGAGTACAGCCGCTGGATGATGGCCGACACGTTCCCGAAGATGCTGGCGTACATCAGGGCTGTTTGTGAGAGATGAAGGAGGAAGCAGAAAGGGAGAGGACCACAAACACATTAACAGAGTGCATTTTAATATGCCGGATATAGCCAGTGTAGGACAGTAACTCCTATTACATTATTTTAACACTGTTACGTTTTTGCAGCAACTTGTAGGGTACCATGTTACTTAAAAAAATAAAGAAATAATAATTACAATATGGTGCATTTTCATTGCAAATGACCCAAAATGGCTGGGCCTCTTGAAGCTTTTAATAACATTTATTCACACATGCCTTGACTGCCTTGCCTTGAGGTCGATATGATGAAATCTCGAGGAGGTGGTCAAAATCAGACCTCACACTTCAATTAAAAATGCTGATTTGGGATTTCACCATGACATTAAGGGGCTTTTTTGTCTTAACATGATAAAGATGTATACCGAATTCTGTGAAGATCGGACAAACTGACCCGTATGGGGTTTTGGATTTTTTTTTTTTTTTTAAAAGACATTTTTTATACATAACATTTTGCCAGTCCTGATGCTTCCAAATTTGCTGAGTGTTGGGGTATGGGCAGGTGTCCAAAACAGGCAATTCATTTTGACTAAGAATAATAAGAAAAATCACTAGTTTCGATCGGGCCTGTGGTGACTGCAAATGCACTTGCTGCTTGGGCCCTAATAATAATTGATTACATTATAGCACTTTTTTATCTAGATACCCAAAGTGCTTCATAGTAAAGGGGGACACTCACCTCAACCACCGCTCATATGTAGCAACCATGACTCACACAAACTTCTACACAAATCAGACTGGTTGGCTCTGGCATATTCAGCTTTGTTTTATAAAGAAGAGATCGGGTCAGACGTGCTCATCACAGCCTCTTTTACAACTTCCTTTCTAACAAAAAGAGCATCTTTTATCCATGGAACATGAAACATTATATATTATTATATATGACCACTTAAGAGATGAAAAACAATTTTTGCTGAAATAATGTTGGTTCAATAAAATTGTATAAACAGCTTTAATAAATCTAAATATGTTTATTAACCATCCAGACATTTCTGTTCGTGACTATGTATTTAGAAATATAAGTGCTATTATTATTAATTATCTATCTCTCCTATAAGCAACTTAAGAACCAATCATTTTACTAATCGTTTTTGCATGAGGTCAGTTCTTTAGAACTGAGATACAGCAGCAGATTGGCTGATCTAAAAAGGTTTTCATCTTTCATTTTCATCAGAGGACAGCTATTGTTTCATGGCATATCCTTCATGAGCGTCTCTGTTTTGCTGTGTCCTCCTGTTGGATCGTGGTGACCTTTTGAACCCTGTCAGCTCTCATTATCATCTATATCACCCATTGAAACTGCTGGGGTGGGTGAGTGTGTTTGTGTGTCACAATGGACACTATTGATCTCTGACTCCAGGAGAAAGAGAGATTTGTAATATCTTTTTGATCATAAGAAGATCTAGATATTATATAAATACTGTCCCATGTTTCAAAACTCTCAATTCAAAGTCACATTCATTCAAATGTGACAGAACAGAAAATCAGAGGAGAGATTAATATCACTGAGACAGACACCAAAGAACCTGGTTTTTCTAGAGCCCCAGGGAGAAACATGAGAGAGGAGATATAAAATTATATTACAATGATTTAAACCACAAATATATTGTATTAGGGATATCACAACTTCTAATAAAAGAAAGTAAAACAAAAAAGTGGTGTAAAATATGGTAATATTATTTTGTGTATTTCTCATTTTTTATCTCTCATTTATTGTCTAAACAACATGTTTGGATAATATGGCTGATACTGTGAAAATACACACATTCCATGTTTCTTTTTCGACCATAGACAATGAAATAATGTACACATATAAAGAGAAAATAAATAAATACATAATTTAAATAAATAATTAGTATTTTAACTGTCTTACACATCAGTCACAACTGGCCATGGATATTCTTTATGGGTTTTATATATTTAACAATGGAAGAGTACAGTTTTATTTCTTCCATAAATTTCAAAAATGGTTACCATATTTGATAAAATGTACCCATAGAGCATCTTAGAGTATATCTCATCTTTTCCAAATGTCCAAATGTAAAAACACACAAATATGTTTTTGTGAAACAAATAAACTCATTATGTATGTTCCAGTGTACATTCCTTTGATAGTATGTTGCTATAAAAGAGGAAATCCAAGCAGACATGTCCTGCCAGAATGTCCTGATGGAAAACAAGTGCTCCTTAATGTCACTATCCTCCAGGCAGTTTGGACAATGTAAACACATGTGTCCTTTGAATGTCAATTTCTGTACCTTCAGGTTAGCTTCATGCTAACCACAACATCACTAGCTGTGTTTTAACATAACAAAATAAGCAATGGCAGACATACAAGTAAACATTCAAATTCATCTACGTTCATATTAGTCAATGTTTTCAAACATCAATACTTGCTGTTTAAAGCACCACAGGGTTAGCTTGACACTAACCAGAACTTTGCTAGCTCTATGTGTCCATTTTTCAAAATAATAAAATCCAAAGGGTTGCCTTCAAGAAGCAAATGGAAATAACAACAGGTTAAAAAAATATATAACCAGTCCTCCACAGTCCCATCATCCAGGTACTTTCATTGACCAGGTAACGTAGCGCTGCACAGCTACTGGGTGCCAGTCACATCTCTACAATCTTCTATAATAAAATTCTTTGCTGCCTGTGGGGTGTCCAACATGTTTACCTGTCCCTTTAAGGAGGTTCAGAGATGGGCTGGAAGTAAAGGACCATAATAGACCCCTTCTTTTTCCTGGAGGAGTTCCTGCACTACAGTCAACACCTCGGGTGTGCATTGAAGTCCAGGAAGATCAAAATCCATTTTCCTCTTGTCTATTTCACAAATAGCCTTTAGCAGGTCTTCATCCATGTCACTGCTGACATTACCCACCAGGCTATTAGCCTAGCCGGCTTTAGTAGGTTTTGGGGGAATGTTGTTTCTTTGTCAGAAAAACTAAAATATTGTGTTTACTCTCACAGTAGCAAAAATAACAACCATTATGTTGATAATTCACATGGTTTACAATTTAATCACTCTAAGGATTTGGGACGTCATGGTTTGTACGTTTATTCCATGACAAGCCCTGAGTGGTCTCCAAATTGAAGGAGGTAACAAGATAATTTAACTTTGATCTGATATATGAAAACATATTGTTTATATTATATTATATGTTATATTGTTATAGTTTACATACAATTTAAAACATATATGGGATGGATATTTACTATTACTATGGAGATATAGATAAATATTAATATAGACTACGTATTAAGCAACAAATAACTCATGATTAATTTTGAACCTACTTTTGAGATTCATACATTTTTCACATGTGATGTTTTACTGATCATGAAGTCCAGAGTGCTGCCAGCTGACAGAGGTAATTACTTTGTGGAGAGAAAGTTGAGTTAATATGCACAAGGGGATATTACAATCCCTGCTGATGGATTTTATTAAGTTATCAGAGGATATGCTTTCAGAATAAGAATATGAATATGTTCTATAAATTTGTCCTGATGCTTTAAGAGAAATTGTGTACGAGAGAAAAAAATGCAACACCTTAGAGATGTATAACTTCTGAATGCATCTATGACTATATCTGGTGTACTGTAATCCCAGCAGTGCTGACTAGAGTCTGCAGAAATGTACAAGAATAGCTGAAGAGGAGGCTTTGTCACAATTCCTACAAGTCATGTGATTATGAAATATTTCTTGTGTAGACTTCCTTTAAGTACCAGTTAAGTGGCCTCTCCACCTGACACGTCAGCACATTACTGTCAGCCGGCTGGCTGTATTTTAAACATCTATTAAAATACTTTCTGTGTTTATTCTGTTCAAATACTTTCCTCCACCAACATCCAAAGTTACTTTGACCATAATATTAGTACTTACATCCAATGAGCATGACACAAATGGAAAAGATTTTCTCAGAGTTGGTGTTTGGAGACACATTTCCGAAACCCACGCTGGTCAGACTGCTGAAGGTGAAGTACAGAGCCGTGACGTACTTGTCCTTGATGGAGGGTCCTGAGCCTACAGTAGAAGATTACAGTTACAGATTATACCACCATCATCATGCTTCTGACAATTTTAAAACTACTATGTTTTTGCTCTCATTACCTTGGACGGATTCGTTGAAGTGTTTGCCTAATTGGTCCCCCAGTGTGTGGAGCCAGCCTATTGAACCGTTTCTCTCTACACTGCCGATGGCATACCTGGCAAAAATTAAAAAATACAACATGATTATACTGCACCATAAAGTAGATACTGCTGCTGATGTTAGCAATCTTTAGCAGGATGTGGCTGTATGAAGTGATATTTACGACACTCGTGTGTTAAAAATAGGTCAGAAAATGAAATGAGAACCATTTCATCCAACCAATGCAATTGCCCCACTCCCTTTACGGACGAGGTCATGCATTAACCTACTCACATCCAAAACAGCATATACCTTGAAGACCTTAACTCATCATCAGCTTAGTCTAAGACAACTGTTTCTATGTAATTTTTGATAGATTTTTTCAGTGACTCTGTCTAGTGTATTTCTTTCATCTATTATCTATGCTGTGATAATAGGTGAAAGACTATTATCACAGTTAGTTGACACCTAACAACTATTTTGCAAGTCTATTAATCTATTGACTCTAGGACCAGGGTTGCCTACCCTGGTCTAGACCAACAGTCCACAACCCAAATATCAGTTTCCTATTACAAAAGACTCAAGACAAGAAAATAATCAGATTTGAGAAGCTGGAACCAGAGAATTTGGATATTTTCTTTTTAAAAATGACTTAAATTGATTAATTGATTATCAAAACAGTTGGAAATTAATGTAATGTGAGTTGGCAACTAATCGATTAATCGTTGCAGCTCTAGTGTACTGTACTGTTGTCTGCCTTGAGCACATATAGCAAGACCAACTCCAATCAGTATTTGTCACTGAAATGGTAATAAGTTATTGAATCTACACTTGATAATTGGACACATGTCAGACACACTAACTGGATTGTGGTCAAAGGACATACAGACAACAGCAGCCTGTCTATATGTTAGCCATTGTATCCTCTGTAAATCTAATGTGGTCAGACAGTGTGAAGGTGTCCTACCAGATGCAGGCCAGCCAATGAGCAATGAGGGCGAAGGTGCACATGAGGAGGAAGAGGACAGCTGCGCCGTACTCTGAGTAGCGGTCCAGCTTCCTGGCTACACGGACCAATCGCAGGAGACGAGCCGTTTTCAGTAGACCAATCAGGGTGGTGGTCTGATAGGAGATGGGGAGAAAGTGGAGTAGAGATAACTTTTGTAAAGCATGGCAGAAAAAAGTCTCTGTTTTCTGATATCTCCTCACACTCTTCTCATCTGCTTTCTCCCTGTCACATGCATGCTCACAAGCACGTGCACACACAGGCGGAAAAGCTGTGGCCTTGTCCTGTGTGATTCACTGTAGTGGAGGTGGTAAATCCTGACTCCCATTCATTACTATGTCTACTCCCTCTCCACCCTGTGTCCATACAACGAATACAACCAATTACTGTGCTGGCAGAGAGCCTAGTCTTGAGCTGTGTGTGTGTGTGTACACTTGTATACTGATCATTATAAGGACCAATATGAGCTATAGACCAGGGAAGTGAGGACAATTTAGGGTTGTTTGAGTGTTAAGATTTGATTTTTACGGTCATGGTTAGGATTTTGTAGCTGGATTTAGTTGCGGTTAAGGTAAGAGTAAGGGACTGGGGATTGTTTTATGTCAATAGCTGTGATTATAGGAACCCCAATATTCTACTTTTAATTTGATTAGTAGTTCAATCAGAATAAAATGCCTCATGTAACCACTTCAAATGGAAGAGGTTGGTCAGGTGCGTTCATTCCACCTGAGTGGGGTTGGATTATTCTTTTGTAATCCTATCAAAAGAAAAAAAAAATTATAACGATGTAAACACCTGATCTGATTGTCTGGCTGGTATTCTTTTTGCCTATGCCCCACAAGGAGGTTTCTGGAAGTGTCTGAAAGAAGCAGAGAGGAGTTTCTGGATGGCAGTAGTAAAACAGAACTGGTCTGAGAGTGTAAAACGTTTAAGAAAACATTTAAGAAAATTATGATAAAAAGACATAACAAAGAAGTTCTTCTTCTTCTGTTAAATTCCCAGCAGATAAGATGCTTTACTGTGGGTGAAACCACTTTGCACAGGTCAGTAAATTTGCTTCAGAGTACATAAACAAATCTTATTGGATCATTTTATTTAGCATCCATGTAAACAGTTCTGTTAGAATCTCTAATTAGAATGGTTTTAATTGGATGGAAGAAATACTGTCCCTGTACCTATGGTGTGTGTGTGTGTGTGTGTGTGTCCACACAGTAAATAATAATAATAATAATTCCCTGACAGAAACATTCTCCACTTTCTTGGCTCAGCAGCTCTTCTGGACAGAACAAATGAAGTAAAACTTGTGGCAAAGCTTTCCCCAGGCATATATTTGAATGGGGTGGAGGGTGTTCCACATTCATCATTTCTGACTTGGTGGGTGCCTTAATCACTATAAAATGAATTTGTATTGCTTTACATGCTTGCCATTACTTATAGAAGCATTCAAGCACCACTTACTCTGCTAGTGGAATTTCGCCTGCCTGAGCCACTGTAGAGGCCTCGGTGGTTTTCCACCTTATAATGTAGGAAGTATCCTCAGAGTATTCTCACTCATTCACTACCCTCCCTCCTCCTCTAACTTCCACCTCTTCATCCAGACACTGATTCCCCCCTCATTTCAAATAGGAAATGATGAAAAAACAACTCCACCTCTTCATTCTTCAATCATTCAGCATGCCTTCAGCTATTGGAGTGGAGTTTACTGTGCTGAAGGGTATTGCACTGCATGTTTCTGTTCAATACTGCATCTTAGTTTTGATGTCAATAAGAAGTATTTTTATTTTCTATTTTCACTATTTGATGCACATATTTAAAGGCAGACACTTGATTTATGTCTCTCACTTTAAAAAGGGGGTAGTTGCAGAGCAGGTGCAAATATGCAGTGGTACAAAACTTCTAAAATTTGCATCTAAAAAGACATACTGGGTTGTTAACCAAAACTAGGAGTAGAGAGATTAAAGGGATAGTTCAGCATTTTGGACATCTAGACCCATTTCCCATGTTCCTGGTATGTATCCAAGGCGTGGAGACCATTATTTCCTCCAATCATTCCAGTATTAGAAGGAAGTAGTTTTGTAGTGATTTCCCAAAGGATGGATTTTCAATAAGATGGGAGATTATCAGGCAGAATTGAATCCTAGTAGAAAAAAAAACTCTTTAACTTTGTGGAAAAACTGTATAAACATTAGGAGGAAGCACACCTGTCTTAGTGTCATGAACTGTGTACTGGTTCCCATTTCATTCATTTCTACTTGCTTTGAAAGGACTGGAAATGAGTGTTACTCCTATCCTGAAATCAACATGTATTCCAACCATTCCATCCAAGCATTGTTAAATTCCAATGCATGCACACCTCATTCTGCTTAAAGAGGGACGGATTAGGAGAAACTTGAACCAAGAACAATGGTAAAGACTTGTGGAGAACATGCCAAGACATATGAATGCTACGATTAAAAATAAAGGCTATTGCACCAAATATTAATTTATGAATTCTTCTTAAGTGTAAACATTAGTGTTGTTTTAAAATGAATTTGGTCTTGTTCCTTTGCATTGTTTGAGGTCTGAAAACAATGGATCTTTTTTGTTATTTTGACCATTTGTCATTTTCTGCAAATAAATGAAATAAATGATATTATTTTTATTTGTAATTTGGGGGAAATGTTGTCAGTAGTTTATAGACTCAAACTAAAATGTTCCTTTCGTCCAATCACATACCTATAAGTAGTAAAATCAGAGAAACTGATCATTCTGCAGTGGTCTCTTTTTTTCCAGAGCTGTATTTGCTAGCTCTGGTTTTAATATCCGGTTAGCAAGTTGTCTATAAATTTCAGGACAGCATATTGACAAGAAGAAACAATAACAATGAGCTTCCCATTATGCTTCCTCTTTGGGAAAGAGCTAATAAAATCTGCCCCATGCACTACCATTATATTGAAAATGTTAATATGCAGCATTTATTCACCGTGTCCATGGAAATGAGGATTAATGCAGCCATTTATGCAGAAAAGATTTTTTTTTCTCTTAAATACAACACTGCACAACTGATGCTCAGACAAGTGTAATATTTGGTTATTTGTTTTGCTATTTATGCATGCAATTCATAGAGGTTTTTTTCTATTATTGTGTCAGATGTCAGTGATTCAGGGTACAGGTGTAGAGGTTTTTTGGAGGCTGTGACGTACAGGTGTAGCTCTGTGTAGGAGTATGCCATCAGTCACTCAGCATACTTCTCGTTTTGCTTTCTACAGCATCAAGCTCACTCTGTTACACAGTTGTGAACATGCTGACTGTGAAAAACACTCTGCTCATATGATCAATTTTTAGAAAATCAGAAGTGGGAAAATTGTCTGTTTTCATACTCTCTTTTTTCATCCTATTCCCTATCTTCCACTTCCCTGACCTTCCCTCTTCATATAACTGTTATCTCCGCTTTATTTCGATAAAAACATGCCAGTGCAGCAACAAGGTTTTTCTCCCATGCTCTTTTATGACATATAACTTCTCTGTGGCGTGTAAGCAGGTTGGTTTTGCGTTTTTCCTCCATCTTTCTCCCCTCCCTCCATGGGGACATCATACCTCCTCTCCACTGCGGTAGATGAGGAGGTCAAAGGGAATGGCAGCCACCATGTCAATGAGGAACCAGCCTTTGAAGTAGTGGACAGCGATACGCACCGGGTGGCTCACCACCTCATCGTTAGTGTTCACATACGTTGTCCTGAGAGGAAGAGTGCAGACAGTATTAGATCTCATAACATTCAGTAGTTCTCCTAACTAGTACTGGTATTTCATCTAAGAATAGATTCATGAGCACAGAACATTGGATTTAGCTATTTATATCATTAATTTGACCATTTTACAAAAACAAACAACTGCTGCAATTGTTAATACTGCTGCTGTCTGCTGGAGTGTCTCAGGTCAGACCTGAAGTTGATGAGGATGTCAATGATGAACATAATGTCCACGATGAGGTCCACCACATTGAGAGGAGAGCAGGAGTAAATACAACTCTGCTGCACGTCTTCCTGAGAGGAGAGGAGGAGGAGGAGGAGGAGAGGAGGATATATAGAGGAGTAGAGAAAGAAGATCGAACGCTCTGAACATAGCATGAACAGTATGTGTGCATGGACAGTAGATAAAACATAAAAAAGTGGCACAAATGGCTTTCCAAAACAAAGATGAATGAAACAATTCATAATATCCTTTTCCGTTTAGAGCCCCTAATGCTTGATTTTAATACCACATTTAAACAGCAACTCCTACTTTAGAATCTTTCAGTTAAAGATGTTATACAACATGATTTTGCTATTAAAAAAAACCTCTACATCCTTAACATTGAACAATAACCATTGTGTAGAGTATGTAATGAGGAAGAGCAAGACCAGTAGAATTTGTATTTCTGTTGTCCATATGTTCCAAGTTGGAGGATCAATGTCCAAGAATGAATGAGTCAAATCAAGATAAATTTTAAATTTAATTTTAAATTTGATTTTAAACTTAGACCTTTAATCAATATGTTGGGGGTTGTGGATAAGAAATGTTTGTGTATGTAGCTACAGCGTTGTGTGTTTATGTAAAATAATTATCTTAAAAGCTTGAATTTCTTGAAAACATTGCATAGTCAATTTGTTTTGGAAAAAAAAGGAAATAAATAAAAAATGCTCCAAACCGTTATAAATCCAAGATGAAATGGGAAAATATTTTGCTCTAGTAAGGGATTTTTTGAAGAGACTTCAAATTGTGTATTAGCTCAATCATCATCTCATCAGAAATCTGAATGTTGCATAAAGAATTAAAATTTTTTTGTTCATTTATTTGACATTTTCAACAAAAAAGTCAAAGGCTTTTACAGAAGGAATGCATTTAAATTAGCTTATGACCATATTTTTTAGAATATAGAATTTATAAAATGTTCTAATACTCAGGCTATGTATGGTATATGAATAAAATCCCCTGTTTAATAAAAAATCTGAATATAGGTACTTCGTACTATAAGGATAAAACTGGAATATTTGCTGTATGCAATTGGTACTGAACTGGAGATTGGCTCAAAGTGAGAAAAAAAGAATTTTTTTGAGAAAACATCAGCAATCAACACCAAACAAGGAGATTTAGAGTTTAAATTTAAACCCTTATTTGAAATTTCATATTTGCAAATAAGCTAATACAAAGGATATTTGGATGTTACAGATGTGTTTAAGAGGAAAGGAGTTTAGGGCATCATTCAGCAACAGGCTGATGAGAAACGACAGCGACACTGGTCCACACAAACCTGGTCATGTAGCAGGAAGGCAGCTGAGTAGGGTGTCAGGATGGCTGTATAGATGACCAGCAGGAGGATGAGCCAGTCCCACACTGCCTTGAAGGGACTGTAGTGCAACACCGTCCACTTGTGGATGCGAGGAGCCTGGAGCTTGTACTCTGGCAACACATCTGCACCCAAAGACAGCACCTGAGGAGAGAGAGGGGCAATCAGATGTCAAAATATAGAAGGCATAGAAGAAAGGGTGAGGACAGAAAGATCAAAAGAAAGCTAGAAAGAAGAAAATTAGGTGCTAAAAAATGCTGGTGTTAAATGGTATATATATATATATATAAAGTGTCAGTGTGACGTAAAATGAGATGACAAATACATACAACATATAGCTACATTTAACTTATATATGGGTCAGTGACAAATAATGTTTGGCAAGATGAGAAAGTCAAAAAGCATTTTAAGAATCATTCATCGGGTCTACCTTTCTAAAAAATACAAAAACGATGATTTTGTGAAATATTTTGACACAAAATATCAAATAGTGGAACTAAAAAAAGAAGATACATTTTAAATATATAATCCACTTTAGAATATAAAACTTGTTGATAGCATGTGTCAGACCAGGACTCAAAAGAGGACTCAGGCGCAGCGCTGTCAGTAAATCTTTTTATTGTGAAACCTCTCAACAGGGTGGAAAATAAACAGGCTGTAAAACTTTAGCTGTAAAACTTTAGCTTCAACCCTGTGAATCACTAAACTAATATTTAGTTGAATGACACAACTACTTCAAATCTGTGCAGCATGGAGTCACCAACTTGTGGCACCTTTCAGCTGTTATTACATTTGCATTTCTTGCTTTTTTCTTCAGAAACAGCATGTTTGATGTCACCCCACAAGTTCTCCATTAGATGAATGTCCAGGGATTGGGTTGGTCACTCCATAACATTAAACATGGTGTGTTTGGGGTCATTGTCTTGTTGAAACTCACATTTCAAGGACATTTCCTCTTCAGTAGAAGACAACATGACTTCTTCAAGTATTTTGATATATGCAAACTGATCCATGATCCCTGGTATGTGATAAAAAGTCCTGACACCATAGTAGAGAAACATCTCCATATCATGAAGCTGCAGCATCATGCTTCCATTTTAAGGCATTGGACTGTTTTAGCAACAGCCTGTAGTTTTTTGCACCTCTATAAAAGTTTTTCTCTGTCCAATCAACTTTTATCCAAAGTATGCTGTTCTTCTGAACAATGTCTTGAATGACCCATTTTCCTCTGGTTTTCAAAGAGAAATGCATGTTCAACAAGTTCTGGCTTCATCCTTAAATAGAGGCCACCTGATTCACACCTGTTTTTATACAAAATTCATGATTGAATACCACACTGATATTTCTTTGAATACACCTCTTTCAACTAATTACCCAATCAGCCATCTTACTCCAAGACATGTCCACAGATCCTCAGGAAATCTCACTACTATCACCTAACAGAAGAGAATCTGGGCCTAAACTCATTGATGTATAAACACATATAACAGTAACATGCCCAGGTTGTTACACTATACAGGAAAAATATAGTGTAAAAGAGATTTATCATAATTCTGGTTTTATTTGGCCTATCAACTAAAAACTATTTGAAAACTGATATCTAGATTGAGATCCACACTTTCAACATAAATTCTTACCTTTTCTTACAATAACTATATTTGCATATCGCTCTTATCTCATTGTATGTGCATGTCTTACCCAATGTACAACAATGTACAACAGTACAACACACCCGCATTTGTCCAAACATAAAAAATCTACTTAAAGTTCCACTTTTCTATAGGAATCTTACTTCCTAAGGGCACTGCACTAGTTTCCTAAATGATAAAAGACAGACCAGGTGACATTTCTATTTTGAGCATCAAACGGGAGGTCCAGAATAACATCTAGATTCCTAACCTGGTTAGTGGAACTAAGTGCTTCATTTTAATGGTAGACTTCTCTCTCTGGGCCTCTGGTCCAGTGACAAAAACCTCTGTTTTGTCCTGGTTAAGTTGAAGTTAAGTTTTTTTTTTATTTAAAATTAAATAGTGAGAGCAAATTGATTATCTCTGTGAAGGAATTTACATATTTTATATAATCATATTCGTCTACCATATCACAAGATAGAGAAAGCAGCTATCTGCCCTTTTCTGGGTCCAGCAGACATGTCTTCGGTCAGAATTTTATGACTTGGGCCAAACTGTCAGGTAAACAGTTTCTTATCTGGACTTTAACGAGGCGAAACTCACATCTCTGCCTTCAGACTGTAGCTCATATCAGGCTGTTATGTTTTCTCTGTCTGGAAAGCATAAATCTTTATCTTTAGTTAAACTAAGTGTGCAGACAGCTCTCAGAGAGAGGTGGAGTACAATAAGGCACTTACCAGTGCCTGTACGTTTTCTTTTGTAACGGATGGCAAACTTAAATAACATTATTATGTGTGTGTTCTATGTTGAGTTTATTTTGAAACTCCTACAAACTGTTGTTTATTCATCACCTGTTAATAATTTTAACCCTCATGTTGTATTTATTTTATGTTAATACATTAGGTGTTCCATTAAAACTCATCATATTTTCGTGACTATAAGAAATAATCAGATGAAACATAGTCTACTGTTGATTACAGAATACTTTGGGTCAAAGTTACCAAGGACATTCATTTTCAAAACATTAAAAAAGTATAGTGTGTATGTCCATCTGACAAATGTAGAAGCCAATTTCAATTTCTAACATTAATTCTTGTCTCGCACATTCAGTCAGTCATCTTCTATACCTGCTTATTCCTCATTAGGGTCACAGGGGTCTGCTGGAGCCAATCCCAGCACCCATTCACTCACACCTATGGGCAATTTAGAGTTTCCAATTAACCTCAGCATGTTTTTGGACTGTGGGAGGAAGCTGGAGTACCTGGTGAAAACCCACACAGACACAGAGAGAACATGAAACTCCACACAGATAGACCCAGGACCAAGGAGGTCTTGGACCTGCAACCTTCTTGCTGTGAGGTAACAGTGCTAACCCCTGCCCCCACCATGTCGCCACACACAAAAATGTATGTAAATAAATATATATTTTTATTTTGTGTGCTGTGAAATCCTCTTTGTAGACAAATTAACCACATTTTGAAATGGTCAGATTTCACTGGGAATAAAACACAAGGCTTAAAGACTATATTTGATCAATTAATCCATTCATTTTCTATACCTGCTAATTAGGGTCTTATGGTTTTATTAGGGTCACATGGTCTGCTAATCCCAGTGCACTTCAGGTGAGAGACAGGATCTCCTGAGACCACCCAGGTAGCAGCCTATCATGGAGCACACACACCATTCACTCACACACTTACACCTATAGTGATTTAGAGTCTCCAATTAACCTCAGCATGTGTTTGGACTGTGGGAGGAAACTGGAGAACCTGGAGAAAACCCACCAGACACAGAGAGAACATGAAATTCATGTCATTTTCATTGCAGTTTTTGATACTGGTTTTAAAATGAAGTTGGATACAAATGAGTCTTCGTCCACTCCCGGTCATTAGGTGGGATAAGCTCCCTTTAGTGTATATAAACAAACAATTCCTGAAATAGCAAAAATGACTTGTCAAGATCAGAGTCCAGGTCAAATTCAGCTTTAGCTTTTTTAGCTACAGTAAAGGGCATACATGCTGAATGAAGAATGTGATAATAAAATGCATCTTTTCTTTCTTTCTTTTGAGAAAAGAAACTATCCTAAAATATGTTATTGTCCACTGACAATAACAGGACAATAACATCTTGCTTGACCTTTCTCATTAAAAGAGCTTTTTCATCTGCTCCTGTTGCTGGACATTCGTAGGATTTTGCACAGATAGTTGTACAGAATGTTTTGTAAGATGTTATGTGAACTATTTCATGAGAACTCATTGCTTTAATACCACTGATAAAAACAGTATAGTTGCTGTTTTCTGTATGCAGCACATAATGTTGTCTTTAAATTACTGAAAGTTCCAAGAGCTGTCAAAATGAAGGAACACAGCTGGTCCTCCAAGTTATCTTGTTTGGAGGTTTAAATATTAACTGCCTTAATACTCTTATACAATCTTTCTACTTCTGCTATTGACTAATCATAACAGTCTTGTTGATGTTCTCGTGTTTTGATGATTTATGTTCAGATGCTATTAGTTTTACCCTGCTACCGATGTGTTGCTTCCATAATTTTTACAGTTTTTACTTAGATTAGCATTTTTTAAAAGTTCTAAAAGGAACATCTGTCTGGGAGCATTTAGTGAGTCTGGCTCCAGTTGGGACCCATTTTTTACCTTGCTACCAACAGCTGCTAATCACTGCTCATTTGACTGCTTTCATCATGATATTCTGCAACAGTGTGTTGTCAGCATTTTTTGCTGTATGATAATTATTTAAAATAAAAATAATAACATTTAACACTGGTTTATGGTGTAATTGGGTTACTGACAAAAAGGTCAATTGGTATCAAATTCACACTCCAAACTCTCATTGACAGCCCCACAGACACTTCAAACCTCCAACCACTGATTCATCATGTCAGTTCTTCACACTTATTGATTATAAATGTATGCAGAAAAATGTGATTAACACAGTGTTTAGGTCAGTTTGTCTGAAAACTTGATCTCAGGTTAAGAGAACCAGTCTGAACGCAAAACATTCCCATTTCCATTGCAATCTCCCAATGTGCCAACCGTTAAGACTGGTCACTGATCAAATCCTGGTGCGATTCACAGGTTTTTTTCACCTGAAATGAGAGGGGTAGGGTGCAGTATCAATTGCATATTTTGTGAAATATGTTTTTGTTTTATTTATTACTTCCATGTAGACTGAGTGTCCCCCTTTATACAGCTGTGGATGATTTGTGCAGTTGATTGATTGTACATCCCCCTTCACAGAATAGTCAGTCATTTTTTATACCCGCTTATTCCTCATTAGGGTCACAGGGGTCTGCTGGAGCCTATCCCAGTGTGTTACGGCAAGAGGCAGGGACACACCCCAGATGGTCGCCAGCCAATCATGGGGCACACACACCATTCACTCACGCACTTACACCAATTTGCAATTTAGAGTTTCCAATTAACCTGAGCATGTTTTTGGACTGTGGGAGGAAGCTGGAGTACCCGGTGAAAACCCACGCAGACATGGGGAGAACATGCAAACTCCACACAGAAAGGTCCCAGACCCAGGACGTCTTGAACCTGTGACCTTCTTGCTGTGAGGCAACAGCGCTAACCCCTGCCTACCGTGTCACCCCCTTCACAGAAAAAAATAATATATATATATATATATATATGGTTTAGGTTGGCAGGTGAACAGATACATTGTGATAAGTGATACATTTAAGGTAAACAGTCAGATTAAGCATGAATATCATGTCCTCCTAATTTTCTCATTTCTTCATCTCTTTTCAAGGATAAATAGTATATAAACTACATTTATATAGCGTGTTTTGAGTCTTTTTTGACCACTCAAAGTGTTTTACACTACAAGTTTTGATTCACCCATTCACATTGATAAAGCAATCACAGTGGCTGCCATACAAGGTGTCAACTAGCTCATTCACACACTTCCACAGCTACCCCTAACAGAAAATAGCATAAGATTAAATGTCTACTGTTACGAATCTTTGCTTCAATGAGAAAGCAGCATGATGAGAAGGACATGCAGATACATGTAGTTGCAAAGGCAACATTTTGACATCAAAGATTTCATTTAGATTAAAAATGTCTGGAGCATAAATACGGAAATTAAAAGAAAGATAGTGAGATGGGTTACTTCTTAATATGTTTTTCACCTAGAAGGTTCCTCCAGATAACTGATGAGAAAAGATAAGAGACAGAAAAGAGAAAGAGATGGAGCCACGATTGCAATACAGCAGGAAGCAGGACAAGGTTACAGTATCGATTGGATTCTGAAGGTGATGACTCACCTTTTCACAGGCAACAAAGTTTAAATAGCACTACACACACCTACACCTGGGAGGTGATGCAGTACGATGAAGCTGCTACCGTCATTAGTCTTCACTCAAATCCTTACAGATTTTTAAATCTAAAGGACAGTCAATTCACTTTCTTTCTGTATGTTTTGCACTTTATTGTCATTAAATATAATCTAATATAATATTACATTAAAACACATGCAAATCAAATATCAACTTTTTCTGTAAAGTGATCTGCTGATATGTGATTCCATATTTACACATCCAGCAGCTAGGGAGCAACATTCTCATTCTTTTGGAGCCATGTTTCTGTCCACATGGTAAATATTCACTCTTTCAGCCTCTGATCTTCTGATCTTTACCAGGTCCTGAGGGAGATACTCCACTGTGTTAGCCCGTTCATGTCATGAAAACACTGAGAGTGATCCAACAGGAGCTGAGGAAAGCTCAACATAAAGCAACAAAATAAAACAACAATATTAACCCTGTAATGCATAGTGTTGCCATATGGCCTCAATTATTTTATCTTCATTTTTCTAAAAAGCTGCGATATAAAATCTATGTTTTTACAGCTAGATGTGAAAAGGGGACTTTTATTTTAGAGCAACATAGAATTTATAAGGTCACATGACCAGTATGTTCATGGACAGTGACAGCTATGTGAACATCTTCACCAAAAAAATGGACTCACTATAAGGTAATTTATTTTATTTTACATTTAATTCAATTTTAATGTTATATATTTTATATAGATTATATATTATAGATTTGTTTCTGTATGGCAAAAAAGAAGACACAAGTGCACTGTCCAAACATGTCATGAAAAAACTAAACCTACATGTCTGTGATAAAGAAAAACAGACATTAGTAAGACATTAAATAGCAAATCTTTGGTTCCAGTTATGGCTTGAATGCAAAATTAATGGTTTTTGGGGCACATTTATGGGATAAAAAGGCATCATTTTGAGGGAAGAAGAAAACATAATCCTTACAGATTCAATAGAGCTTTGCATGCTGTCAGCAGGCTCAGGCCCAAATAAAATGAAACCTTATTATACAGATATAGAGAAATATGTTGTTGTCTATAGAACTGTGTTCATAGTCTTCCTATAACATTGTTTTTCAGGTACTGGAAACACTACTGTATTTGTGTGTGTGTGTGTGTGTGTGTGTGTGTGTGTGTGTGTGTGTGTGAGTGTGTATTACTCTGCTGCATGACAAAGTGAGAAGATACACCACTTATAGATTCTGGAGAATGGTATAAAGACATGGAGGGACTATGAGAGGCACACACACACACACACACACACGCACACACACACACACACACACACACACACAATATGAGTGCATCTTCATCAGCTCAGAGATGCTCTGCCAGCTTTCAATTATCTTTCATAAAATAGGTTTTATTCATCTTACCTCTCTCACAACACTCAATTTGGCTTAATGTTTAAATACCTAATAAGTTGATTACATTTCTCTTTGCCTCATGAAGCTTTAAAGAGACTCAGCACAAAATGCTTTTCCTCTAAACCCTCCCCCACACCCCCCACACCCCCCACAACCCACCCATCCTCACAAATAAGTCTGAATGGAAAGCTTGTGCAAACACGACGAGACACTGCTCAATATTTTATACACACTCAAACAGCTCCACTCATTCATGCCCACATGTGGTGTAGATGGAGCCTGGACTTTCAGACAGGAGAAGAAGAAGCACATCAAAATTTCAGAGGCTTTAATTCCTCCTGTAAACAGAGCAGCCTGTGATCCAGCAGCGCTCAAAAGAAATAGCTGATCTGTGTTTGAGATTTATTAAATAATGCACATCAAATCATGTATGTTTGCTGAGGGTGTATACTGTACATGCTCCTATGGGCGAACTGACTCAATATACTTTCTTTACATTGGGAATTAGCTCAGATTTTATTTGGGTCGCATACAAAACGACATAAAATCCCTCTTTAAATGGAGCTAAAATGCAGTAGTTATAATCCAACCCAGCTGTGGAGGAGGTTAGAGACACATGCCATCACCAGTGCAGAAATAGAAATGAGGTGCAGGAGAAAGCTACATCATAAAAACGCAGGAGGTGAGTTCTATGAGGTGTTCTGTGGAACACCAGGGTTGGGCTGTGGTGACGACACATGCACAATATGCCTGGTTTTCACACCCACAGTTCTTCTTTTGCACAAAGAAGCAGCACAGAAGACATCAAGACAAAAGCTGTAAGTATTTAACATATTTATTTTCACCAGTTCTCCACATATAATAATAATTTAAATGCAGTAGTGTAAGAAGCACTCACATGTATTCTAATATTTCATATTTATTCTTTATATTCTAACAGATAATGTATGATCACTATTTTAATTATTGAACTGTAAAATAAAATAAATAAAAAATTAAATTCATCCCAAGCCTACACTTAAAATATTCAAGAAAATACGCTAAACTTGAAGCTCTTGTAATTCAGTCCTTGAGTAAATATACCTACCGTATTTTCCGGACCATAAGTCACGTTTTTTTTATAGTTTGGTCGGGGGTGCGACTTATACTCTGGAGCGACTTATGTGTGAAATTATTAACACATTATTACCGGTATATCATTTCACATGTTATTTTCACACTAAACCTCCAGAGGGCGCTCTAGGCTTGTGCTGATAATTTCAACATGGTCGGTAATTCTTAAAAACAACTGAGAAGGGTTTAGGGCGACACGGTGGCGCAGGAGTTAGTTGTTGCCTCACAGCAAGAAGGTCGTAGGTTCAAGACCTCCTTGGGTCCTGGGTCTGGGACCTTTCTGTGTGGAGTTTGCATGTTCTCCCCGTGTCTGCGTGGGTTTTCACTGGGTACTCCGGCTTCCTCCCACAGTCCAAAAACTGCTGAGGTTAATTGGCGACTCTAAATTGTGAGTGTGAGTGAGTGTGTGAGTGAATGGTGTGTGTGCCCCACGATTGGCTGGCGACCATCTGGGGTGTATCCCTGCCTCTTGCCGTAATGCGCTGGGATAGGCTCCAGCAGACCCCTGCGACCCTAATGAGGAATAAGCAGGTATAGAAAATGACTGACTGACTGAGAAGGGTTTAACAAAAACGGCACCGAAAAGAAAATCATATTCTGCAGATTACAAGCTGTAAGTAGTAAAATATGACGTCTGACATCATCGACGTAGAAGCGGTGTGTCTTCTACCTACAGAGTTAGAGGAGTTGATGAAAAGTGACACCGAGGATGAAGATTTTATTGGATTTTAGTTAGCGGATATTTGGAGTGAAACGGATGGTTTTGGTAAACTTCGTATCATGTTATTGATGCTATAGTTATCAGAATAACTCTTAATATGTTATGTTAACATACCAGGCACGTTCTCAGTTATGTTATGTAACGTCAGCATACCGTTCAGCCGGCCACAATGATCACACAGCGGCACCCACTGGATAAACAATCAATTATCTCTCTGCTAATTATCTCTGCTTCACAACATAAATTTACCCCCCAAAATGCGACTTATACTCCAGTGCGTATATATGTTTTTTTTTCTTCTTTATTATGCATTTTATGGCTGGTGCAACTTGTACTCCGGAGTGACTAATAGTCCGGAAAATACAGTAGTTACTTTTTACCCCTGATAAAATGCTCTTGAAATTAGTTTTGATACATTTGTACTGAATGTTTGAATAAGTAACGCTAACTGGTTAACTTCTTCTTTCAAAGGACTATATACAGCAGGTCCTGCTTCATCCACCACCCTTTTCTAACACTCATTAGACTACTGTATTTCTCTCAGAATAAATAAAAATGAGGCACAGCTAATGACATCAGTCTGTATCCTGGTGTGACATATGGAATGAGAGCTTGGCTTCGAGGGGGTTTACCACACACACTCTGACTCATGAATTACAGGCTGCGAGAGGGAAGAACCATCCATATAGAAATATATACAGTCTACAGCCTGTCAGCTCAACTGATAACACCCAACCTTTTCTCAGCCTTATTCTAATGCCTGGATGTCAAATAAACGACCGGAGGACCTTTCCCAATACCACACAAACACACACACACACACACACACACACACACACACACACACACACACACACACACACACACACACACACACACACACACACACACACACACAGGCCGGCTGCTTTATGTTTTCACTAAATGAATAGTGTGTAATAGTCTTATTAGATAGCGCCAGCTGATAAGTTCACAGTCAGTGTACAGAGCTACTGCTGTCTGCTCTGTGAGAAGGGGAAAGAATACTGACTAGTTTATTATGTTAGAAAGAAATGGACAATTACACATCTGCCAGGAATGAGGCTACAGTACTGTGAAGTAACCCTGAAATCAATCCAAAGAATTGCATCTTTTCAGATGAATAGCTGCTGATTTTAGAGTAAAATGTATATGAGACTGAAATATCAGAAATATCAGAAAGAAAATGAAAGACTCTACCCTGAATCACCATGGCAGTTGCAATTTTTTTTTTATGTTACAATATTAAAAGAAATATACGAAGAGGAGAAAGTAGTTTTAGACATTTATTATTCCCGCTTTGCTCCTTCAAGGGCACCTCTTAAATTGAATGATTTAGCAGCACTCATAGATTTATTTTTCTTTGATATAAAGTGTTTGTCAGAACCAGGGGACAATAATGTACCTACTGTAGTTTGATACCTGTTGTGTAGTTGTAAATTGGAATATCCTAAAGAATCGTTACAGTTTCTGTGGGTAAATAGTTTGTAGTGTTGCAGTAGACATGGGGGGGGGCTTATTTCACGTATGTGGAGCCTAATAATGTAACACTTCATACATAAAGTTTTAAATTATCACACTAATTGTTCATTATATTACATATGTGTACATGTATACTATATTGTAGAGAAGCTAGGACTCACAGCAGGGCAGACTGCTCGTAGTTTGATGACCTTTAGGTTTGTAGGCTAAATTTTTATTTTCCTTCTAACATTCATAGGTGGACTTAGATTTTCCTGCCCAATCAGAGGAGGTGGCTGCGAACGCTGATTGTTAATCATGCCAGTTTACCTCTCTGTAAACTGTTCACTGATCTTTCAACTTTTGCTGTCAAAATATATCAACTGGTCACAGCCAAATACTAGACGGGTTCCTCCTCTTACATACTTCTGCTTAATTTTTTTCAGTTCTGAGTCTGGGTTTTTTGAATTTGCGAACAGAGGGTGCAGCTGAGGTAGCGTGCTAGATTGAGTTGTAGTCCTGTGGTTGTAGTTCAGTAATAGTGGCGGAGAAAGATGCAAGTGAAGCCCTTTAGTACCTTGTGTAATATTAAGCAACTTTGCCAAATATCTAGAAGTTAAAGGTGGAGCAAGAACGATCTTTGGTAAGTATTCTTCTGGCCAGTTACTGTGCACAACATACAAAGTTAACATACTTTTAAACTACTGGATCTGCACATCTACAAGTCTGGTAGGACCAGGCTGGGTTTAGGTTTTTTTAAGGGTACTGACCAAATTACATCGGTAGCACCGAATACCTATTCACATTAGATCAATCGATGCCAAATTTAGGAAAGGTAGGAAAGTTTTTTTGTTTTTTTTTTCCAGCTACTGTTATCGATGTTAACATGAATGGTACCCTTATTGAGACATAACAAAGGAGCATACACTGATCTCTCTGCTTTCCCTTTTTGCCTCCATTACCTCACTGCAGTCGTCTCCGCCAATACTCATCAGCACCATCAGCGCTTCGGGAGGTTTCTCTCAGACTATCTCTTCCTTGCCATCTCTCTCACTATCTTTGTATCTACTTCAAGATCTCATCTCTCTCAAGCTCTGACTTACTTTTTAACCCTATCTGAGTCTTTGTCTTCTCTGCCTCAATTTCTCCCTTACTCCCTGTCCATCTTTCACTCCCCAGCAGAGGGAACTTGAAATATACTTGCACCAATGAAACTCCACACAAACCCTTGCAGTAGAGCATAAATATATGCATAAATATCAAGCAGAAGGAATCTTCTGACTGAATTTAAGAATTTAATCTCCTCTCTCTGTCTAAGAAACTCTATTAGTATTATAATAGTATAATATAATAGTATTATAATCGAAACAGAATAGTCTAAAGCCCCGAAACTGCAGTTTAAGACACATTTTTTCCATATACTCTTTGCAGAAATAAAATTATACATTGTACATTATACATACATATTATTTCACATATCTTACCGTACACTGATTGCAGAGCTTGCACTTTTGATTTATGAGTACAGACCTATAGCTATAGCTCATGTGGCTTTAAATGGGAAATGCATGTGATCAAAAGATGCCATCATGCATTAGATTCAAACTATGGAATCAGGGCACTTGAATAAAAGTTCCTGTGTGCAGCCACAGAGGGACAAACACAATATGTTCCTTGTATGTGCAAAAAGCTTTGAAAAAATGTAATCATAAAAGCATTTATCTGTCTCCACTCTCCTGTTGGACTTTACAGCTGTTCTCTGGTATTACAGTGGAGCTATGACCAATAAAATATAGATGTTAAGTATGTTACCAAAAGAAAACGAAAGTCAGCAATGTTGTGTCATGCTGCAACAGCCTATAGGCATCAGGAAGTTAAGGATCGGCATCCGCATGGATCCAGTAGACTTCCAAATCAACTCTGAAGCAGTTTGTTTGTAGTAAGAACATGATCTGATCTTGTCCTGACCCAACTGCTGGAAGAATTACGCATTTTTGGATTTTTTCGCATTTCACTTTCAAACTTGCCTGAAGTGATGGATGCTGATGCGGAAATACCTGATAACCAGCGCTAAAATCAACCTGTGCTGGTGTCTTTTCATTGGCAAATAGTGCAAAGGTGGCATATTTTCTGCTTTTCTTCATCTCTTTTGTTATTTCTTGGAGCTTTGTTGGATATTTCCCGCCTGTTCATTCTAACCAATCAGAGAACAGTTCAGGAAATATGTTCCTCAATATCAACGACCACTGAGTGAAGTGAATGGTCTCACGCGACTTGTGTTGCAGATTCTTTACTTTGTTTCCACAATCATCAACTGAACCAAAATAACAGATAATTGCATCATTTTTGCTCTTGGTCCAGACCAAATGAGAATAACTATGATGTGAAAATAAGACCTCTCTCGTGATAGGCTTAAAGCGATCTTCATTTAGTGCCATTTCAATCTTTCATAATGTCAACCAAATGGATAAATAGAGAGAAGCAGGTACTAACCCTCAGAAATGTAGACAGCAACCTGCCTGCTTTGAACCTGATGGTATGATCTGTGTAACCACACAGGACTAAACATGCAAACATCAACACAACATTCATCAATCAATATCAACAAAAAAGAAACAAACAAAAGAAATTGTCTCTAATCATCCTGTACAATCCACTGTTGGGACCACAACTGATTTGTATATGTGGAGACAACACACTGTGAATAAGCACAAGTTCACTAGTTCACAGTGTAAACGCTCATCTATGCATGTTAATGAGCAACCGTGCATGATGACACAACATCATGTGTGCATGCAGGACTGGCTCTACTCAATTATGTGCCCTAGGCAATACCCTGGTTCAGTCCTGCGCACCAGAGAGCTTAGACGGCCTTTTCATCGTAAAAAAAATCTTCCATCCGTCCGTCCGTCTGTCTGTCCGTCTGTCTGACCGTCTGTCTGCCCGTTGGTCCGTCCGTCTGCCTGTCCGTCAGTCGGTCTGTCTGTCCGTCTGTCTGTCTCTCACATGCCTTGACCTGACCTCTGATCCGCACAGCATCCAACAGTACGGGCGCATCCAGTAACCACGTGGCCACATATAAAATTTACGAACATGTTTGTTATTGTTTATGTGTTTGTTTTGTTTCTACACAGAAAACACTAAATGGGGGCGCCGTACCAGGCATAAATCATTATTATTATTAGTAGTACTTTTTCCCAATTGGCGGCACCCCTCCAGCAGATGGCGCCCTAGGCGTCCGCCTATGTCATCTATGCCTAGAGCCGGCCCTGTGTGCATGAGTGTGTTTGTGGAGACGTCTTGGTGTGCATGTGTATTGTTTGTGTTAGTGTAGACACAGTGGCCTGCTGTGGCCTCAGGGGAGGCTGAGAGGCAGAATCAACTGTAAATAATAATAAACACATAAATACATAAAGAGACATAAAGGCAGCAAACACACACACACAGACACACACACACAGACACACACACACCATAAGCACAATCACACACATGCACTATACTGCTCACATGCCCCGTGGTTCCTCTGGGATCAGTATATGGGTTCAGAGCTTGTCTCTTTGTCTCACCCATTGCTTCACTAAGCACCTTTCTAATTCACAGATTATTATCTAAGTCACTTGACGTCTGAGAACCGTTTAGCATAGATCCACACACACACACACACACACACACACACACACACACACACACACACACACACACACACACACACACACACACACAAACAATCACATATACTGTATAAACTAATACATACATTTCAATAACATGTATAGTGTTGTCAAAAAGTCAAAATTAATTAATGTATTTATGTATGTATTAATGTATTGGACAAACTCTGATGCTGAGTCAAACATGGAACAACGAAATCAGTCTTCATAGACCCCCATGTTAAAATGCAGAACCTTTCAGAAACATTTTTAAAGTTTGGTATAAATATATAGATATATATAGATAATGTACCTATTCATGACAACTGTTGTGTGTGGGGGTATCCATTAAGGAGTTACAGCTCACAACTAATGGGCTGCAGCAAGGTAGGCACAGATCCAGACTCTCCTTCACAGGACAGACTGGGGAAAAAAAAAGTTTTGGCTTTCTGGTTAAAAAAAAAAAAAAAGAAGCAAAAAACAAACAATAAACAAGATCGCAGCGCCCGCATGTACCTCCATTCTTCCCTTCTCCCTTTCTCACTTCCCTGTATTGTTTCTATCAACAAAACAACATGGAGCTGTTGTTCAGATATGCAGGCTGAGGCAGATGCACCATAGTTTGGCTGCTCTCTGTAGAGTATAACATCATGGGGAGATTTTGGGTAACATTCAGGTTATCTTTCCTGGTGGGAACAGTCTCAAATTTAATAATCACAGCACCACACACAAATCACCTTCTCTCACTCCCCCTGCTCTTTCCCTCGGTTTCCTTTCACTCTGCCTCTCTCGCAGTTGGATGACAGAGGCAGGAGCATATTAAGTCTTCTTAGGAGGTTTCTTAATCCCAGAAGAGCAGAGTAAGGAAAACATGCAGAAAAGTTATCAATGGGATTTTCTTTTTCTCCACCAAGCTTAACTGTTTGTCAATATCAATACTTCCACTTTGGCGAGGGCTAAGCTCCTCATGATGTACACACACACACACACACACACACACACACACACACATACACATACACACACACCACACACACACGTGTACATACATTTATACATGTGTGAGGAAATAGAATACATATCCCCCAGACAAACTGAGACATGCAGTACAGGAAGGCACCATCACAAGCAACTATAGTGACACCTACAAATTAAAGAATAACGGCTGGAGTTATTGGCTCAATCAGTCCCTTGGACGACAACATGGAGCAATGGAGCTCCTATACAGAGCATATGGGCTATTTTGTGTCGACTAATGATGAGATGTTGGGGCCCACATTTTAAAATCTGATAGGACCAAAAACATTTAACTTGCTACACAGCCTTTTACAACCCGCAAAGACAAGCAGTAAAACTTTTGCAACAATCGTGGACACACTGACCAAACATTTTTTACCCAAGCCCCTGGTTATTATTGCAAATTAGCTGAGCAGTGGTTTGAAGAGATTTTAAACGACACATTAACAGACAGGCTGGTGTGCAGTTTGAGGAATGAAGCTGTACGCAAGAATTTACTCACAGAAAGTGATTTGACTCTTGATAGGACCATAAATATCAGTGTGACAATGGAAATGGCTTCAAAAGAAGCTCATACACTGCATGCTGCATGCTGCAGGCTGCAGGCAGAGTACAGAGTGGTAAAAAAATGTACAAGGTCCCTGTTTCCACTGTGGCAAGTTAGGACATATTGCTGATGATTGCTGGTGCAAGCAAACGGACTGTAACAACTGTGGGCAAAGACCGTGTAGCAAAGATGAAGGCTCAAAGACTCTAAATAAGAGAGACACTGCAAAGTTCAAAAAGGAAAGACATGTTCACACAGTTAAGCAAGGTGAGGAGTGAGTGACCAATTCCTCAGAAGAAGTACTACGCATACTATGCATTACCGGCCCCGCTCATTTAAATTAGTTTTTGAAAGAAGAGGGAGTGAGGGATGGAGGTTGTTACAAACACACACACACACACACACACACACACACACACACACACACACACACACACACACACACACACACACACACACACGCACGCACACACACACACACACACACACACACACACACACACACACCTGGCAACATGTCAGAGGTGGTTTAGCTGCTACTTTATTCCTATTTGTTCATATATCATTCAGAGACAATATTTTCATATTTTTGGAGTGTTACACTGAAAGAGAATAAAAAAGAGAATAATGTAAGAAATCATCAGTGGTCTGAAAAACAATAAAATTATGTCATGGTTTCAAATAGACTTCATGTAATCAAAGTGTATGTAGACATTCTCAAAGGAAAGGTAGGGCTATTCAATCCTGTAACATTTGTAAATCAAAGCTGCCAATTAAGGGGTCTGTGAATGATTGGAATTAGCTTGTCATTCTTTTTTTTTTTTTTAAATTCAGTAGCAAGATCTCTGTGGGCTCTACAACAGGTATCTTCTGGCAGCATGAGTTTTGCAGGTTGCTGAGCTGAATGGATGATTGGTTGGATGGTTGAATGGAACAGTGCTGACTGTGGCTGTGGCTGCTGTCATCACCACTGAGCTCCTAAAGAAACCATATAAAAAATGACAGTATACAATGATGTGTGCAAGAAAATCATATATTTTTTCTATTGTAATGTATGCTTCTTATTAGTTTTTGATTAATAACTGATGGCACTATAGAGGACACCCATAAATGTGGGTACAGATCCTATAAAATGATTAAATCTATCACTTCAAAAAAAAAATGGTCATGTAATGGTGGATCTATGTCTGTGTCCTATATCTGAGTTTGTCTAATTCTTGCATAACTTTTAACTGTGGCAGCAGGTACATTAAAAACATTAGGGTACTTTCAGTTGCCAGTCACACAGGGAATGTCTAAACGCTGTGTAGGAGGAAGAAAAAATGAGGAAGAGAAAGAGAAAAAGAGAGAAAGAGGGAGAGACTGAGCCAAAAGTGGATATCTGACTGCCAGCTAGTATCACGACTTTATACTCTGCAGACTAGAGTGAAAACTGGTTGAATATTGATCCAAGAGTATTGGATATATCTAGAGACAAAAACCTTAATTTGTACTTTTCGTTTTCGTATTTTCTTCACTGACTATTGCTGACTGCACCACGAAACTCAGCTGGTCAAAGATGGAAATGTGCTCATCAGTGTTTACCAAACTACTATTGTAACCAATCAATAAACCCTTGTCACAACTGAATCAAGTGTCCTCACTGAACACCTGTTTATCAAACACTTGAAAGATTCTACTTTTATAACAATCAGTGGACTTCAACCTGGTCTGTTTCTATTTAGGATGATAATCAATGGATTCAAACCATATTTGCTCATCACCTCTTTATCAGGGACTCAAACCCTTGACCAGTAAACAGTAACTCTTTAGCTACAGAAAATAGATTGAAAACACATTTTAAAAGGGGCAAAAAGACATTAAGAAGGCAGCTTAAAAAATTTGGAAAATCAAATAAACAAAATGTGCAAGGGTTCAGCAATAGGCAGCAACAAATTGAAAAGTCTTCTGACATAAAAGTAGTGAGTATTGCAACAGACCTTTAGTTCTTTGGGAGTTTGCTCTATGTGGGTATAGAAACTGAACAGTCCTCCTCCTTTATGTTTAGATCTGACTCTGGGAATAAAAAGAAGACCTGTCCCAGATGATCTGAGACATCTGGATGGTTCATAAGGGATCAGCACATCAGAAATATGAGGTAATTCTTTAGCAGATAGGCAGTCACTTTAAGTACCTTAGAACTGAAGTGATGATCTTTTAATCTTAGTGAAGACTAGAGTGGCAGCTGTCTCGTTGACTTATTAAAGAGGCATGTAAAGACCCCATTGTAGTAGTCAAGTCAACTGAATGTAAAAGCGCTGATAACTTTTTCTAAATCTTGCTGAGACATAAGTCATTTAATCCCTGATATATTCTTATTATATTGTATAATTCTTGATTCCATACAGGATACATATTTCAGGTGGGAGTAGGCTGCATTTTAATGGTTTAATGTGATTGTTGAAATTCATGTCTGAATCTTTAGGCCCAGACTTCTAGCATGGTTCATGGTTTTTAATATGGCTGATTGAAGCTGACTTTTAATTCTTCCTCATTGGCTCCAAAAACATTTACCTCACCTTTATCTTGGTTTAACTGGAGAAAGTTCTGGCACATCCAATCATTGATTTTGTTTAATGCATTCACTTAGTGTGTGGAATTATAATCTCCCGGTGCTATGGTAATTTACATTTGATGTTTTTGCATAATCATTTTTAATAAACAGAGTTTGTTGTCTTATATACACTTAGCTAGTAGAGGCATGTAATTGTTGAACGGTTGAGGCCCCGAAATTGAACTTTGGGGGACTCCATAGGTTATGTCTGTATGTTCAGATGTGCAGTTACCTATGGACACAAAGAAATCTCTCCCCTTTAAGTAGGATTCAAACCACTTCAATACTGCAGAAAGTCAAATCCAGTTCTTCAATCAGTCTAGTGATATGTTGTGGTCAACTGTGTTGAATGCAGAGATCTACGTAGTTATACTAAGACTGAAATTTGGCTTCTGTCTGTCTGTTAAGGTCTTCAGGTGGTTGTCTAATTATTAAGAGTGGCTTAATGATCCAAAGGAGATTGAGACCATGATGATAGAAATGTTTTTAAAAGCTTGTTGGCAGAATTTCCAGACAGCAGGAGGATGATTTTCAAGGTGTCATTTCTCCATGGTGATCTCTTATTGCAGGAGATCATCTTCATCTTATTGGGCACAATGGGCATCAATAAGATGAAACACAAAAACCTATGGGCGACACAGTGGTGCAGGGGTTAGCGCTGTTGCCTCACAGCAAGAAGGTCGCATGTTCAAGACCTCCTGGGTCTGGGACCTTTCTGTGTGGAGTTTGCATGTTGGGCACGTGGGTTTTCGCTGGGTACTCTGGCTTCCTCCCACAGTCCAAACACATGCCGAGGTTAATCATTCTGCTTTCTCACTGAAGCAACGATCCGTAACAGTAGACATTTAATCTTATGCTATTTTCTGTTAGGGGTAGCTGTGGAAGTGTGTGAATGAGCTCGTTGGCACCTTGTATGGCAGCCACTGTGATTGCTTTATCAATGTGAATGGGTGAATCAAAACTTGTAGTGTAAAACACTTTGAGTGGTCAAAAAGACTCGAAACACACTATATAAATGTAGTTTATTTACCATTTATCCTTGAAAAGAGATGACGAAATGAGAAAATTAGACATGATATTCATGCTTAATCTGACTTTTTACCTTAAATGTATCACTTATCACAATGTATCTGTTCACCTGCCAACCTAAACCATGCCTTGTCACATAGAGTAGATTTGGTACTAGTTGGTATATATATATATATATATATATATATATATATATATATATATATATATATATATATATATATATATATATATATATATATATATATATATATATATATATATATATATATATATATATATATATATATATATATATATAAAGGCGGTGACACGGTGGAGCAGGGCTTAGCGCTGTTGCCTCACAGCAAGAAGGTCACAGGTTCAAGACCTCCTTGGTCCTGGGTCTGGGACCTTTCTGTGTGGAGTTTGCATGTTCTCCCCATGTCTGCGTGGGTTTTCACCGGGTACTCCGGCTTCCTCCCACAGTCCAAAAACATGCTCAGGTTAATTGGAGACTCTAAATTGCCCATAGGTGTGAGTGAATGGTGTGTGTGCCCCACGATTGACTGGCGACCATCTGGGGTGTATCCCTGCCTCTTGCTGTAACAGGGATCCAACAGGGCTCCAGCAGACCCCTGTGACCCTAATGAAGAATAAGCAGGTATAGAAAATGACTGACTGATGAAAATCCATTGTTAAACACATTTTTATACAAAGTTATTGTTACATTCCCAGAATGCTGTGGGGTGATTACCCCAAAATTCTACCAGGGCAATGTTACAAAAATGACCTTCACTTCATGTGGTCATTAGAATGTTTTGGGAATGTTGTGTTGGGCAAAAACATACCAAACATGGTATGTATGGGATGTGATCACAGTGAAATTACAGTGGAATGTAAAAATCTACATATATAGGGATGAATGCATTTAAAGAGAATGAAGTGCAGGTGGTGGTAATCATTGGGTTACACAAATAAAACCTCCAATTTTCCAAAAAAGAGACAAAACATCCAATGAACAATGAAGTTAAAGATGAATTTGAATGATAGCATTATTGTTATTTTATTTTCAAATTTTCTGCAGATGTTGTGATTCTATCCCTATACTAGGCTATGATCCTGTAGTGGAAATCTGATACTGTGACAGCTCCTATTCATGACTCTCTTTTTATTAGAAACAACAGATGCAGGGAAGTGGCTTCAGTTTTTATTTGGCCCTAAATGTACTGATGGTTAGCCTGACATGATAGAAAGTGACTCCATTTAGCCTGGAGAAACTGCCAGCTAAAGAACAAACAAACATCAACATGAAGGGAAGATCCAACTGTCAAATGTTCCTGTTACAACCACCATATTTTTTATGGGAAATACATTGGTTGGAAATATATTTAAGCCAGTATAGTTTTATTTCATTGATGATTTTCTGACTGTAACACTTCTTAACTCTCTCAAAGAGATGGGCAGCCTCTCTATCTCCAAGCTCAGATTAATTTACACCATTATTGAGAATGACATGGAGCATTTAAAAGGTCACTAGAATAGAATCCAGCCTTGTTGTACACCTCTAACAATTATCTCAAGCCATAAATTCTTTTGAAATGGTTCCAAACTGAACAGTAAGAGACTGAATATTCTTCATAGACAACAATCTTGGACCTTGAGCATTCGTTAACTAAATTTAATCAAAAATAAGAAGAGATAGTCACACTCATCATTCATGATCCTGCTTTAGCCACCTTGACCTCAAATGCATTTTCTTCACCTCTTACAAACCCATTGCTACACATTTTCCTTAACTTCTCTGGATCACCAGGTCACCTCAGCTGTGCCTCTCTGTCTCACCTCTCTGTCTTCAGCTGGCAGATGTTGTGGTCGCTCTCTCGCCTCCCACCCATGGTGGCAAGAGAGCGACAGGCCAGGCAGGCGTGGCATCAGAGTGGCTGGGCAGCTGGAAGGACGGCGGCAGTCGCTAGCAATTTCTTTGGTTAAGTTCGACTGCCGAAGGAAGACGTTGAGGAACTTGAGCAGTAGCGGCAAGACCATGATCCTCAGCAGCAGTTCACCATAGTGGTCAGGGTGGTCCCCCGGGTGTCCACGGCTGCACAAGCTCACACCAAGACCTCACCGTGTGATGCTGCGTCATGGAGGAGGAGGTCACGGTGCAGCCCAGAAGGCAAAGCATGGGCCAGAGGAAGTCTCATGCCTGGAGATGCTGGCAGACGTCACGTGGAAAAAAAGGGTGATCACTTTATTCTCTCATCTTCTTCACTCTTCTTTGTAGGAATTATTTCCCTCAGGCTTACAAATGGAGGATAACACTGCATTTGAGTAGTCTGCTAAACATCAACCGCTTCCACCCGACGTAACTGAAGCTCAACGCTGCTATACTTTCACTCTGCATGACTCAGATCAGTCCTGAGCTGGCCCCACTGTTCCTTATTAAACCATCACTGCTGTCACTTTCTACGTTTTTTTAAAACCTCTCAATTAGTGTCTTCGACTGATTGTCCTTCCCTCTGCAGTGTGCGTCTGACGGCTGCCTAGCTGTGATCTCAATGAATCAGCCTGCAACAGAGAGGGAGGAGGAGGAGGAGTAGGAGGAGGAGAAAAGAGAGATGGGAGACGGCAACAGTTGTAGATGGAACAGTGTTGTTCAGCCGGTGATGATATAACTACTACTACTGTGAAAAAGAGAGTGGTAGAGAGGAGAAAAAGAAGTGAGTGAGAGAGAGAGAGAGAGAGAGAGTGAAAGAAGGAGCATATTCTGGGATGTGTTTCGCTGTGAGAAAAAAACAACTATATGCACAAAAGATGAGATGATCTGTCAATAATCAGAGGAAGGAAAGGAAAGGAAAGGAAAGGAAAGAAAGAAAGAAAGAAAGAAAGAAAGAAAGAAAGAAAGAAAGAAAGAAAGGCTCTGGGTGCGGTGAGGGAGGAAGAGAATAATTTTTTTATCAGATTATTGTGTCCAGCCTCTATAAAAAACAAACTCAAAAAATCAAGGACACCGTACAATCAATATTATCTCATTATTTAATTTGTAATTATAGTTTAATATATAATTAGTTCAAATAAAAGCATCACACATCTCTTACTGTTTGTACAGTGTATGTGACTGAAATGTCTCAACATTGGTGATCATAGTTTTATCAAATATAATATACTGAGATTTTTGTCTGAATAGCATAATTTCACAAATATTGAGCCCTTCAACTGGATTTTTCAGTATAATGGAAGTGAACAGGGCAGATTTTCAGTAGCTCTTTCACAAACAGGAAACACAACTTTAATCTTAGGTAATAAATAATAATAATATTATGTTCCACTTCTGCCAAATCTGTTCAACCAGACACTGCACCTTTAATGATCTTCTATTTGTCAGAGTCTCTGAAACTGTGTGACTCCCTAATATTATCCCCAAAATATCAGTTTATTACTGGAGACATACAGATGGACAGATCCACAGTTGAAGGGAGACTGGGCTGTTTATTAGGGCAGAAAAGGCATCCAGTATTAATGCAATAATGCATCCAGCTCAGTGGCTTTGCCTCTGCAACCACAGTGTCTGTGCCACTCCGATGGCACAGACAAGCGAGCGAGAAGCACAGACACAATGTGGTGCAACCACAGACAGACAGGGCCTGTGTGTATGTGTGTGTGTGTGTGTGTGTGTGTGTGTGTGTGTGTGTGTGTGTGAGAGAGAGACAGAGAGAGAGAGACAGAGAGAGAGAGTTGTTGCTCCTAGAATCGCTAGAAATCACTGTGACAGTTACCCATGCTGCCCTCTGTTCATCCGTGTACAAGCATGGTGATAGGTGAAAAGGGACATGTGCAGACTTTAGCTGCACACACATACACACACACAAACACCTTGTTAGTAAAGGTCACAAAGCAGTCAGCCACTGGTTGGCACATGCACATACAGGCTAGCAGACTCTTTATGTTCTGCTAGTATCCTAAAATAGGCTCTAAAGGGAGATTTTTGCACCATGCTGTTCCTCCCTCCGCTAATAACAGTGTAGTTGCATTGTATTATTTTAAATTGTAACAACTAACATTCATGAACACAGTGCATCTGTCAAAATGATGGATCAATTGGACATATATTTGACACAACAATATTAATCAACATGGTTGTGGAACCTGGATCCATAAAGTTTTAATATTCTTTTGGACAGTATGTGCCCTTTACATAAACACACAATGCTAACAACATGCCAGACCAGCAAGTCCATGATGATACAGCGTTGCCATATGGTGAAGTCCATATTTTTTAAGTTCCCCATAATTACATGATCAAATACATGTGGTGAATTTCATAATAGTGAACACAACTCACCTATTCCTCAGAATATATATTATTTCCTAGGTGAACAAGTTTATAAAAATACTCCTTGCGGGTGATATTTGAAAAAGGTCTTCCCTGTAAAGAGGTCTCTGGAAAAAGCAAAATTACTAACAAATCTACGTACTGCTATTGGTTCATTTAATTCATTCATTGCGTTTTAAATTTTTAAAAACTTTTTTAAGAGAGTTAAACTATCTGGTACCAAGGTTTTAGGGTTACACCACATGACAGTTTTGACATTGTCCCATGTGCGTGTGTGTGTGCACCAGCTTCATAATTTGAACCCAGCTGGCTTAGTGATACATTAAACTGATTGTGGATTTGATGCTACTGCTACTTATAGGACCTGCACCTGTTGTGGCGATCTCTTTTAAAGGCTGGCTGCCCTCAGTCAGCACAGCTCCTGATGTTGGGGGACAATTAAAGCCAAAGGCCATCCCAGGATCAGAGGTTTAGGGATGGGAGCACCTACAGGCCAAACCAGCCAGGCAAGACAAATTTCACTGTTTAGTACATTTTATCACAATTTCTTTCCCACATTTATGGAAGAAAATCATCACATTTTTGATGAATATATATATATATATAACTCTATAATGGGGACCAAAAATACCAAAAACGGACCTTGGGCTTGTTTTTGGGGAATTTTTTTGAAGTTCAATGCAAATATGTAAAACATATTAGCAGAAATGAACTTTTTCAATGTTTTCTCTGCCCTTTTCCTTCCTGTATTATGTAGTACAAATACATGAATAAAAAACACTTCAAAATAAGAAAACGTCTAGAAAACAACAAGCTGCTGTATGTTGCTTGTTAAAATTTGATGTTTCAACCAAGTACTGAATGTTGTGGAAACTTGAAAAGGACATACAGTAAAAAAATGCTCTGGGTAACACATGACTTCATGATACAGCTTCCTTATAGAGAAAGAGCAAGAAGAAACAGTGATGAGAGGGGAAAGGAGGGAACAAAGACAATTAGAAGAGGATTTGAGCACTGCTGGTTCTTTACATATGGGGGATAGGTTGCCTGGATACAGTGGAGATAAAGTCCCATCTAAATTTAAACCCAGATGGGGGGGGGCCGTGAAGCACGTTTAAGAGTGAGATGAAAAAGGGAGAAAGGGCAACGGGGAGGTGAAATGAATGTGAGATGGAGGGTGAAGAAAGAACACACAAAACAGGCAGAATATATATATATATATATATATATATATATATATATATATATATATATATATATATATATATATATATATATATATATATATATATATATATATATATATATATACATTGACTAGTAGTAAAAAAAGAGAGAAAAGGGGGAAAAAGGGAAAAGGTTGAGGGCTATTAAATGAACCTGTAATAACAGGTATCACCATCACAAAAAGTGTCTGTGTTAGATAGTCATCTATCATCTGTTGGTTCTCACCAGGGCAGCAGGTTCCTTTAGTGCATAGCAACAAATCAGAGTTGGCGTTGATGAATGACTGTGGTTTCTAAATGAAGTGTTGCATGATACAGTTAGAATATTTCCATCTGAGAGCCAGCAGCTCCCCTCTCTGGCCAGGAAATCACAACACAGCATGTAGCCATGTCACCGTGACAACCGGGAGGAAGCTGATGAGACACCGGTGTTGTGTATATCGCTTTCCTCACCATCTTTTCCTCAATGCTCAATTAATTATCTTTCCGTGTCTATTTGTATCTACTGGGGGCCCACTTCATTTGTCATTTTACACCTCCCTCTGGTACTTGGTGAGACATTGAAGTAACAAGCAGGAGATTGGCTCAGAGGGGGAGTTTAAACCCTCTAAATTGCTTGTTCTACCATGATGGGTTGCGCTCAGTAGATGACAGCAGATGTAACGGCTTCTTGGCAGGATGTCCTGCTGACGTGTATGACAGTAATTGTTAACCCGCTGCCTTGAAGGTGGATCTCTGAGGCATGACTTAAGATGGATTCCCCCTATATAGCAAATGGTAGCTGATGAAGGATTCTTTAAATGAATAACAGACCTTCTCTACAAAGTGAAACAGGACAAAGTTTGTATGTGGCTCATTTTCTTTCAAAGTTACTTTAAAGTTGTTTTAAAAGTCCCATATAATCCAAATAGACAGTAGACACTGTTTGTTGTTGTTGTTTTATGTTTTTGTAATGCCACAAAAGTAATTTAATTTATACATAAATGGGAGTTTAAACATGTAATTAATTGATTTAGATATACTTTCTAAGTTGCTAAATTTATTGTATAGGTTATGATCAAATAATAACATTGGCAATTACATCAACTTCATTTAGAATGTCATGTACACTCAAATTTAATTGTTGGTAGATTTAAAACAAAAGTTAGCATAACTTAATAAACTTAGCTTAATTATTTTTTCTTAACACTGACATTTCCATTTTAAGATCCCTCTCCTACCCCAAAAGTAGTATCATTTTTTCTAATTGGTCTACTGAAGTAATCACATTAAATTTGTTTCAAGTGACTTTCATTGAGATTCAACTCAAATTAATTGATCAGCGCTGAGCCAAGCTGTAACTACACATCCTTTGAAAACTTTATTCTTAGTTTCTCCCACTCAACTATACACCATCGAAGTTGAACACGTATTAGTCTATTTACATCTCACAGACTGATACATCATCATCAGATGTATGTCTGTCAGTCCTGGTTCATCTATAGCCTGTCCGTCCATGGGAGTGGATCTCTCCTTCACTGAGGTTCATGTTGTTGTTAGATCATGTTGTTGAGAGAACTGCAGGTACACTGTGAACAACAAGACACCATCATTCCTAAAAAAGAAGTTAGTTAAACAAAAATGTGAGAGTCAATAGATGTAAACTGTTAAACATGAACAAATGTACAAATGAAATGTAGTACGAGAGTCTGGAAGCATCAGGCTAGCCCAATACTAACAAGCTATTGACTGCATATCTCCACCTATCAGACTGGAGGACACATGCCTTCATTAATAAACCCTCCTGAACATGTATATTGGGACAAGGACAGTAGTGTGAGCTGAAGGACTAATCAAGCTATAACCATAGCTTGATTTAACTATGCATGTAAACATGCTGACTGTAATAATCACTAGTTTCAGCAACCCAAATGAAAATCAGCCAATCGAGACCAACCTGTAATTTCTGAAGCTACTGAGCTGCTGAATAAGTTGCTTCAGACACCAGTGCAAATCTATGTTGAACTTTTGCACTTTAAATTATAAATATGTAACAATATGAGGTACCAAACCTTCAAACAAAACCCACAAAAAGTCCATGACCATTATTTTAATTTGGGTTTTCCTAGGTTGAGGGGATTATTTATCAGTGGAGACCTTAGGCGGAAATCCCAGAAGGGGGCAGGGGACGTGACCCTTGTTGTCCCCCCAAAAATTGTTGTAAACGAAAAATAAAACTTTATTTATTACTGAACTAAAGAACAGTGAAAATGAACAATTCAAAGTAGTAGCGGTGGTGAAGTGGATGATTTTTTTACAGCCTGAGGGGAAATGATTTGTCCGCCCTCCAAACGGCCTGTAGTACACCAAGGATACCCAGCTGGTGTTTCCTCTGCTGGTTTGATAGCACTCTTTAGTTTAACTAGTGTTTAGAGGCAAAATGTTCCAGCCTGTGATTTTTATGTTCATTTATCAAAACATTTTTTTGCAGGGGAAAAGAACGCAATATGCAAAGACACAAAATCACTGCGAAATTTAGCATGTGTCACAGCTCACTCACACACAAGGGCAACCTTAAATAGTGGTTATTAATATGATGCCTCCAGGAGCACCGACGTAAGCATCCTCCTGGGGTCATGTCAGTGTCAGTAAAACACATTAAAGTGATGGAGGAATTGTGCTGCACCTGGATGAAGGCATAGAGGACGTTGTTCTTACTGGAGGTGGTATGTGAAGGTCACATGACTCCTTCAGACAGCTGCACATTTTTTTTTTTATTTGGGAGCGGGGAGTATATTATGTTCAATCTCAAAGGCACAAAAGACACAGTTGTATATAATAAATTTAGTTCCATTTTCTTCTCAAAAATCATTCTCCCTCCTGGATCCTACCCTTACATTCCTCCAAACACTGAGAATGAGACACACTACTTACTACTACTACTAATACTACTACTACTACGACATCAAATAGTATTTTAAAGTATTAATAATTCTAAAAGTATACACAAATGAATCAAACAAAACAATAATAAAGAAGGACATTTGGACAGGTCTTAAAACAAGCCCATTATTATGAATCTGTGTAGAGATGAATAAGATTGGATCCAAACTGCGTTTGAGTTTCTCAGTATGTTCCTGCAATGCAAACTTAACCTTCTAGAGGGTTAAATTTCTCCAATTTTTTATAGGACAACAGATCCTCCAGCCACGCAGAGCAATATGGAGGATGAGGTAGAATGTGCCAAAGGACCTGTAAAAGCATTTTTATTGTTGTGTTTATTGTTTAACATTTGATTTTTATCAGAGGTATTGGACTGAAAATGTACATTTACGGGACTCCGATAAGACTTTTATGTCCCAGGCAGGCCCGCCGCTCCGTACACGCAGACTACGCAGCCAGCGTAGGGCCTCAACTAGTGGAGGGGGCCTCTAAAATTAAGATTGGGAAAAAAAAGATAATAAATATTACACTAATCAATATCAAAAATATTAATTAGTTCTGCAGGAGTTTTGTATACCATCACTGATATCGGGAAAATTAAATGTTATTTATTGTGTAATAAAAAGACTCAGACCCCAGCGGTACAGCGAGTGATGGGAATTCCGGCTCTATTTGGAGAGTCGGATCTTTTGGCTTAGCTCGCTAATACGAGTCGGCTCGTTCGGCTCCTCTGTTGCTCCCAACGAGGAGCCGGCTCCTATCTGTCACTTCAAAGAGTCGAGTCGGATCGTTCAACTTCAAAGACTCGGATCATTCACGACGGCACAAAGCTTCGGAGCCACTTTTCTTACTACCCTCTGAAACGGCTTTAATAAGCAATTTTCTTCAGTTAAAAACTTCAACAATTGAAATGAGAGAATATCATCCAAGAAACACCATGAATCTGTAGCTGAAAAGCGAAAGAGGAAAAAAGAGAAAGATGACAAACTTGCATCCCTTTCTGGTAAGTCCGTGTTATACCGTGTTTGTTTGTTTTGCTAACACAGCGTTACGTGATAAACTCGACAAGCTAGGCTAGGTTAGCCCAACAGTAAACAGGATTGGACAGAATAAAATTCAGCTGTAGCATCTTTTCTCTGCTCCAGGGGTCGTTGGGGATAACTCCCAGTCTGTCCTGGTAGTGAGGAGGAGGAGGGGAGGGGGTGGTGGTTGGGGGATGATTTTACATCTGGCCACAGTGTTGTAGAAGGTGTGTTAAAGTCATGTGTAGTGCAAAAAAATGTTTGGCCACCTTTGGTCATTCACAAAATGCCACTATTGTTTTGTTTAATGTGTAGTATTAGAATATGTTAATTTTTAAGGTATTTGATTTTGTCCTACCATATTAATATCATATAAATACAAATGCTACTAGATAGCATAATATAATGAAGTGATATTTTTGGTATTTTTATTCAAGTTTTACTAATGAGATATTTTTTCATTTAAATCATATTCATAGGGTCAATGCTCAAATACATAGACGGACCACCACATCAGCAAGAAGATGAACCAGATGATGAACCATCGACAAGCAGTGCAGTAAGCAGCCAGCAACCATCCAACGTGTCTGAAGGGTCAAGTAAACAGCCACAAACAACAACAGTCACCTTAGAAGAGACATCCACACCCACAACTGAAAGCCTGCCCTCGGAGGCAGTTGTTTTATTTATTTGTTATTGTGTTGTTGCTCTCTCTGATTTATTATTTAACATACAGTATATTATTGTATAGTAAAAAGTTAATTTTTTGATATCTACATGTCTATATAAGACTTATTTTCAACTGTAAATTTTGTGAGCTTCCAGGAGTTTGGTGGACTGGTGGACGGGCGGGCGGGCGGGCAGACGGGTGGGGAGGCCTCCCTACAAGCTGAGCTTAGGGCCTCCAAAACCTTAGCAGCGGCCCTGGTCCCAGGAATGTGACAAATGTGAGCAGAACCAAACCATAAATGCAAAATCTGCTGGTAAACACACAATACTTCCATGTATACTATAAATATTCATACAGTGCTCACAATAAGTTGGGAATCAGTGGATTTTATACATTTTGGGGATATTAAATATTAAACCAATGAAAATGCTGTTTCTTCTCATACATTATCATTGATATCAAAGGCGATTTGTACTTATTTCAATAAAATTCAGAACAAAAAGAAAAGCACTTATGTAAATAACAAAATCCCTAACTTATTGTGGATTGTGTAGTTCTGTTATCCTCTTGAAATGCTGTATTCTGTAATTTCTTCCCTGTTTAAATGCCTTGTCGCCATTCTGTCACACAACATCTATTGCAAGTCTATTGCAACTCCTGTTACTCTTCCTGGGGTTTTTCCTTTTTTTTTCTTTAAATTGGTATGGGGACAGGGGGTGTTGTGTTACTGTTGTACAAACTGTAAAGTCCCTTGAGTCTAATCTGTAATTTGTGATTTTGGGCAATACAAATAAAATTGACTTGACCTGACATTTTAGAAGGTTTGGAGCCATAGTGCACTTCAGGCATATGTAATTTATTTAAGCATGCACAAACTTGCATTAACCCTAATTAGGGCCAAGTTCCATAATGGATCTGGTATTCTCATGCCATGTTTTTTTTTCCTCATCCACTTAGTTTCAGTAATAGGGTTGATAATTTAATATAAAAGAGCATTTGCCTTTGGTGCTGTGTTCCAGATTGCCTTATCCTGACTTTTGTGGTAAATTAGGATAATAGAGGTTGTTAGATTTTGCAAAATGTATTATTTGGAAATAATGGAATGCATGGTTAATATTTTAATGACTTTATGAGCTGTTTGTCATTGTACTGATTGCAAGTGTTATTTCTTTATTTTATAATTATGTTCCAAGTTGATCTGAACAATATATATATATATATATATATATATATATATATATATATATATATATATATATATATATATATATATATATATATATATATATATAAATTAAACTTGGCTTAAAAAGACTGCTTGGCTGGATTTAAAGTAGGTGATTCCAACAGATATGAATCATAAAAGCTTTCTCCAAGCCTTAAGACCTTGAAATAACTACTGAGAACATTTTGTCTGTGATGTACTTTCATGGAAAGGAGAAAGATTTGAGTCCCAAATGTCAATGCAGTTACTGCCACAGACTAAGAGGTTATTTAGGCACCTGTCTGGGGTGTATCCCTGCCTCTCGCCTGTAATGGGATGGGATTAGATCTAGCATTGTGACCCCAATGAGGAATAAGCGGTATAGAAAATGACTAACTAAATTTGTGAATTTATAATTTAAAAAGAAAGCAATTGGATAATGAGATAGAAAGATTCCTACACCTTGGTCAAAAAAACGACCATTAATGTCCAGTTTGGTTGAGATCTGGTTACAGTGAAATCCAGAACGCGATTCACATCAATGTGTCAATACTTTTACATGAAGTTTTACTATTTTCTATGTAGGTTTTTTACCTACCTATGGGTAGCATCAAGATCAACATCAAGCAGAGACTTATGTGTGTATGTATGGACGTTTCTATGTGTAACTTTTATGGACGCTCAATTTCACATGAATCACTTTCAGTGTATTTGACTATAAAGTGCAGAATGGCATGTTGGACATGTGTCTAACATGAGGTTTAGCATACAGTAGTAGTTTTGAAACCAGTACAATTACACTTTTACATGAGCAAAAAGCTCAAGTTGATAATTAAACTTCTACATTTAGTATTTTTAAACCCCCACTTCTACCTATGTATGTATGGCATGTGCATACGTTTGATAACTCTGCTCATGTGTAGATATGTAGAACACTTTTTGCAAAAATGCCTGAAATAATTGAAACAAAATTGCAATATAAATAATCATCAGATTAATCCAGACTATTCTCTGTGTGTGATTGTTTTTTTCTTTTGCTTTTTTTGTCTATATCAAAAAATCTCACTAGTAGTTGCCACTTTATGAAGAAAAATCTGGAGACTGATACAAATGTAGTGCAGTTCCTTGGAGCTTTATGCAATGAGCATTCAAGCAGTCAATACCGATTTGGAAGAAGTTGTGTGAAGAATGAGAAAAACACGAATCAGCACTTGAAAAATCTGCCCTTGTGCAGCTGGCCAATAATATACTGGAGGGAAGGTGGTGGGGCAGACCTCAGAAGGTTGGTTTAATGAAATCCTTGAATGCAAAACACATTCAAAAAAAAAAGGAGCAACCAATGTGCTGGACAGCACTTTGTGGGAAACATGCAGCAGCTGAGGCAACTTCAGAGCAAGATGTGTGTCCATGACATTTTAAATATTTCATATCAGACATGTGTCTAGAATGCTGCAAGTCAGAGATGGGAGAAGGGAGGAACTGAGATGTCTTTTTAGTTCACTGAGAGAACTAAAAGTGAATCATAAACCCCTGTCCAACCTCACACACACACACACACACACACACACACACAGACACACACACACACACACACACACACACACACATACACACACACACACACACACACATATGGAAAGGCATGATTCATTCAAATACATATTCACATTCCACAGCCCGGGAGGGAAACTGGGCATCTTTTATCACAGGCAGGAAGCACGCTGCTCGGGACATGTAATTCATGTCAGGTCTGCTTGCACATTATTCTGATGAATTGCTCTAAATAAGGAGGAGGAGAACATTGGGAGGATATATGTGGGTGTGCTTATTCATAAATATCTGCCGAAAGACAAAAAAAAGAGAAAGTTGTAGTGAGTTGAGGGTGTTGTTGACGGGGTCAGTCAGATATAAACATGCTGCTGTGCTATGACACATATCTTCTGTTGGGCATTTTAAGCATGGGGGGTGGGGGGGATGGGTTTGCTCCTGAATTCTTTGCTGTGTCTTATTTTGTGATGTAACCATGAGTTGATAACCAAAATACACAAGAGGATGATCAGTGTTCTGTACAGTTCATACTGTATGGGATAAATTCGCAAAGCAGTTCTATGCCTTTTAGTGGCTGCAATCCATTCTTTGCATATTTACCCTTCTGAATGTCTGCTAGAGTGTACACTATGTAGGGAAATAAAATGATTGCTTGAATGCAACTACACAAACATTTATGCAAAATCCAGTTATAGAAGAGTCATTTTGTAACATTGAGAGTAACATCCCTGATTCATGACTAAAATCAAGCAGAGCTTGGGGCCCCAATATCATCCTATGGGATATGGTAATGGATAGCCCCGCCCCCCCAGAGCCATTTGTCGCTTTGATGAATGGGAGAGGGACGACTGGCATCCGCAAGAGTGGATGGGAGCCCTGACGGTGATAAACGGCTACCGTGGTGATGCTCCTTTACAATGGAAGACCTTGGCCAACAACCTCTCCAGAGGAGCAGAAACTCTTAATCAGACGTCTGTAAGCCAGAAACTGCCGGGGCTCATCCCAGAGCAGCGTCCATCTATCAGGTGAGACACCTCCCTCCGCTCATGGCAGGTTAACAACCGACAAGGAGAGCAATGCTGAAACCAGGAATACTCCTATTAAACATAAAAATAACATGATGATGGGCCGCTTCAAAAATTGATCCAATTTCAATATGCCCTTGAGTGTGATTCATGAAACAATGAAAATGAACAGGAGAAAATGTATTTATAAACAGCAATTTGGAAAAATCCAAAGTAATTGAGCTAGAGTCTAAGGAATCAAGACTGACATGATTCTAAACAAGCGATGGATAATAAAACTCATAGACTGTATAAATAATGGATGTAACCACCATAACGTCATCTGTTGCTTCATGGACTCCTTGATTTTGGCATATTGATTGTTGAATCGATTGGTCCCAGTTTTGACCTCTGTCAATTTCTGTCTACAAAAAGGATTTTTTTCTCCAGGTGTTTTTTTTTTTCACATTCACCAAACATAGATATGTATGGGACCACTGAGGGCTAATTATAATCAAAATGTGGTTGTTTTGTGAGTCTTTTCAACATAAAAACAGCAAAGGTTGGGCCAGCTAGGATAAGGACTGGAGCTTTAGGGAATGTTTGACTATGTGGTATGTGCCCTAACCACTCAACCTTTGCTAAGATTTATGTTGAAAAGACATCCATAGGTCCCATAGATGAAAACATTAGCTGTTTGATAAATGTCAAAAAAGATGTCGCTTACGGTTACAAAAGAACGTCTTCTGTGGACCAGAATTGGATGTCATAACTGGGACCAATGGACTCACTATAGACCCAATATAGACATCCAATGTTTTGTGGGACGGTTAATGCTAATGCTAACTTTGGCTAGTGAAAAAATGATCTAAAAACTATTTAAAAAAAAGACCAGAAAATCTGAATAACTGTGGCATGGACATTTTACGTTTAGTTTCCATGAAATGAAAATCTATGAGCTCTATGAATTAGAGACTTCTATTCCAATCTGGTGTTACAATACATGATGTATCATACACAGGTTAACATATGATATGTCACATCTGCTGTCGTCATGGTAGTGAATTGGCAATCACAACATAGCCACACTCTAAAGCAGGGGTGGGCAATCCTGGTCCTGGAGGGCCGGTGTGGGTGCAGGATTTTGTTCCAACCAAGAAGTTACACATCTGATTCTAACAATCAACCTCTAGAGCCATTGCCAAGACCTTCATTAGTAGAATCAGGTGTGTTACTTCTTGGTTGGAACAAAATCCTGCACCCACACCGGCCCTCCAGGACCAGGACTGCCCACCCTTGCTCTAAAGCATACCCTGCTTTACCATCTATTTTACTCTGAATCTGACCATAATTTATAAAATTTAAACCATAAACATGTTAGGAAAGTGTTTATTGAGGTGATGAATCAATATCAATATGTAGGATCATTGTCTCATAGACGTCCATACAATCTGAATTTGTTTTGTAGCCAGTGGAGTCACCCCCTGCTGGAAGTTAGAGACAATGCAGGTTGAAGCATTACTATTTTTTTTTTTTTTTACAGAGCTACCTGCTTGTGAAATACAGAATATGTGAAAATATATCTATCTTCTCTCACAGAAAATTTGTGGTAAAAAAAATCTGACTACTACACAATGCAACAGCAGCGCTCAGAAGTAGAAGTAGAAGAAGTTGAATTCTGCAGAGAGCCGAAACACTGACACAAATCTCTAAAACACAGAGCTCATTAAAAACCCGGCAAACTGGCTGCTCCCAACTTTTATGTGACAGGTACTAAAAACAAGAGAAATGACAGTGGACTGTCAAGCAAATTGTTTGAGTTTAGAGGTGCAGTGAAACACTAATTGGGTCTGTGTGGTCGTCCTGTGGGAAAGCTTTGTGTGTGTGTGTGTGTGTGTGTGTGTGTGTGTGTGTGTGTGTGTGTGTGTGTGTATGTGTGTGTGTACGCCACTGGCTACATTCGAATACAAATTCCAGTCTTAAGATCAGTTGATTGGGGTCGGTTGTGTTTGTGTGTGTAATAAGGCCTCACATTTCTGGATATAACTTATTCTCTCTTTCTATAGACATAACAGTCGGAGTGTGGACACTCACAATGCATTGCTATACTTTGCTACCAACCAAATTGGAATGAATCAAGCTACAGCAGCATAGGAACTAGATCATTTCTCTCCTTTTATTATGTCTGTGTCACTAATGCTGCAGGGTATAAAAAGATGGAGGGACACAGAAAGAAGAGCCTTATCTCCACAAAGAACAAAGTCAGTAAAGCCGACAGATGCAATAATATGGAGCCACGTGAAATGCACTGTACATACTACTATAGTCACTATTCTTTTAGGTTGCTTTGACACCTAACCAAGTGGACTCAGTCTGCTTGTGGAGCTGAAAACTGCAACATTATTTAATTTATCACTTGGTTCAGTTCAGGTTTCACACTGAAATTTCTGAACCGAACCAAACCTTCTGTGCATCAACAGTCAACGGTTGTAACAGCTGCTGGTAACTCAGACTGGCAGAGGGTCTGCTGGCTACTCCCACATCCCATTATATGACTTGTTCGTCTCTGGTTAGACATGCCAACATGTTTTTTTCAGTAGTCTACACAGGTGCATGGTTATTCCTGCATCAGGCTACACACTGCAGTCGAGTTGAGTCACTGGCATCACGCTCACATTTCTGCAGATTTGCAGAGATGTGGTTGAAGCAGGGGGCGACACGGCGGCGCAGGGGTTAGTGCTGTTGCCTCACAGCAAGAAGGTCGCAGGTTCAAGACCTCCTTGGTCCGGGGTCTGGGACCTTTCTGTGTGGAGTTTGCATGTTCTCCCCGTGTCTGCGTGGGTTTTCACTGGGTACTCCGGCTTCCTCCCACAGTCCAAAAACATGCTGAGGTTAATTGGAGACTCTAAATTGCCCGTAGGTGTGAGTGAATGGTGTGTGTGCCCCACGATTGGCTGGCGACCATCTGGGGTGTATCCCTGCCTCTCGCCGTAACGCGCTGGGATAGGCTCCAGCAGACCCCTGCGACCCTAATGAGCAATAAGCAGTTATAGAAAATGACTGACTGACTGGTTGAAGCAGAGACACCACCCTGTTATTGATGGTGGTGCAGGAAAAAATGTGTGTAAACATGGACACAGCATATGAAGTAGCTGTTGGGATGATGTTTCTTTTGTTATTTAACAGTTGCACATGGCTCAGCGAGCAGTGCAATACAACCACCATGTAAAGCAGAGAGGCAGAGACATTTCACTGTTACTGCTGAGAAACGGCAGCGGAGGAAAAGACGGATGTGGATGAGAGATGTTTAGTTATTGGTTATATAAAAGTAGGCCTGATAGATCCTAAAAAACTCCTGATGCTCTTCTCAACAGTGACCGGAGTTCATATGAGCTTTTACACCTGGACAAACAAAGTGGAATATCTGAGGAAAAGAACTCTGGTCTGTTTAAAGTCGGCCAAATGAGGACAGTGTGAAAGCTCCCTTAATTTTGGATGCTCATCCTTTCCTTAATTTTAAAACATTGTCACCTGTGCTTAGAATATGCCTTTTTAAAAGCAGACATTATTCACATGCCATAGCAGGAAAAGTTCAGGTGAATTTGATAAAATGGCTGCTTCCACTGTAGCTGTCCATCATCATCATCAAAATTACTTGGGAAACTATGGGAAAAGTCTTACCTTTTTGTCTTAGTTTCTATTATGTTAACGTTGTCCTCACCAAAGTAATTTCTTTGGATGTATACATGGAACTTCATTTAAATGCACAGTATGTAATTTTCTGCTTCATCTGGTAAAGATAAAGTAAAGAAATATACCAACATCTAAAAAAAGTATATTGGAAAAATATGACTTAAAACTGAGTAATATACTGTTGCAGGCCCACAGGGAACATTGAGAGGCAGCCATAATACCATCCCATGTTCACATTAAAGTAATGTTAAACATACACATTTTTTAAGGTTTGAACACTGAAATAGCACTAAACTATTTAATTATTTATTGGTCATCAGATATCAGGTACACCATCGGATACATTTGATACGGTTGGTCATAAGCTACTTACAGACACATTGGATAGACATTCATAGGCCCCAAAAAACCAGCTCTGGGCTTTCATAAACAATGCCTCCAATATGAAGAAATGAACGTTGATTGATCATATGAGGTCTGATGTTATCCAAGTTTGTCTGAGAGAGAAAAACAGACAAAACGAACACCTGAAATTAAGACCTATTCAGTCTAAATCTAAGTTAAATCCAAGGTGTACAGTGCATATGATCCAGTCCACATCTGTCTTGGGCTGTGATGGGATCTTAAGTAAATGTAATATCAACAGTTCAAAATGACAACAAAATCCAATACAGCAGATCATCACTTCTGGCACCAAGCCTGCCTACATGCACACTTTCTATATTTTCAATCACAATGTGATGACATTAATAGCAGGTCTGCTGTAAATTAATAGTAGGTGTACAGTAAATGTAATACCATTATCTAGATTACAGATCTAGAATCAGGCTGCATTTTTTTTTTAATCCCTGGTATAAATGTGGTAGGAGAGACGGGCAGAGAGAGGTTGAGAAATGAGGTGTAGAGAGACTAGGGATGATGTGCCAACTCCCTGTCCCACCTGTGTAATGACAGAGGACACAGGAGTCCTGAGTGGTGTATAATTATTATTAAAACATTACATGTGCCCTTTATGTACCTCGAGAGTATGGATGAGTGTGCCTGTGTGTTTGTGTGTGTGTGTGTGTGTGTGTGTGTGTATTAGAAGAGACAGAGAACAGAGAGACACTGTACCGAGTAACGTGTCAGGATGAGAACAACAATAATTAAATAACAGGTCAAATCTGGTAGCCCAGTATCAGATTTAGTAGCCAAAAATGGACAAGATTCATTTACGAGTAACATTCTGAGAAAACATGACAGCAGGCATGTCGACAGAGAGGGGCAAACCAGTATCTTGTCCAGGAAAGGGGGGGTTCAGAAGTCGGCCCTCATGAAATTGTGTAATAATTATTGTACTGTATTTCAAAATATGTATATTAAATGTATATAATGTTTGCATTAAATATATTATTTCTAGTTGTTTTTGATCCTTATTGGCATTAATTAGGGAAGAAGAACCCTCTGCTGCACCAAAACAAACCTTTGATCAAAAATGCGACATCATTTAATTAATGCTTCAGTATGTCAACATGTTGATGATGATGCAGCTACTAACAAAGGCAGGGCAGAGCCAGGTGAGACACAGCACAGCCAACTTTTCCGGCCTCATAAAGTAACCCGATCCAGCTGGGCCCAAATCAGTGTCAACCGAGTCATAACATTCATGTTACAAATGAGGGGGCATTAAATCATTTTACAACCACAACGGCTTAAAAACAATGTGTTGCACATATCTGACTGATGCTGAAACCTAATTTTTACCGGGAATGGAATCGCTGCAGTCACCAGTGTAAATAGTCACCATTAAAATCAATGAGATAGTTTCCTCTGAGAACGTCATGGACCAGATCAGCGACATCCCAGCTGCAGCTCCCTGTACCACAGCACTGAGAATCCATAGGAAGTCTATTTGTTACGAAAGTGCATTCATCTCAGCTCAATAGATCTCAACAGACAGGAAGCCAGATACAGTTTCAGCCCAAAATGTCACCTTTGACATTAAAGACAAATTTTCTACCCAGCTTATTACTCACTAGGGTCACAGGGATCTGCTGGAACCAATTCCAGAACATTAAAGGTGAGAGGCAGGGATACACCCCAGATGGTCATCAGCCTATCATGGAGCACACACACCATTCACTCACACCTACAGGCAATTTAGAGTCTCCAATTAACCTCAACATGTTTTTGGACTGTGGGAGGAAGCTGGAGAAGCTGGAGAAAACCCACCAGACACAGAGAGAACATGAAACTCCACACAGAAAGGTCCCAGAACAAGGACTGGAACATGTGAGAGCGATACCCACTGTACGACCTTGTCGTCCCTAATATTTTCAATTCTGGTTTTTCATATTGCCATCAGTTTTACATGTTTTATTGTCTTCTTCAATGTAATAAAATGCCAGATTTCCACTCAGTGAAAGTAAAAAAGTAGATAATAGACTTGTTAAGCATCTAATAAGTGGATATACTAAGGGTATATGCAAACATTGAACATCAGAAGTCAGTAAATGATCAGCCTGGGGAAAAATAAGTATACAGCATACTGTATGTGTGATATGGCCCCAACTTCAGTACCAGTGTGTACATGTAATATCAATTAGTCTGTCACCTGCATATACACACAAAGCTTCTAATGGCCAACATGACAGACGTGTGTGTGTGAATGTATGGGTGTGTATGTATGTATGTGTATTGTCTTTTTCCCTGTTTCCATCACCACTTTCTACCTCTCATGGGGAGGATGCTTTAGATGATTAGACTGCAAGAGGCCAGTTGCTGTCAGTTTAATGAACTGCTAAATAAAATAAATATTATAGAAATATATTTAGACTAGAGTCTCCGCATCACCGAACAGGCTCCAATGTTCACATACACATTGCACATTTTCCCCACATCTTACATCCCAGAGGTATAATTCAAGACACATACACACACTTTCAGATGAATTACCTTCCAGGTAATTAAATGATCTAAAATTTAGATTTCCACCTCCTGTCATGTTTGAGCATTCTGAGGGATAGAACTTCATCGCGGATACAGAATTAAATGAAATACAGAATAAATAAAGAACACAAGTCCCCAATCAGCAAAAGTACCGTGAAAAGAGAGCTGCTTGTTCTGGTAATCTCAGTGGATGAAGAACAGTTTCTAAACTACTTCTCAGCAGGGAGAACAAGGTCAAACACTCAGAATACCAGAATATCACAGTATTCACATTTAGTGATGAGTCTAAGTTTGAGTCTTGAGATGGATGTCAGTAACAGGATGGTGTATGTAAGGAAACAAACAGGAGGGAGAATGATACATGCAACAACTTGAACACTGGTTCTCAAACTTGTTCACACTAAGGGCCCCTATCCCTATACTAACACAAATTAGACAACAGACCCTACTTGGTAAGATATTTCCTTATATATATATATATTCAATTTCAGAAACTGTATGAAACTGCCATTGTGTTACTTATGGTTGGAAATAAACAACATAAATGATTCATCCTTTTGATGGCCATCCCTGGACCCTTAGTGTATGACCTTGACCTTATTGAACAAATGGGAACACTTTGAACAGTGAATGCTGTAATAGTGGATTGGATTATTTTGGCGCTATCCAGCATGCTGGGTTACTGGTAGGCACATTCTCCATCATCCAATCAGATTAGTAGACTGGTGCCATGAGGCTATAACTATCCAGATCATCTTCTGTACAGACACAGTTTCCAAGAGTGAATTCTGTGACATCACACAAAGCTCTTCTGTTAATTCACACTATGCTGGAACAACACGAGTCATCATGTTCAAGCAAACTAGTCCATACCAGCACAAGTGCACTTACAATTCTCATTTACTATTCTCAATGATTCATCATTTCACTCAAATTGTTAAACCAATGTTATCGTTTGTCATAAAAAAATGCATTTCATTTGAAGAATTGCATAACATGGAGCTTACTGTGTGCAGCTTCTACCCAACCAACACTACATTTATTTAATGCATCCAACCTAAGGCTATTGAAACCCACTTTATCTTCTGGGCGACACGCAGGGGTTAGTGCTGTTGCCTCACAGCAAGAAGGTCGCAGGTTCAAGACCATCTCGGTCCTGGGTCTGGGACCTTTGCATGTTCTCCCCCTGTCTGTGTGGGTTTTCACCAGGTACTCCGGCTTCCTCCCACAGTCCAAAAACATGTTGAGGTTAATTGGTGACTCTAAATTGCCCGTAGGTGTGAGTGTGTGAGTGAATGGTGTGTGTGCCCCATGATTGGCTGGCGACAATCTGGGGTGTATCCCTGCCTCTCACCGTAACACGCTGGGATTGGCTCCAGACCCCTGCGACCCTAATGAGGAATAAGCAGGTATAGAAAATGACTGACTGACTTTATCTTCTTCTTCTCACTCTCTCCTGTGCAGCTCTGTTATAAATATAGTGAGGGTCTAAATCACTGTGACATATAACTGACCTAACAAGCATTAATTCCTGTTATGGATAAGTATTTAGCTAGTACATTCACTACTTGTTGGTATTAACATTACGTGATTTTTTTTTAGCAAATGTTATAACATTGTAAGGTAAAACAGCCACTGTCAAGTCACTGTAGTGTAGTGTAAGTACTGTACATGTGTATATCTACACATTAATTCAGTGGTGTGAAGTTGCTAAGTTCTTCATAGGGGTCAATATAGTATGTGAAAATGTTCCATTTATCTGCAGTCGATTGCTTTTCCTCAGTGGATATCATTAAACAAAAATTGAATTCTGAGAACTCAGAGAACTACAGTATATTGTAATACAGGAGCTCAATGTGACAGTAGAGAGTTGACTTTTCAGAGAGGATCAAATATGTTTGCATAGCAAATTTATTAATTTTTATATCATCCCATTAAATGTCAGATTTAGTGTAATTCACTTTCAAAATAATAAATAAATTGTCAAATTATGCTATTCAGATTCATTTTTTTCAATGCAGTTATTCAAGTTAAACAATTCAAATTCACTTTCTATATACACATATCTCAACCCATATATCTGAACAGGTGAGTGAATGAAGGGGAAAAAATGCCCCACCATGAAATCCCTCTCAAAGCATTTATTATTTTCTCTTCTGCAGCCTGACTAGTTTTCATCCAATAAACCTTTAAAAGTCCCATATACTAAACTTTTTCCTGGGTTTTGTTTAAAGATTTGATATCCCTAACAAGATATATTTGTGGTACCAACAATCATATATAGTATATTAATATAACATAGTTTTAGGTCTCTCTGAAGCTTCTTTCTGGTAGCCAGGTTAAAACCATCCTGATCAAGTGAGCCCAGACCTTTGGTCACTTTGTGTATCAGTGTGGACCTGGACCAATCAGGGACTGTGTTGCTGTCTCTAACTCCCACAGCAACAAGCACAAATGTTAACGTGAGTAATCAGCCATAAGTACAAATATTGCAGAAATTGATTCGATAAATATAATTACACAAGGTCAAATCATTTGCATATTGTTTGCAATGGATATAAGTCCAGACTGACACATGTATCCAATGTGATCAGGATGGTTTTAACCAGGCTATCTCTGTGGAACTCTAGACAAAAACAGGTTGTTTTATGTTGGTCTGATGAAGATGAACCTGTGATTGGATGACTTGAATGTGGCAGTGTAAATATAGTTGTAATATATAATTTCACAGAAGTCCTAACAGCAAGTACAGTATTTACATAGCACCTGGATTAGACCTTCTTATAATCCAAAATATATTAAAATATCACTTATATGTCTATTTATATGTGACATATCATAGAAAGTCAAGACAAATTTTAAAAGGCCAAACAACACGAAATACAATAGTATGAGCTAATAATACCTTTCTCAAGGGAGGTTACTCAGGTGTGTATGCATTAACGCATATGAAGAACACAGCACAAGTAAAGGGCAAAGAAATAGAAAAAAAATAGTTAGACCCAAAATAACCAAGAGGTAATGAAGCATAAATAACTCAGTCAAGAGGAGTGGCATCAGGAAAAAAAGAGGAAAAAAAATTAAGTGATAATTAGGAAATAATAAAATAAATATATAAAAAATATATAAATATATTCAATTTTGGATATCGCCCAAGCCTAGAATGAAAATGTAGTATTTTAAATATACTTAATAAACTGAGTCAGTGTCTTTGTGTGGTTTAGGGAGCAACTACACGTCTTCTGTTTTTGATGCTGTAAAAATGATAAAAGGTCGATTTATGAATGATCTTCTCCATTCAGATTTTAAATGTCCACATTTCTTGTTGCTGGATTATTTCTCTCGTATAAACACCATGACTCCCTGACCTCCTCCCTCAGACACAGCTCCAGTACCAGTCAGCGTACTGGGTGTTACACCCAGCAGCTCCACTCAAAGTATGGACCAGAGACCTGGGACTGACAGAAACAGGAAGCTGGGACTCACCCATGAGCAAGAGTTATGGTTCATGGGTGGTGTGTGTGTGTGTGTGTGTTTGTGTGTGTGTGTGTGTGTGTGTGTGTGTTTGTACTGTGTGGCACAGAGAGTCCTGATTTATTTGTCCAGAGCTACTGATTGCTGTGTTCAAGGGCATTGCTGGTAAAGGTGATAGATGTGGATGGTTTTGCACTTTTCTTTCTCCTCCTCTTCTCTCCATGATCAGATGCTGCTGGGGACCGCCAACATAACTTTTCCCGTGGGCAGGGGGAAAAAAAACAAAAAAACAGGGGGGGACTGGACAATAAAAAGAGCAATTCGTCTGGGAAGCGATCACTGATTTATTTTGTCTCGCTGCAGGAGAGGCTGTTTGTGCTCTGCCTCAGCTGGGACGTTAAAGAAAAAAAAATTATCTGTTGTGGAAACATAAAATTTTATGCACTTCTAGAGAATATTACATCCTTTCTTGACAAAGACAAATAGTCCTCTAAATATATGTCCAAATATAGTAATGTTGTTCCTAAGAAATGTGTGTGTGTGTGTGTGTGTGTGCGCATGTTTGTGTGTGTGTGTGTTTGTATAAAATCTCATTAAAATCCTCCTATTCCAGTTGTTGTACTTTTGCAATGACAACACAGACACACTAATGTAGTGAATTAACTGTTAACATTGTCAGCCACACAGGGTTGGGTTTGGGCACACACACACACACTATAAAGATGTCTATTATGCCTGTATTTTACATAAGGAGAATATTAATAGGATCATTTAAATTATATGTGGACCATGCACTGCATTTTCCCTTTTTTCTTTCATATCCTCTTTCTTCTCTCTCTTCTAATATTCTAATCTCGCTGTCTCTTTCAATAGTGACAAATCTCCAGTGTTTACAGAGCTGTCAAATTGTGACACTTAAAAGGCAACATTTGAATAAACAATTACCCAACTATAACCTTAATCTATCTTGCTCATTCTCACACACACACACACACACACACACACACACACACACACACACACACACACACACACACACACACACACACACACACACACACATACACACACACACACACACACACACACACAAAGAAGAATTAAATGAACAGGAGCACGTGTGGAGTGCTCACACATTGTCTGTTTACTTGATTGCGTCGCCTTGCTAAAAATGTGTTCTACTAGTGTTGCCCTGGAGTGGGTCTACATCAGCTGCTGAGGAGAGGAGAAATGGGTTCAGTGCACGTTTGAACTCAATGTTCCCAGATGCTTTGGTGCTCTCTCTCTCTCTCTCTCTCTCTCTCTCTCTCTCTCTTCCTCTCTCTCTCTCTCTCTCTCTCTCTCTCTCTCTATCTCTGTGTGTGTGTTTGGAGTGAGGATGGAGTGACCCTGCAGAGTGAGTGAGTTTTCTCACTTTTTTCCAACTTTTTAGTTGTGTATAAAGTGGTGTAGTGGATATTGTAGTATTGACTGGTTGGAGGAATACTGTTGGCTGAGGGCCGTGTTGAGGTGTTTGTTTGGTGGTAGAACAGCCGATGCTGTTCCATCATGTCCCAGGACAAAGTGAGCAGGAAACCTGGTAAGGTGTTGCCAGGTTTCCTGCAGCTTAGTGGTAGCAGGCCTTAGGCATAAAGGCTGCTGCAAGGATGAACGCAGGAATCTGAATATATGATGATATATATGATGTAGAAAATGAAGCAAATGATGTTGTAACAAAGGGGGAAGTCTGTTTGCTGGACTTCCCAGGATCCTTGCTGAGGAGATGCCTGAGCTTGGTGGACCTCTGACTATGAGGGAGCTGAGTACTGCTCCACAGAGTCTACAGTAGGGAAAAGCTCCCAGGATCAGTGGGTCGACCGTTGATTTTTATAAAGGTTTCTGCGAGGAGCTGGGTGAGGATTTCCTGGCTGTGGTGAATGAAAGCTTTGAGGAGGGGATGCTGCCATTCAGATGGAGGAGAGCTATGACTCATCTGCATCTCATATGCATCTCTACGGTAGTATCCCCTCCTCAAATACCTCTCCTGCCAAAGTAAGGATATTTACAGGAAATTAAGAACTGGAGGCTGGTCTTTTTCCTTTTTACAGACTATAAGATTGTGTGAAAGGCCCTGGTTGACAGACTGAGAGAGGTGCTGAATCAGGTCATTCACCTGGACCAGACTATCTGTGTGCCTAACTGGTCTATTGTTGACAATACATAATTGATTCAGAATATTTTGGATGTCTCTGGTTCTTTGGGGTTTAAATGTTGGTCTTATTTCTTTAGATAAAAAAAAAGATTTTGACATGTTTGAGGACCTTAATCATGGACCAGTTGGGTCTCAACCCAGGTCACATAGCTATGACAATCAGTGCCCCATTTACAGTAAGCAGAGGTGTTAGACAAGGCTGTTGATTATCTGTAATGTTCTAAGCTTTGTCCACTGAGCTTCTGCTCATAAACTAAGGTCTGACATTGTTGGTTTCATTTAAGCAGGCACCTATTTCATCTGCAAACACTGAAAAAAATGTTACATCCATCAAGTAGGTTTCACATATTTTAAATGCTTTTGATTTACTTTATTTTATCTGTTTTGTCAAAAAAAAGTATGAATATACTTTACTTTTACTTAAAATTCAAAATTTAAAATGGGAGAGTGACCACAAGTGACCATAATGTATGTTAGGCTTTAGGCTACTTATCATTACCTGTTTCTCTGAGTAAACTATATTCTTCTTCGTCTCCACCAAAACATCAAAACATGAAAATCAGGTGCATGTGGAGCTCAGTCATTGGCCCATGAAGATATAATTGTGCCATCAGCCAGATACTGTCGGCATCAACATTGACAGACATCCAGTCATCAGAGCTTTGGCCAACCTGGCAAAGACCTGCTGTCTGCTGTTTGGACTCATCTGGAGCTAACATATCCTTCAAAACTGTTGCACCCATTTGAAGTCTATCAGAGACTCTTTCTTGGCATGGACGTCATGCACCCCAAACCATCATGGAGGTACAGCAATCTACTCAACAAGTTGTCTTAAAATGCAACTCCTCTGAAATAGAGGAGAAAAGGATTCGTTGCTCAGTGTAAAGTTAAATCACTTACCAGTTTGCTATTTTTAAAATTGTTTTTTTTTTTTTTATATATTTCTGGCCGCATTGACTTTTTTCCCCAAGGAGGAAAAGGGTCCAAAGGGTCCAAAGGGTCCAAAGCGTCCAAGCGACAACATTGGCATTGAGTGAGTAAAAGAAAGAAAACAAAAAAAGAGGAGGGTCGTGCTACACTTGAAGGTGGGTAAAAAATAAAAACTTTGTGGCATAAACATCCAGCTACTGGCCGCTAATTATGAGACAGAACAGAGGATAATTCTGTCTAGATGTGAACTGGAGATTACATTTACCAGCAGCCAACTTGTTAACTCCAAAGCTGCATTTCCTCCCACTGTCAGACAACAAAAAAGAGATAAGAGTAGTTAACTGAGTTGGTGGTGATATGATGGCTCAGGTTTATTCTATACCATCAATACAGCTTATTGGCTATTTTATGGAGGCAAAATGTCACCACCTACATGTGTAGACTTGTCTGTACTACCTCCCTTTTATAAATGTGTTTTCCACGTCCATTCCTCTCATCGCTGGGATGGACATTCAGGACAGTTCACCACCGAGGCTCAGCCATGCTGTGCACCGCCAGACTGCCAACTCTGAAGAGGCTTGTTGTTTCCCCCGGGGAGGGAACCCCAAACGTAGAGGATCCTTTTCCAGACTTGGAATTATACAGTGACCTAAACAGCTGTTCTAGCCCCATGTTGGCCTGAGTTATATACTGTGAGTAGTAAGTTGCTATAAAAGTGCTATGTTAAAGCTCAAAATGCCAGTAAACTGGGTGGCAGAGACGACTCAGTGCGGAGGAAGAAGCTAGATGTGGCTGGTGACTGTAAACCAGGGTGGAGACAACTGTACAAACAGCCTCTGAGAAAAGAACTGGAGACCTGCATGGAGCCATTGCTGTTAATGGTTTCTGTGTCTGATACATGTCCTTTCTGTGGAGCTGTGGAGACTGTTTTTCACTGCTTTTTAGATTATGTGGGTGTAAAAAATATGTGATGTTTTAAAATCACTCTTTTTAGATTTTAATGAAGACTGGTCTGCAGCTGTTTTTACTTTTGGTGCAGGTTACAAAAGACATGATGCTGATGCTGTGAAATGGCAACTGTTAAATTTCCTGTTGAAGGAAGCCAAGATGGCATTGTACCTGACTAGGAGGAACACAATTAAAACTGAGGTTTTACAGGATCTGGTCATTGTGTTTGTAGCAGTGGAACATTTTTATTTAACCGTGATGCTATGATGACGTTTTTTATGTTACAGATGATGAATTATTCTCATATATAGACAGATTAGACTGCAAATATGATTTCAATACAATTTAAACCCAAGTTGAGTTTCTTCTTACATCATCACATCCTCACCTACACACATGAGCACAGACTTCTACAATTTTCCACAATTTTCTTCAAATAAGACACATTTTATCATCAACACTTAAGCTTTGAAAATTCTCTATTCTCACAGTTATTTTGGGGAAATATATGTTCCTGAAGTGTTGGTACTGAGAACAGGAGAGCAGGAAATGTTCCTCACTTTCTACCTGTCCTGAGTCACAGTGCAGATACTCTGTCTTCTCTGGGCAGCCATCCCAGATAGCACACGGATGTGGGTCACAATGGTCCAGTACTGTAGGTATTCATTTGGCCTGGACAAAACAGATGTGAACCTACGCTGACCAAGGTAGTAAAGGCTACATGTAGCCTGAATATGACCCATACAAATATGGCCCAATTTTGGTTTAGAGTCTCCAATTAATTAACCTCAGCATGTTTTTGGACTGTGGAAAGTGAGTGAGGTGGGTCACATCCAGTTGAGTTCTAGTTCATTTGATCTGTTTTTGGCTGATATCTGGCATTGTGATGGCTTGGTTGTGGCCCACTTTTAATAAACAGGAGTGGACAGCCTGAATCACATCATTCCTTGCCATATGTGGACTGGATGAACATGTCAGGTATGAGCCAGATATGGACCAAAAGATGCTGATGGTCACTGAGATGATATTTAATCAGGATCCGTCTCTGCTTTTGTGTGTCTGACAGTCAAGGAGATTATTAGCTAATTTATATTCGCTGTTTAGGGTAAAGAAACAATTTAGTCGACTTGGGTTTTTGTTTTGTGTTTCCAATGTCCTAAATAAAGCTCTTTTGATTTCTTTATGATGAGTGTAGTTTGGTGTTTTGAAGCAGTGCCAACAGGGACCTGAGTGGTCAGTTTGTCCATCAGGAGACAGAGGGGACTGTCCTGGGGTTCAGCTGCTGGGTTTTGGAAGTTTGGAATGGAAGTGTCCAAAATGTAATTGATTGTATATATTTTAAAAAGCTGTGGGAAATGTCCCAGTTCTGCTCTGCAGGCGTTGTTTGGGATTTTCCTCTGGACATTAAGAATTCTTCAACAGAATTCCGTGTGGAAGGATTCTATTGCTGTTTGTCCCATGAGCCAAACTCCAGTCCACTGAGAGGGCCCAGACCTCACTTCCATATAAGGCTATAGGTGAAATAACACAGTTAAACATTTTTGTCCAAGTTTTAATTGGGATGCTGATGTTGGATAATTTTGGTTTTAATTGAATACATATCTCTACTTGTTTTTTTCCTTTGAGGGTATTTAAAGTCAAACTGAAATTTCCTGATGCACATATGTTTAGACCGAGGTATGTGTAATTATTTCATTTGGGTGTTGTTCAATATGAAATTATATTTGTTTTAAAGACATCTGGGCTTTCTTTGAACAATCATGATTTGTGTTCTCTTTAATTTACATCCTAGGACTCAGACATCCATCAGCATCCTTACTTCACTCTACACCCTTAGGTAAAATATATAATATATATATATATATATATATATATATATATATATATATATATATATATATATATATATATATATATATATATATATATATATAAATACATGTGGACATGATTATTAATTAAAGTGTGTAAGGTGTATATATGGTTCCCAAGATCCCTGTGTAGTTAATAGGGTTTAATTTACTTCAGTTTTCATGGATTTGGGTGATCAGTTCCTGGTTCCAGATGTCAGGAAAACAGCCAGTTGACAGCACCGTTGAATAGTTTAATCACTGCTGCTGTAGCTCGGGGCTACACTTCTTCAGCATCTCTTTTCTGATGCCATCCAGGCCACATGGGTTTTTATTTTTATATTTTATTTTAGAGTTTTCAATTTGGCTCTGAATTCTTTCTGGGTAATTCGATAATCTTCCTTATTATGTTGGAATTTCTTTTGTCTAATTGTCTGTTTGTAAAGTATAAAGGTTTGTTGTACGTATAAAGGTTGTCATGTTGGGTATTTGTGTGTGTGTTTAATATTTATTCACTGTCAAACCACATGTTCCAGGACTTTTGTCTTTCTAACAGCAAGGTTTTGTTGTTGTTTCCAGTTTGGCCTTCAGTGCAGACTTTTGGAGAGAATGTTAATATGTTCTGTTGCTTTATTGATTCCATCCAAGTTATTTTGGTAATATGTATTGTTAGATGTGTTGATTTTGTTTAATTTCATTTGAATTTAAAATTTGTATGAATTGTTCATTGTTGTTTGGAGTCCATCTGTATGATTAGTTCAGACTGTACAGCTTACTGTTTCTGTCTGTGTATAAAAACAATAATCTGGCTATGGTCTGAAATGGGAGTTTGTGCTTTGACAGTGAAGATGTTGAATGACAAGGGGTCCATGTCTGAAATGGCATCATCAACCACACTGAGAGCTGAACAGAAGGTGAACTGTCTCCTCTAATCCTTCCATTCCATTATGTACAGATCTGAGGCTCTGCACAGCTGGACTAACGCCTTCCTGTTCTTATTCATTGTTTTATCGGAGTTGTTCTGAATTACTCAAGGTGAGGAGGTTATTGATAACTGAGTATATATGTATCTGATCATAATATATGTATTAGATATGGATATCTCTCTCTGTCTTCCTCTCTAAAGTGCAGGCTACAGCTCATAATTGCAGTTGAACGAACAGTACATTTCCACCATCAATTCATGATCATGCTCTGCTTTAAGGCCATGTAGATGTTATATACTCCCCCAGAAATCACTGCCTATGATTGATGGCCACTTACCATTTATGTTCATCTGTGCCAAGTATACGATGCCAGTAGATTAGCACAGTATCACTAAATAGAGGGCACACTAAGTGTTGTGTAAGGCAATGAAAGACAAAAAGTTAGATGATAAAGTGTCTCTAGATCCATTTTCTATCACAGACCATAACAACAAGAAGAAAAAAGAAAAAAAAAATGTAATAAGATAACAGCAACATTAAAATGAAATAAACTAAGATGATTAACAATGATAGTATACATAGTAAAACATTAAATTATAATGGTAATTATAATTTACCATTATAATTGATAATTATAATTTAGTAAATGAAAGCCTGATTTTAGTTTGTGTTTAAAAATATAAATATTTACAGCTTTTCAGTTTTTTCTAGCAGCTTGTGGAACAACCAAAGGAGAAGAACCACACGCTGCAAAAACTGAAATCTTAACAGGTAAAAATCACTTGTTTTTGGTGCAATTACTCAAATATTGAGTACAATTATCTTATTCCACTGGCAGATAATTTAGCTTATTTCAAGTTTTTTCAAGTCAAGACTATGTGGGAAGTAACACAATATGATAATAATAATATCAACAATTAATCTATTTAACAATTAACATATTAATAATATATAATATGAATAATATAACTAAAAAGATACAGGTAAAGGAATAGTATGTGGGAAATAACATGATGACATATGATGCTGATAATAATAATAATAATAATAATAATAATAATAATAATAATAATAATAATAATAATAATAATAATAATAACAATAATAATAATAATGTGAACTAAGACACTGAACTGCTACCCATTTATTAATTACTACCTCTTCACTTTATCTTTTGGAAACCTACACATGAACAATTTCATCTTGACAATGCTCAGTTCTCCATGCTCATGTATATTAGCTACAATTAAGTGTCAAACATCACTTTCACCATCTTACTGATGTCTTACTAACAAAAACATCTTTTGTTTTCTTGTCCTGACATAAGGTACTAACTAATATAAAATGACTTTTTACTTGTGAAATGTTACTCATTTTTTCTTGGTTTCTGCTTGTTTCTTTCTTTGGAACATCCTTAAGTACAAAAATCTGGCATTTCGGTGCCAGTCTGACCCAGGACTGCCAATCCTGCCTCTGTCTTGCTGGTTTTAAGCATCTCCCCACTCCAATAAACCTGATTGTGATTATTATTAAGCCCTTGACATGCTTCAGCTACTTGATAACACGTTGATAATTAAAATCAGGTGTATTGGAGTAGAAAGATTCCTAAAACATGCAGGATGGTAGATCTCCAGGTGCAGGATCCAGCAGTCCTGGTCTGACCAGATCTGACCAACCCCTGCCCAAGATGGCGGCCACGTTGATGCATCTGACAAGCCTGTAGTGGGACCTAGGTGTCTATGGTCTAGAGGTCTCTATAGGTATCTATGGTCTAGAGCAAGTGCATTCGCTGTGCGTAAAATTCCAAAGTGGGTGCATCTTAAAAGGTTAAAATGACTTTTAATTCATTGTAGCTGTTTAATTTAAGACATTATTCAGCTCATTGCAGTTGTCTTTTAGAAATGGAAGATTATTGGAAGGTTTTTCCAAGAGCAGTTGGGCTGTAGGGAGTGATTTAGTATGGCAAGAATATCAACAGAGTATTATTAAAGTATAAAGTATTATAAGTAATTAAAATAAAAATAGTTTTAAAATGGGAAGTAAGAAATGAGTTGAAAGGGAACATGTGGAAGGTCTTCGTTCTGTTATGTCATTTATAGGCAACCAAATAGAGACAGTGAACATGTGACATGTTGCCCCATCTATGCATAAAATGTCACAGGATTTTACAACTAATAAAGAAAAGGACAAGATTATGGTTGTTCTCTTTTTTTTTGCTTGAAAGTGAAAATTGAGAATTTCATTGAACATGACCAAATTTCACATAAAATATTATTCAACATGCAGACGGAAGTCTCAAAATATCTTTTACCTTCCTTATAGTCAAAATTCCAGATTGATATAAGATACAAAAAGGCATTGAATCACATGTGACAACTAACCCCAAAATGACTAAGACATTGCAGACAATGTGCTATTCTCATTATGAGACAGGACATGACACTTGATCACATAAAGGAAAAAAAAAATAGCATTCCACTTTTTAGTTGCGCCATCTATTGGAAAAGATTCCAATGTGACAACTTACCTGTGTACTATCAACCAGGTCAATTCTGAACTGATATCTGATAACTGATATCATCATACAGCTGTAAAAGTGGCTCATTTTCAACATATATGTTAAAACCACCTTCCAGCAGTGACCTCATAGCCAGGTGGTTTGGGTGTGGATTGGGAATCAGTTAGAGGTTTGGTTGGCCTGAACTATCCTACATGTTGTTCCCCTACTCTCTTTCCATATGTTTCCTGTGTCTCCACAAATAAAGTCGCAAAATGCCTCAAGACAATCATGAGACAATGATACTCACTGTCCATGTCCAAAAGGGACTAGCAAACAGAAAAACTGGTCATGGACCTTGTATGTCCTACAAGAAAAAACAACTTTTATGCCTAACTATAAAAAAAATGAATTTAAATCACTGCTTTTTAGAATATTGAAGATAAAGAAATTGTTTCCATATGGCAACACTATGCAGTAGAGGGTTAATAAAGAGGGGGCAGATCATTTGTGGGGTCTACTGAAAATAAAAAATGTATACCATCACATACCTGCCCTTTGGTGTCCCCATGTAGATTACAGCTGCCCCCCCCCCTCCTTTCTTTTGCTGGATGAACAGGAAAATATGGAAGCTTGGGTGATTTGGACGAACCAATCTCAGCTCCAGACAAAATGATAAGCGGATTCTTTTCTTTCTTCTCTTGGGCACAGGGTGGAGTCGGCGGAGCGTCATCCAGCTGGAGCTGCTGCCAAGTGCTACCAAGCCAATGCTTTCAGTGTGGAGTTTTGCAGTCCCATGCCAGCCAATTAAAACCGTGGCTTTGAACATGTCGTCAAGTTTCATCATTTTATAGAGTTTTATTTGCAAAGCAATCCACTTCTACTGCATTTACTTAATTCTATCACATTTGGTGCAGATAGCACTTTTGATCCCTTTTGTTCTTGGTTTTGAAGAAATTTTTAGAGTCTAGTACAAGTGATCTATAGAGCCTGGTGGATCTTACTGTCACAGAGCAAGTCTGTTACAGAAAGTCCATCTAAGTGGTGTTGGGTCTGTAGCTGATATATCATCATATACCATTAGATCCATTAGATCAGAGCAATCACAAGGAAAGGAAGAAGGTTTCCTTTCATGAAGATGGACAGAGAAGGTTCCTCTGTGGTGACTGAAATTCAGGTAACCTACAGTCACACACAAGAAAAAGACATCCTGTCTCCAAACTTAATGTAGTTACCACATTTCATCTAATCAACAGCCACTGGCTTCCACATCTAGGTGAGCACAAACACACAAACTCAGCAGGAGCTAGGAGGAAAAGTAACAAGAGGGTTAACTCTGCAGGGTCACAGGAGACACAAATGTGTCCTTTAGAATATCTTGCGACAGATTTCTTTATCATCGGCCATAGAAGAGCTCAAGTTGTCACTTTTGCAATGTCAAAATAATATAATATAATATAATTATAATAATTTAATAAGTAAAACCTCACTATAAAGATAATACAATTTAAAACTTGAAAACAACACAAACTGAGGAAGACACGTGGCAGCAGGAACCTTCACACTGAAAACAGCAAGTGTGAAAGAAATCACTATATGTTTCAACAAAGAGGTAAAATATATTTTGTTAGCAAATGTACAGTGATTACTAAATAACACGTGAAAAATTGAAAAACTTACTACTTCATCTGCTCTGGCCATAATGGTAAATGAATACTGCTACCTACACATGTGACCATGTCCATAATGAGACATGAAACCTAAATAAAAAAATAAAAATTCTATAACTCTATATTTTTCTGAGATACACAGGATCTGACTGTGTCTGTGGTACATACACCAAAATTAATATGGATGCATAAATATATCTGAATCACAGGAGATTTTCTTAATGTCCCTCAAGCGAGTCTGCTCCAGTTCCTGAACATCAACGTTACAAGCAACCAATAGTGATGAGGTCAAAGGTCACGTGTACCAGTACTCAGAGCGTTGATTAAAGTAAACATATGCACACGCTCTCATATACAGCACATGTATTTCCCTGATTGCTTATTGTGTCACACACACACACACCCACACACACATGAACACAGATCTCCCACTTGAAGCCTCCTTCATACTTTTATTTTCTGATTGTGTAATCTGCCCCTGAACACACACACACACAAACACACACACACAGACACTGCTCTCCCACTCACCTCCTGCGCCACAATGGAGGAGATGCGGACCGCCCTTCGGACCCTGGCGTTCCGGCCCCCCTCCTGGGAGAGGCTGTCCCTTCCGCTCAGCGACATCTCGCTCATCTGGTCGGCCCAGGATGCCCGACCCGTGGGCGCTGCTGCGTCCCGCCGGACGTCCCCCGTACCCCCCCAGCTGCCCCCTCGTGCCCGAGCGGCATCCCCCGACCCGGCCCGGCCCCCGGCCCCCCCCCACCCGCACCACCTGCCCGCCATCCGTGCCCCCCCTCCCTGCCACTCCGTCGGCCGTCCTCCCCCCTCCACTCTCCCCCAGGGATGGAAAGGGAGAAGGTGGCACCACGGTCGGCACCGTTGGCACCGTCACCGTGCCCCCCAGGCCTCCTAGTCTCCTCCTCCTCTTCCTCCTCCCCCCCCTCGACCGGACTGTCAATGATCGGCCCCCGACGCTCCAGCAGCGGCAGAGAGTGGAGCTCCCGGGGTTCCTGCCTCTGCCTCTGCTCTCTCCTGCTGCTCTGGTGTCAGAGTGGCTTTTTCTCCTGTTTGTCTTGTTCTGTCTGTCGCTCCATCTTTCCTGATACGTCTGTCTCCCTGTGTGTGGTTCAGTGGGTGTCTGGGGGGCTCCTCCAGGAACTCAGCTCGTGTGAGATCCACAGCTGTCGCCAGTCGGACTGAGCGCTCTGACAAACTGCTGCTGCTGCTGCTGCTGAGACTTCCCTCTGCTCCACTCAGCTTCCTCTCTCTCTGTTTCTCTCTCTCTTCCTCTCACCCCTCCCTCGATTCGCAGGATCTCCCTCATCGAGTCAAACCTCTGTTTTATCCAGGGTTTCCTTCTCTACGCCTGCTTTCTCTCTCTTTCTCTCTCTCTCTCTCTCTCTCTCTCTCTCACTTTTCTATACCATTATATTTTAGTCTCTAATATTTTCTCCTAATATGAATTGTTTCCTATATCTTTCCCTCATCCCTCTCCTCCCTCAAAGAACAAAAGCACAATTTTCCCAATAAACATATTCTAAAAGTCATATCTTCCAATCTTCCACTGTATGTTTCTTTCAACCAACAGACCAGGTCCTTTCTGTTTCTCTCGATATGTGTATTAGGAATCCAATTCACTTCTATTTTGATAGTTGATTGATCTATCGACTATCAAAATGATTATTCAACTAGTTGTTTGGTTCATTAAATGGTGTAAAATGTTGTTCACTGTTTCCCAAAGCGGAATATTTCTTTTATTTTTGTCCAGGCCAACAGTCCACAATCCAAAGATCATCAGTTTACTATTATACAGAAATAATCAGATTAAAGAAGCTGGAACCAAAGATTTTGGGGCATTTTCTTCTTAAAATGTACTCATATTGATGAATCGATTTTCAAAATAGTTGAAATAATTTATGTAATAATCAGCAGCTGATGGTTGTAGCTCTAATGTGTATGTACGGGCAGAGAAGTGCGCTTATCCATTAAATGAGAGGACAGAGGGACAGATGTCAGATATTTAAAAAAATGCAGTGAGAATACAAATGATGAGTCAAAATGTCACTAATAAATCCTTGATTGTTATGTTCTTAACACTGTCATGCAACATTCAGTCACACCAACTGAAAGGAGAACTCAATCACTCATGACAGTTAATAATGACACCTGCAGAAAGTCAGAACAAAATAGGCCTATTTCTTTACATGAGTTGAATAAGTGAAATTATTAAACAGTTAAACTGCTGTTTTGTTCCTTCCTTCATTCCCTCCCTCTCTAAATCTCAGTCTGTCAGTACTAATTGCGATCCTACATAATAAACTCCCTCGCTCTGTCTAACCAAACTCTTAATATCCCTCCCTCCTCTCATCCTGCTTCTCATTAGTGAAAATTCAGCTGGATTAGTGTGTGTAAGTGTGCGTGTTAGTGTGTGTGTGTGTGTATATATATATATATATATATATATATATATATATATATATATATATATATATATAGAGAGAGAGAGAGAGAGAGAGAGAGAGAGAGAGAGAGAGGGGGGGGGGGGGAGAGAGAGAGGGAGAGAGAGAGAGAGAGAGAGAGGGAGAGAGAGAGAGGGAGAGAGAGACTTTGATGCCCTCAACCATGATTGTGCTTCCACAGCTTTTTGGGGTCATTTTCTTCATCTGCCTCAACAAACCACATTTTTTTTCTTTCTCAAATTCAGTGACTTTACTGCTAAGGCTTTTGAGCAATAATAACACCACCAATCGAGCAAATTCAGCAAATCACAAAATGACTAATTTAACCCAGTAAACCACTCTGGATGTATAACTATAGATTCCTTTGGGTCTAACACAGCACTATAACACGCTGAAGCTCAAACAGCATCACTGATCAATTATGAATAAGAAGCGGTCATCAATAACTTTCTGAGTGAACATTAGTAATGCTGCTGAACCTAACCAGCGGCTACTTATCTCAGTGATGTTAATAGTTTTGTTTTCAATGTCATGTGTCCACAGGTGGTCATTTTAATGAGTTCTAGGATTTCAAAGGGTCCTCAGTGTTAAACTTGTGTTAGATGTTTTATGGCTATAATTATTTTTGAATTTATCTATGTTGAAAATGTATCTTAAAAAACTGGACTGTCTAACTGGTAATATTATTTGGCCAAATCTTATTATTGGTTATGATTTTTAATTATCACTAACATCTGAACCAATTATGTTCTTTACTGTCATTCTGTAGTTTTATTTGTGAATAAATATTTCATGGATCAAATACAGGTGTTTAAATTAAGTCTAATTGAAACGTGAATCCAATTTTACTAGATTTATTCTTTTGTAAAAATATTAATTTTCATTAGAATACATGATAGAGTTAGATTAGGGTTAGAGACTAACCCTTTTGATAAAATGCTAGATATTAGCAAGGAGCTTTTAGAGGAAATTACATCTAATATTTGTAGCGCTGTCGATATTCAATCTTTTTCTGATGTATTCGGTCTGTGGCTTCACTAGATAACATTTATGGATGCAGGAAGTTAACTTTCTTGCTCTTTGGCTGTTGCTACTGAAAGTTACAACATGAACAAGCAAAGTATTTAACAAATATGTTCCTCAGGCTCATGCAGCTTGTGTTAGAGTGTGTGTATTGATTTCAGTGCTTCCCTGAAACAATCCTAAAGTGTTTTCATTGTTTTTGTTATTTCATACCAGGTTCGACTGTCACTTGCTGTCTCTGCCTCTTTTTTCTCTCTTTTCTCGTCTTCCTTTATACTGAGATGCAATTTTACAACTCAAGGTACCAAAGTTCGGTCAGACACCAGCCCTAATTCACCCTCTATTGCATAATTAAAAAAGTTTTTACAGTTAGATGTGAAAGGGGGCTTTTATTTTTGATATTTGACTCACAACTGAAGGTTGCTTTTATTTAGAAGTTGGGAAAATTTTCACCTAATAAAAAATGTAACTTGAATTTAATTCAATTTGTATTTATTCTTTTCTAATATGCTAAAATAGATTTGTTGACATATGGTAATATATATATATATATATATATATATATATATATATATATATATATATAATTTAGGTAATTTTAAGTAATAAAAACATTCAAAATAATTTTACCATGTCTAAGTAAGATTTCATGTAATAGAGAGTTAATACCATAATAGTAGCAATATTAGGAAACCAGGTGTGTCCCCAGGACACATGGATAGTATATTGGATATTTGGACATGGATATTTATTTTGTACTTTTGGACTTTAATGTCATACTCTATTCCTGTTCTGAGTGTGATGTTTCCACCATGTTTACATCATCTATTGTAGCCTGTCCATCCTGGAAGAGGAATCCTCCTGCTTCTCTTCCTGAGGTTTCTTCCTCTTTTTCCCTGTTAAAAGGTCTGTTTAGGGAGTTTTTCCTTGTACAATGTGAGGGTCTAAGGACAGGGGATGTTGTGTTGATATTGTACAAACTGTAAAATACAGAGATACTACACACAACCACGGCTGTAGAAACAAATGACAAGAGTACACTGTATTCCCACAGCAGTCATTTTCTTTTGACATCATGCTGAAGGTGGGAAATTCTGCCACAATTGTGTGTGTTCCTTGCTGTGTTCCAAGTTGCAAGTTCTAACTATCTAACCTAGCTAATGTTAGCTACACTATTAGAAATGCTCGTTTAAAATGTACCCAAATTGTACAATTTTCCAACCCAGTGCTGGATAAGTAGTGGAAAGAACATGTGTTGGGTTAGTTTAACTGACCAAATTTGGTTGGTTCATTCAATCCAGCAAGTTGGCTGTTCATGTAACACAAAGTTCAAAGCTTAATAACACCAAAAATTATTTTAAAAATAATTAATTATTAATTAGATTATAATCTGATTGTGCTCATTAATGTTATCTGATCTATCGACTAAATTAGGCAAACATCATTCTCTATAAAATTCACTCAACTAAGTCTAATACAGCACAATTTAGGCAAGGTTTTCATGTGACATTGTTGTACAAACACCTTTACACTGTTTTAATAAACCCTAGTACAAAACATGTCTCAGCTCTCAGGACTGCGTCACTTAAAGGTGGGGTGGGTGATTCTTTTTTGCAGCATTTTTTAAAATATTGCCTGAAAACCTTTTCACATTCCCACTGCACACACTAAAATAGAATGTTTGCAAAAAACTCGAAACATTTTGGTCCGGTCTAGAGGGTGTATTCAGAGGAAAACTCTGACCAATCAATGTAATGATCATCTTTACATTTATTGGCTGTCTAATACGTCCATCAAATACCTATGCACACACCCCCACCCCTCCCTTCCCAACGGCTCCCCGCTCCACCCCCCTCCCCCTCCCACTCGAGCCCTCCCCCCATTTTGCGCGTTCACTGTGTCGTCGTCACTCGACCCCCCACAGCTCTGGCAATCAGGTGAGCAGACACAGCTTCGAAAGCCAACATTCAAGTTAGCTCGCACAGATATATCGTTGCAACAATGGCAGAGAAGAAGACGTCGACTGGCAGCAAAACCAAGGGGAAAACTGTTCTTGAAAAAGCAACAGCCATGTAGAAGCTAACAGAAGAACGAAACAGGACAACAGTGGTTATCGGTACGGCTTTCCAGCGCTGGCGCCATCTAAAAAGTGAGAAGGGGCTCCAGACGGATGCCAAAGTCGCCGAATTTTTACTGGATATGTAAGATGTTGTCTTCTAATTACATAATATTTTGACATACTGGTCGGTTACGGGTATTGTAGGCCTATTCAACCAGTGAGAAAATGAAAGATGATGACAAACTTATTGACAATCGAGTGACATAAGCATAATTCCAGCATGTTTCGCTAAGCTACCTACTCTGTCAACTACAAGGCTAAGCTAAGTCTGAGCTTGAGCTCTCGTCATGAAAACTCTAAATACAAAAATAACACGTGAACAATACTGTGATTACCACAATTTGATTATCGCAAATTTATGGTGACTACAACAGAAAGGTGCCTTTATCCCAGAGATACCCCATACCCCCGTGTGAGTCGTTCCATTTGTTGCCCGTGAAATAAAGCGCCCGCAAGTAAATAAGTCAGTAACATAAATCATTCAAATTCAGGTATGTGGTAGGCTACTATGGGCAAATGCATACTACTTATAAAATAATCCATGTCTGTGACTGTAACCTATGATGGCTGGCTAGGGAAACTATACAGCAGGCTACATCGTATCATTACTGCAATAACAAAGTAATTGACACACGTATCCAATCAACTAGTGGAAATCTAACAGATACTCTAGTTTGAATTTTATGTCAATATTCTTGAAATTACAATAATGAAAGACTGTTTACGTTCATTACGATGTTCACAAATCTTGTGAAGACGACATTGCTTGAAGTTAGCAAAGCGGTCACTGTCTGTCATGCTATTGGCGTGAATGCTCGTGAACTCCTGTGACCCCTCGAGAGTGTGCGCGTTCATGTATCCATGAATCGTGAAGGCGTGGTTTCGAGGGGTGAGCTGAAGAGGAGGAGGCCGAGCCTTTGGGAGGAGGGGAGGGAGTGTATATTTTCAAAATCTCACTTGTGTTGAATAGCTGTAACCGTTTTTTCCAAGGTCTCCCACTCCACCTTTAACATTAATGTTAGCTCCTGAGGAAAAGACCTGCTGATCCATTAGTTGTGCCTGTTCAGAAGATGAACTGGGTAGTTTTAGTCTCATGGCACCAGTCTAGTTATCTCATTGGATGATGGAGAATGACCCAGCATGCTGGGCAGGCTCAAAATAACCCCAGGATCATAGAAATGATGACCAAACAGGCACAACTCAGCACCCCTGTCCAGCCTGAGGAAGGCATGAGCGGATATGTATATATGTATTTTTAAAGATGTCAGCACATTGAATTAAAGGCTTTTATATTTTACAAACCTCCTTGAATGCCTGGACTTGAATTTCTTAGGCTATTTTTTTAGTTAAAGCTTTCCTCCTTTTTACCCTCCATAACCCAGCTTTTGGGTTATGGAACCAAACCCAACCCCAGCTAATTGACCCAAAAGGCTCAATCCATTGTTTGAGATGATACAGTACTCCAGCATTGTTGAATACTAACATTAACTGTTGCATTTCCCACACTTCTTTGTGATGTCAGAGGAAAATGTCCGCTGTGGGAATATGGTGAATTGAAGGTGCGATACCTTATTAACAAGCGGGCTTGTTTAATGCCAGCCTATCAATGGTGTTTTGTGGCCGTTGTCAGTGTCTTCATATTGATTGTTCAGAAACCTTTTCCTCTGACGTTATAATTCATACCAAACAATGGCTTCTACTGACCTAGTTTGCGACTGGAGGTAGGTGTGTGCTTATGTGTGTGTGTGTGTGTGTGTGTGTGTGTGTGTGTGTGTGTGTGTGTGTGTGTGTGTGTGTGTGACTCACACACATTGTTTCTGATGCTGAAACATGCGTCTTTCTCCCTTCCCAGAAAGTCTTCACAAAGCCTAAATAATAAATGCAGCAACAGTGACACTCAGCAGAAATCTGTGAAGTTTTTCGGACAACGCAGCCAAAATGAAATTGCAATGGCCTGAAAATATTTCTTGATGAATTGCACTGAGAATAGTCTGTTTTATGAGTCTCATTACCAAACCAAAATTGTTTCAGGCAGAGCTCCGTGTGTGAGACGCTGACACGTCCTGGTAATTATCTGCAGTGAGCAGTATGCAATGCTGGCGATGCATGAACAGGGACCACAGAGCTCCTAGCTTAGGGCTTGTGTGGGTATGCACACACATACTCAAAATGTGCACACACACACATACGCACACACACATGCACACACACACACACACACACACACACACACACACACACACACACACACACACACACACACACACACACACACACACACACACACACTTACATACACATGGTGCAACATGCATATATATGCATACATAACCTTTGTGACCCACCAGGAGAAGCATCACAAACAGAACAAGGTCCTTAAGGTCTTAATTCGCTGCTGAAAGCAAGGTTCTCTCAAAAACAGCAAACAAAGTTGACTAAATCAGAAATATGATCAAAGTTTAAAAATGTTTTAAGCCGCATGTCTGTGGAATATGTGATATGATATGATGGGACGTTTTTGCGCAAAAAAAAAGAAACAAACAAAGGTTGAGATGGCTGAGGGCTTTGAAAGTGATGACAAATCTGTCAATCCGTTTGATTAGCAGCCGGTGGAGGTCATTGCCAGAGGGGAACGTGGAGGAGAGCAGGTTTTGGACCCGCCAGTGTTTATCGAGGACAGTGTTTGTTGAACCATTTATAGTATGCTGTAGCAGTAATGGAGCCAGGATGAGATGACTGTGAGGGCCAGAGTTTCAGCAGCAGAGAATGATGAGATAACAATAATGACAATACTGTTAACATCTCAACATTTTAACGTCCTTCTCAAAATACCAAATAAATAACAACTATAATAATACTAACTAATACAGGGCTGTCAAACATGTGGCCTGGAGACCAGAACTACTATAGCTTGCTAAAGGGTCCAATCAGGCCCACTAGATGATTGTATAAAATGCCACAAACAATGGACCAGTTCCAGTTTCTTCACAGAAATGTGATGTCAATGAGTATCTTTCAGGGCTCAAGAGATACAATATTCCCAGTTTGATTAATAAATGGTTTGTAAAGCAGGAGATAACTTCACCTGCTGTTTATTAAATATTGATCAGTGAGCAAATGTTTTGAATTTAAATGTAACAGTAGATTGGCTAAATGTGGAAACACCATATCATATTGTTGAAATTGTTGAACTTTTTTTCTTATGTCATGTCTCCTGTTTTAACCAATTGAAGCCTATGAGTCTTTGAGTCAATGATGTCATATAAACATAAAATACATAAAATAAACAATCAAAATGTTCTTCATACAACTATTTTTTCTAATGACATGATAGCAGACAACTTAGACATAAGCAAAACAAAATTGGTTTCCAAATGCTTCCTGTCACATGACGTCATTGACTTCCTGCTCCTTTTCTCCCAAGAACAGGGAGAAGACAAAGCCCTCCCAGAAAGAGGTAATTTCATTTAAATCATCACTTTCAACCCCAACATGTGTAAAGCTATGTAATCATTCAAGTCTCTAGATAGTAATGATAATCCTCCAAAAAGACTTTTGTGCATGGGATTAATAGTTTTTTTGTTCATGGGCAGATTTGTGCAAGCAGAGAGAGACTTTGATGCCCGATTTTGATCATTGACTAAAATTATATTTTCTGCAAAACAAAGTACAAAATGGAAAAATAGATACATAATAAGATTGTTAATGACACACCTGATGTCATTAACATGAAAACATGAAAAAAAATCTGGGCTTCACTATAATCTGCAGCAGGAACTTACTGTACCAGCTTTCTGTTACTTCCATGTCTAATATGCATAATATCTACACATGTGCATCCTCAAAAACTGTATATTTCTGCCTGTGTAGATTCTCACTCATCCAGGCCATTGTAGGCAAGGAGTTTAAAAAGTAAGCAACTGGACTTTTTCTTTGAGCTTGAAGACGTTATAGCTATAGCTATAGACCACAGCCCTCATCCTATAGCTCCACCCTCTGTGATCCAGAGATATAGCTCCTGGTTTCCATCATCAGGCTAGAACTGAAGAAGCCTTTCGGATGAAAGGTGAAGTATCTTCAAGCTCAAAGAAAAAGTCCAGTTGCCTACTTTTTAAACTCCTTGACTATATTTCTGCAAACATCATTTTACATATGTGCACACTTCTTTCAAATGTAATTAATGCATAGATACAACGATCAAACACAAATAACTGCATCTTATGCAGCTTAAAAATATTTTACTCATCATTTGATTTAATGCTATTGCCGGTGTGTGTGTGTGTGTGTGTGTGTGTGTGTGTGTGTGTAGCAAGCACCTCTGCAGGTCTGACAGCTCATCCTTCCTCCAATCTGAGAGGATCTCTGTGTCTCTTTCATCCGGAGGCTTCATAAATAATAAACATAGCAGCGATGTGGACCTATATGCCAGCGCAGGGTGGCTGGTTTGATGAATGAGGCCAAGTTTGACCCTTGCTGCCTCTGGAGGTGCGAAGTGTAACAGAGGTACGAAGAAAAGACCTTGACTGAGGCTCTATCAACAAACTGAAAAAAAAGTCTGAGCTGGTCTTCCAGTATGTTAAACACTGCACTGCAACGCTCTGAACTCCTCGCTGTTGTTTTTTTTTCTGTTGTTTTCTTTCTTTTTTTCTTTCTTTCCATGTCTGTGTGTTTATTCTGCAACACAGCCATATTTAGATGGTAAAAACTAAGCTTGCTTCTCACAACGCCATCCAAAACATTTCCTTCTATAGACATGGTGGATAATGTCAGACCACACATGGTTACAGGTCCTCTTCATTAGTGTCGGCACAGTGCTTTTAATAACCAAAACAACAGCCTCACAACAGTGATGGAGGTTAGTTAATTAAGGATAGTTAATTGGAGGAGAAAACTATACAGAAATATTTTAATTCTACACAGCAAGCAATAGTTTGTTTAGGTGTGTTTACAAATGTGAGTTTGCAGGATCGGCGCCCATGAAAGGGCCAGATTATAACTTCTTTTCAGTGCTTGTGTGTAAATATTTAGGTCTCTGCTGTTCCTGCTAACACACAAGCTGTGAAATAAGACCACCTATTCATTCTGTTGTAGTCTGACCTCCTCTGTAGTGTTGCTGAAACCTGGCTGAACACAAGCTATTTAGAAATGCCTCCTGTTGTGATGTCACAACAGGAGTGGCAGTTAATAGTAACTGCTTTTGGATCCATGCGGTTGCTCCTTCCAGGGTGCTTGTTCTTGACTTCTGTTTGTCTAACTGACCCCAGCTCTGTCACATGTTTGACAGAGATCGGCCAATCACAACAGAGTGTGTTCCAGTAGAGAGGGGAGGGTGGAAAACAAGATTTTTCAGAGTGAGTGCTATTGTTGTTGTTATGTTCTGGGTCAAATTGATCTGTTTTAAAGTTTGAAGATCTAGGAAAAATAGTTAAAAGTATGTTTTTTTCAGTATGAAACTTCTTCTGCTTGCCTTAATTGTGTATTCAACATATAATATGAAAATGGTTCATTTAACATATTTGCAACCACCAACCACCATTTGACACACACACACACACACACACACACACACGCACACACACACGCACACACACTCACTTACTCACACACAATCACCCTTGCTTATATAGTAATTGCTTGTTTGTTTCTGTTTACCAAACAGTACATGTACTTGGTAAACAGGTCTTTCAAACGTTTCAAAAAGTAATCAAGTAGTGAAACATAAAGTAAAGATTTAAACATGTTTTTTTTTTTTTTTTTTACAAAGAAACATCTTTTGGATAATAAAAATATGCACACTGTTGCTGTTCCTGAAAATGAACATAACAGGAGGGTTAAAATTAAAATATTAAAACTAGGAAAATGGCAAAACAGGGCTTGTTTAACAAGTAAACACGTGAAAATAAATCTGCAAAATGTTGCAATTAAGAAAAACTTTACTTCAACTTTAATTGAGATGATTACAGATATAGATGTATAGATTTAGAGCATATTCATGAAAAGAAGCCCACAGTTCTTTTCTGGCAAACACATGACTCACTGAACAATGAGCTACCTTTTCTTCTCCCCATTCAGTCATAACTGGTTCACAGACATAATTTATCACCTAAATTATTAAATTATGCTCTTCTCTACCCCCACCTGCTTCCCTTACTCTCTTCCTTCCTCTCCACCAAACCTAAGGCAACGGCCGATCTTTTGTCCTCAGACTAGTTGCAGTGCTGAATAAATTCATCTTTAATCACAAAGATTATGGTGCCTCACTGCTCTCCATTTCCATTACCATGGAAGCCCAAGTCATACGTCTTCCACAGGGCGGAGATAGAGAGCAGACTTATCAGCTATCGTAACACCATCTTGACAGAACTAGAATGAAGTGTGTGTCGCTGACGGTTGAATCAACCTACAAAATGAGCTTAAGACTTGTAAAATCTTCCTTCAAACAACACGGTACAGACTTTAAATTAAACTGGATGCATTAACTGTGGTACTTTAATGATCCTGCTTTTCTTTTGAGATGAGATTTAACTCTTCTACTGCTAATAGATTGTGGAATAATTTTATACATGTAATATCTGTAGCTTCATTGCATCAGCTGGACTCCGTATATTATGGGACCTTGAGGTGTGTGACAAACTATAAATCTCTAACACACCACTGTGTACTGTATAAAAGTCCCTACTGTGTAGCCTGACTCACTGGTACATCTTTATTTACTGGGCAATATTAAAACAGCTCCCATTTTATTTATGTACATACGCTGTCTAGATCAGGATCTTCCCCCCATAGGACATATTGACCAATACATATTTCTTACTTTATCATAGCAATTACTTGCATTATGGTTTTGTGTTGGGATGTCAAACCACTTGTTTATGTTAGTGGGATGTATAGATAATACATTTTAATTCTGGCCAATCAGAGAAGAGTTCAGGAAATATGTCCCATGACCTATCTGGCCAATAAGTGAAGTGACTGGTCTCATGTGACTTGTATTACTGACTTAAAGTTTGTTTCACCAACTCATTACTCATAACTGGGACCAGAACAAACAGTGTGGTGTGAAAAGGATTGGAAACACCCAAACAATGCAACTACTAGAGAAAAGTTGGCTGGTTTGGATTGACAGTGGAAAACAAAACTTCATTTAGTGACACTGTCTTCCTTCAACCAATTAAATGTTGTATTTGTTGTCATTTTCCTTTAGTTTATATTGCATTTCTACAGTAACAAACAGATCGACTTTTCACCAGTCACAAACTCAAACTTCCTCCACCATTAAATAGAGTGCGACCATGCTCGCCAAGATTCTCTTGATTGTATCCTCAGGGCCCTCATTCTAAACAGATAGGCCTCACCTGCTTCTGTTGTGCTGCTCAGGGGACAACACTTAGAAGAACTGTCCTTAACAAAAATAGCTTGCAGTAAGGATTTTTGAAAAGTGAGTAAACGCTCAGCAAATTCCCCCTGAGTAAAAATAAAGTGCTCTCCACTAAAACCAGTTCATCCTTGTCATTTACATAGCCACAAGCATGTCCTCTGTGGGATGTTTTCTGCACAGAATATATAACAGTGATGAGCTATAACAGAGACACTGCTGTTATAGCAGCTAAAATGCTGTTTCCCTAAAATGTCCCTTTTATTATAAATAACAATAGTACTTTTGGATATCTCCTATAGTCCAAAGGACACATGCTGGATTTATCATCAGACATTATGTCTGGACCAAGAAAAACATGAAACTAACTGCACTAACTTTTCTCAACTCATCTTCCAGTGTACTACTTGACATCAAGGTACATGTTCCATTTAACAAATGGGCTGTGGCTTCAAAAGAAAAATAGAATAAAAAAGAAAAATATGCTGGGTGCTTTGTCTCAGCACTCACCTCACTCATAGGGGAAGTATAAACCTAGGCAAAAAAAGTTTGGTACAAAGCAGAAAAAAACTGGCAAAAAATAAGTCCAGTACATGCAGTCCAGAATATGTGTTATTTAAGGGGGAAATGTTGTTTTGGCTGTTTTTTTCTCTTACGCCTGCACTTCAACATTTGCAATAAAAGCATTTGTTCTTTAATAACAATACGCTCCAAACACATGTGCTGCATCCAGGCAGAAAAACAAACAAAAAAAATTACAAAAGAAAAACAAAAAAAGGCTGGTACATATAGTCTGGAAGATGTGTTATTTGAGGAGGTGTGTTCTTTTGCCAGTTTTTTTCTGTCTTGTGTTGGGCTTTCTTTTTTTGGCCTGGTGTGCAGTTGCTACAGTGAAGAGGAAGCATTGATTCTGCAGAGCAACATGTTCCCTCTACGCAGAACTTTGATTGCACAAGGTCTGTGTCACGTCAACGGCGTAGCTATGTGGAAGACATAGACTTAAGATGTTACAGCCTGCATGAAGAGGCACACCTCTCCTGTCTGACTTTGTGTCTCTCTGGCAGCCGTCAGCAGGAAGTTGTTGCCACCATTCCTTTACACAATAGACCAGGCAACTATAGTAAATTAGCTCTGGGGTTGATCTACAAACATAATGGACACATCAGTTACTGCCGTGTTGGCTTGTCAGTGGCTGGAAGGAGGATCATGGCAAACAATGTTTGAGTGTTGCTGTGATGACAGCCATCAGACTGTGGGGGGTGAATAGGTGTCTGGGGGGGATACGCCTGTCCTCCCCACGAGGAGGACAGGTGCGTGTGTGTGTGTGCATGTCAGGGTGTGTGTTTTCTGGTGATATGAGCACAGAAATGACAGGTGTACTAACACCTGGTCCACAACATGATGAGTGACCCTTGGCATGTTGATGATGTCATTACATTAAATCAATCAAAGGAACAATGGTGCAAACATGTTATGGTAATATACTGAACATTAAACATGAATGTGCTGACCTGGCCTGGATGAACATTAACATGCATCATTTATCTTTGGTTTATTTATTGATCTGCTCTAGTGGCACAAGCAATCTCCAAAAAAGGTTAATATCATTTTTTTCATATCCAGATCAGCCGGAAAACTCGACTAATTAACTAGTGATTGGATTTTAAAACAAAAGACTGGAAAGACCTTGTGGCTACTACCTGGCCTAGCTGACAGTGTGAAGAAAATTCAACTACAAGTTTTATGGCACAGTTTTCTTTATGGTTTCCGAAGGCCAGAAGGAGCAAAATGTATCGATTAACTGGGAGTCATGTCCTCAAACAGGATGTACTTGGACCTACCTAATTGAAATTCCATCAGCGAGAGAAGAAGGCCCAGGGACAGACTTTGCAATAAATGGGTTCTTTAGGTGTCTGTCTTTAGAAGGTTTTCAGTTGGTTGTGACTGGGCTTGTGTACTTCCACAGTAGCTGTGAGGAGGCTCCATAGTCAAAGAGTGGAAGATCTCACAAAAAAACAAAAACATCCCTGGTGTAATGGAAGATCATGAGGCCTTATGGGTTCAGTATACTTCAAATGAAACGTGCTGTACATCCATGTCCACAAGCTCAAACTTCCATACTCGTTCCATTGTTTCCCACAGAATCAAATTCTATTGTGGCAGTTTGCTGGTAACAAATTTGTCTATACTGTAGTTGTTATGATCGTATCACCTCATTATTAAAATGCTGCAGTAAAATGACACAAAAAATCATCACAGATACAAGAACAAGCTGATAACTACAATTTAATTAGAATATTTTATAGAATTTTAAAGATTTTAATCTATGGTTTTGCTTTGCCATGATTATTTAAAATACTGCAGTGAAAGAACAAGAAAGTAGCAACAGATGGATGCATATGTTGAAAAAGCATATAAGAAAAATTGTTTACAAGATGCATTTTATGCACCATTAAGTTGTTCCTTGTTTTTACAGTTTATGGTTGTTTCCTATAAACTTACGTATATATTACAGAACTGCAGGTAAAAGCCTAGAGAGAGAAAAACTGATGTTCAGTTCAGAGTTCACCAACAACATGAGCGTGTTGCGATCATGTTCATGCACAACATTAACTGTCAGGCTCTCTTATTCACGTGGCTGCCCATGAATTCGTACATTTCTGTTGAAATGTGGGATACTTAGGTGGGATATGTCTAAGAAGGTGCCAACACTAAACTTAGAAAAGTTATGTTTGGAGATGAAAAAAATTACCTAATTTTCAGGATTTTTAAATGAAAATTTAACTAACCAATTCTTTGGGAACGGAAAACCAAAATGCAGACATAAGAGGATTTGTTGTGCCTATCAGTGACTGAATGCTCTAAAAATTCCTAAGTGAACCAAAAACCCAGATGGAAATGGTCCGTATGTAAAGGAACAGATTTCTCATCACACTGTGTTTGACGGGTCAAATCAGTTTGATAAATTCTCACAAAATAGGAAATTAGATACCTCATATAATCAGTTCAGTGAGTTGAGTGAAAGATAACATCTGCCCGACAGACTGAATACGAGGAGGTTTGAAGGTATTCTGTTTTTTAGTTTGACACACACACACACACACAAACACACACACACACGCACACACACTCACCCGCTGGCCATCATGGCAGGTGAGAGAAAATGGAACAGCGTTCATTTCCTTACACCTCCTTCTCTTTATGATCTCCAGTAACAAATGACATCATTACCTCTCCTCTCTGAGACTCATGTTGGTGTCCCAATTAATGTTTGCTTACTGCTGAGGTAGGCAGCACTGCCCCCGCTTCCCCAACCCCCACCATTACCCTCTCATCCGGGGAGGGGGGGGGCTGCAGCTCTAGGCAGGAGGGCGGTGCACAGACCCCCCGACTCATGCATCTTCCAAGTCATCATGTGACATGCCCAGTTCCGGCCTCTCATGTGCCTCCTCCATGTGCGTTTTTTGCGCAAGAGTCAGCATATGTGCACACGTGTGTGACTGTGTGTCTATAGGGCCCCCAACAGCATGCCAGTGCTATATATGGACAAGTTGCATGTCCTTTATTTAGTTTATTTCTGTACTGTGTGTGTATGTGTGTAAACAGATGTATGACACAACTGTGAGCAAACAGGGTTCAGAGTGATGTAAAATTGGCCTTTGCAGTACAAAGATGGATCACTCAGCCTTGGGAAATCTCCACTGACACTATGTTATTGCCCATCACTCACTGGCTTTATCACCACTGCAAAATGAGGAAATAAATACATACAGCAATAGAAAAATAAACCTTGATTGGCTTGTATAGTCTGCACAAGTTGTCAGGCAAAATTCAGACAGAAGGGGAATTACAGTGACGTAAGATATGACGTGGAATGTGCTGAACCCCAAGGACAGGCAAAGGACGACCCCAATGATGCATCCACTCTCATTAATTATGACTGTGGTGAGAAGGGGAAATGGCTAAAAAGAGGAGAAGTGATAACTTGAGAGAAGGGTATCTTCTCTCTGGGGACCAGTGAATGAGGGAGAAGGACAGGAAAGAGGAAGAAGAGGGTAGGATGGTGAAGGAGAAAGCTCCAGGGAGGCATTAGAAGGAGAGGTAGAGGTCAGAGGTTGGGTAGGACACTCAGTGGGGAGGGTACCACATGTGGAAAACACCCAGAGTGGAATGGTGCAACCTTTAATTCAGGAGAGCGAGACATGAGCAAGGAATTGAGTAAAGCTCTACAAGCAGTGGCGAGGTGCCCTTCTCTAAGGCTCCAGAGAGTCCAGGATGTTAGAAAGCAGCTTACAAGACCTGGAAGAGAGGTGTTTAAGACTATATGAACACACACACACAAAATGACTAATGAGACAAGAGAAGAGAATGTGCTGATAGAGAAAAAACAGCAAAATTAAATTAGAAATTGATCTATAATCCAATAACAAAATCAATCACATGAATAAAATCAAATCAATGGACATTAGATTAATTAGAAAAAAATCAATGAAATCAAGAGATTTTTGAATAAAACACAGTCTGATCTCAAAGAAATACATGAAATATGTTTATTTACGTACTGGTACCATAGAGACAATGCTAATGGAAAGTCAATTAAGAGCCTTTATAATGATAGACACACAAATATGACCAGAAGAAATGGCACAGTTCAGATGACATCTAGATGAATTTAAATTCAATAAAAATTTTAGATGTGGAAGAAAGAGGCAGGTTGATAGTTAGCAAAAGTCGCAAAATAAAGTGTCTCTTTGAAACCACTAACTGGACATTTTAAATAATGGGATCATTTAACTACATACAATGATCTTTCCCAAATTTTAACCATGTGTTTTTTGTGCCTAAACCAGACCTTAAAGGTACAGTGTGTAGTGTCTGGTGGCATCAAGTGGCAAATGTTGCAAACTGCAAGCAACTGAGTATATGAAAAACCCATGGGCTATGTAGCACCCCCTTTAAATATTATATATTGTATAGTATATAATTATAAAACCCCCATCCATAGGTTTTTTTCATAATTGGAACATAATCTTCGATATTACATGTATATCTTGTCCCACACATAAAAATGTCTCTGGAATCAAAGGTCTACATCAAAGAGGAAGTCTACTGCCCATCGGGGGACACACCTTAACATAACATTATCGATCTGCTCCAAACTTCCCACAGGTGATCAGGATGGGCCCTTGAACGCATAGGCGAACATATGGTAATGCTGCTGCTGCCCCCTGGTGGTCAAACTGTTATCATAACTCTGTGGCGCATTGTCCGATCTGCTCCAAACATCATGTGTGATGAGACTCAGCTCCTGAACGCAGACACCCATGCACAATGATCCCAACAGCTGGTGGACGAATGCGAGGTTATGCCTCGATTTCAGTGTTCTGATATCTTCACTTCCCACTTTACATGTGGTGCCCCCTGTGGTAACAAGAAGTGACCTCTTTTTACTTTAACATGCACTGATGACACATTGTTTGCCTAATCAACTTCATTCCACGTTGTAAAGATGCAGAACAAGTTGGTGAAGCTATATAATGAATGCTGTGAGGCTATGACCTATGGCGTCCACATCCCGTTTACATATATATATATATATATATATATATATATATATATATATATATATATATATATATATATATATATATATATATATATATATATATATATATATATATATATATATATATATATATATAGGTATATATGTAGCATCTCAAAGCTGAATGAAATCTCAATGTTTTCATACTAGTAATAAAACAGATAGATCAAGAATAAAATTTGCTTAAAATCTATAATTTATGCCTCAGCTGCAAATTTCTTGCCTCTGCTCCAGAGTAATGAGAGGTATTTCACAGGATGAAGACCTGTAGTCACAAATAAGGACCTGAAGGTTAAGGAGATGAGATGATACAGAGCATGTATTGAACAGCGGGCAGACATGAGGGATGGATATAGACAGGCTGCTATCAGAGCAGACAGTGCTGAGAGGCTGAAGGCCAGGCTAATGCTGTAGAGGGACGAGGAATCAAGGACTGATGTAACATTAGGGGCGGGTGTAGCCCATCATCAGGATGCCGCAGAGCTAAAATGGGAGCGAGGTGGAAAAGCAGCAAGGACTGTGAGTTCAAATTATTGAGTTTTACATCTTTGAGCTACCTGTCCACGACAGTAAATTGATTTTGCTGAAATCTACAAATTTGATTCCTTAAAAAATAAATAAGTGTAACCAATAGCCAGCCAGCCTGGGCTTATTTGACTGTAAACAGAAGCCAGTTTGTATCAATACATAAAGTTCTAGCATGGAACTTTTGTCTTCTGGGGAAAATAATTATGCACACATTACATGTTACAGACTCCAATGTATACATTTGTTTGTCTCTGCAAACATTAGAAAACAAGTGTGTTAGTATACATGTAGAGAAAGGCTGGAGGCTGGAGCTGTGTTATGCATCTGTTGCCCAGCATATAAAGGTCACAGATGATTGTGTGTCAGAGGCTAAATAATACTTCATAATAAATGCCACCCCAGATGATACTTAGAAGAAGAGTAGTGATGGGAGCAGCAATGGTAGCCACCAACAAGGGGATTGTGTGTTTATGTATGTGCATACACTTGTCATCAAGCCATGTAGATTCAAACATAAATGAATGCAAACAGTTCCACCAATAGCTCTAATCATGTAGCCCAGCTGTATAACCTTAACCCTTCTCTCAGGTTCATTCAACTCATTATCTTACCATCCTCTACAGTTTATTGCTACAGGCTAATTCACTACCAAACATTCACCTGACCTCCATGTTACAGCAGTGGTGACAACCCGATGACTCAACTTACTCATTAGTACAATGACCCTGTGTGTAAGAGCCAGGACAATTATTCACACACATGCATTCAGGCGCCTATAACTAATACCCACTTTCCTATTCATCAAAGTAGGCCAGTTTATTTCTGTAACTGGATGAAACAACTGCAAACAGCATGTGTGTGTGTATGTGTGTGTGTGTGTGTGTGTGTGTGTGTGTGTGTGTGTGTGTGTGTGTGTGTGTGGTGTGTGTGTGTGTGTGTGTGTGTGTGTGTGTGTGTGTTTGTGTGTAATGTATCTAAAGTGATACAGTGTTGTTGTTAAGTCTAATGACAGGGCCCATCAGTAATACCAGAGATCACAATTAATCGTTGCTGAGAACGATGATGTTAAAAGTCATATGCTAGTTTGAGTTGTGGTCGGTCTATAGTTATAGCTAATGGTGGGGAGAAATATGCAAGTGAAGCGATTTGGTCGATTATATTTATATTGGTCCGAATATTAAGCAGTGATGCAGAATATCCAGAAGTTAAAGCCAGAGCAAAAACAATCTTTGAGTTTTATTTCAGCTTGTTTTGCCATGTTACAATATATGACATACTGTACGTCATGGCCAAATGGTAATGATTGTTTATGGCAGATCCAGAGCGGCTCTGGACAGATCTAATAGTTTTAAACTTCAACCGAATACCCACCTTCAAGAGAGTTAATAATGGAGAGAGAGAGCCATCCACACAAATGCAGGTATTATTAAAACCATGTGTTTCTCTGCACGGTTCAGCCATTTACCCACAGGTTACCACAACTTTGGGCTCCTGAAACCATTTTTTTGTAACTGGAGTCCAGGGTGACCTTTTTTCTAAAAGTCTGGTTTCAGCAGTCATATGTGGATAGGAAAACCAGTTTCCTCATCTTCTTTTGGGTTTTAAGGCAGCCGGCATCAAAAAGTTGCATTGCTGTCATCTACAGGACTACTACCTTATTGTACTATATCCTACAATATAATCCAGAAGAAATATCATCTTCTCTTCCCACTTGACCCTATTTCTGAAATGCTTTTCAGAGATACCTCTTCCAAGCCAATCTATGTTCAGCTCTGTTCAACATGTACTACAATTTCTTGTCAATGTTGTTTGATGTCACATTGTGCGACACTCACATGAAGTTGTATCCATGGAGACTTGTGGAGCACCTTGTTATTGGCTAAAATGGTGTTTCTGTCAGGATTTCTATCACCACCTACTGCTTTGACATGTGCATGACATTGTTTGAGCTGATTTTTGTGACTTTGTTTGTCTCTCGTCACATCTCATCTTCTTCCGCTAATCCGAGGTCGGTCACAGGTGCAGCAGCTTCAGCCCGAACGTCCCTCTCCCTGGCCACTTCGTCCAGTCCTTCCAGGGGGGACCCCAAGGCATTCCCAGACCAGCCGAGAGACATAGTCTCTCTAGCATGTCCTGGGTCTTCCCTGGGGCCGCCTCTTGGAAGGACAGGCCCGGAACAACCCACCAGGGAGGGCCCAGGAGGCTCCTCACTAGATGCCCGAGCCACCTCAGCTGGCTCCTCTCAATGCAGAGGAGCAGTGGTTCTACTCTGAGCTCTGTCAATCTCCTTCCATTCTTCCCTCACTCATGAATAAGACCTAGATACTTGAACTCTCCAACTTGAGGCAGGATCTCATCCCTGACCCAGAGTGGCCACTCCACCCCTTTCCAGCTAAGAACCATGGCCTCACATTTGGAAGTGATGATTTTCATCCCAGCCACTTCACACTCACCTGCAAACTACTCCAGTGAGAGCTGAAGGTCACGGCCCAATGAAACCAACAGGATCAGATCGTCTGTAAATACCAGTGACTCAATTTTTTTTATTTTTTTGACCCACCTCCACCCCCCCTCTTCGGAGGACAACTTTATTTTTAATTTGGACTACTTATAAACATATATCCAAATCATATACAATGGTTATTGCAGACTCACCCACATCCCCTAATTCACAGTCAGAACTCAAAACTGGTCACACAGGTGAAGTCATTTAAACAGGATGGTGCTCAGACAACAACATAGTCCTGAACACCAGCAAGACCAAGGAGGTGATTGTGGACTTCAGGAAATTCAGAAGGACATATCATAACTCTCTTCTCATCTCTGGGGAGGAGGTGGAAGACGTGGACAACATTAAGTTCCTGGGCATCCACACATTACACATTATCCACACATATCACATTAGATCTCACTTGGTCATTGCACATATCTCACCTGGAGAGAAGCTTCTTCAGGAAGCTTAAAATGACTGGACTCAGCTCCTGACAAACTTCTTCAGAGATACAATTGAGAGTATCTTCTGTCTGAGTGCAACAGTGGGGTAAGGGAGCTTCACTGCATGAGACAGGAAGGACTTGCCCGGGTGGCAAAAATCACAGTAAATCACACCTTTCCCACACCTGGACTCATTATATGACAGCCGTGTACAAAGTAGGGGTAGTTGTATAGCTGCAGACCCCACCCACCCAGGACATGAACTGTTTGTGCCTCTCCCCTCTGGAAAGAGGTTCAGGTGCATAAAAACACAAACCAACAGACTGAAACAGCTGCTCCTCTCAAGCTGTGAAATCAGCATCACCCCATCTCACATCAACACTGTCACCCTTGGAGATAGACAATCAGACCACACTGCACTTTAAACAATAACTTCTGGTTCTATAAATCTATGGTTTTAATTTATTTATTGTTTCTATTCATCTCAGATATATTTCCTTGCAATCTGTTATTTTTTGTTTGTGTTTATTCCAAGTGCATATGTGTATTTCCCTGTGAAAACTAGTTGCGGAATCCTGACCTAGAATTAGATTTTATTGATTGATTTTTTAAATCTCTCTCTCTCTCTCTCTCTCTCTCTCTCTCTCTCTCTCTATATATATATATATATATATATATATATATATATATATATATATATATATATATATATATATATATATATGAATACAGTGTTTTATTGCATTTTAGATATTGTGTGATGCAAGGGAAGGGAAATAAGATGACCACAAAGTTCAGTAAAAGTCTGTTAAATGGCTGGCTGAACCATACCTATGAAGAATTTATATTCTTCATTTGTACAGATTCTTCGAGGTTGCATGGCACAATTCTTATGTGCCATGCAACCTCGGTTTACACCAGACAAACTACATCATGCACCTTATGCTTCGACCATATGTTTGCATCATCTAAATAGAGCCCTAATGTTCTGATTATTGCTCTTATTACAGCTCCATGGACATCACTAGATGTGATAACCCAAAGCTTGACTGGCCTGCCATGCTTGGCCACTGTTGCTATAACATAATTGCTGCATTACTATAATAGAACTTAGGGAGAGCTTCCATGGCCTTGAAGAATATGGGTAAGGTTAACTCCAGAAATAAATAAATCAATTTCTTTATTCTATATATCATCTATTTACCGTCCTCCTAAATACAACATAAATGGTCTACTGTATACACACAAAAACACACAGGCTCTCAAATACAATGACAAATGGGATTTCACAGTTCACTTTGTGTGATGCACCAGGTGGAGCTGACCTTTTAAGACGACTGGCAAACAAAGACAGTGAGCAAGAGAAAGGAGGGAAGTGACAGACAGAGTGAAGAGAACGAATGGACAGACTCCCACAGAGAGCAATTGAGGATGTGAGAGATTTGCTCTTTTAAACCGTGAATTGGTGGTCTTTTAGAAATACCACAATAGGTGAAACTTTTGCTCTTTGCAGCCAATCTACTGGCTACCTATCAGTCTCAGTGCTCCGATTTAGTTCAGAAATCCTCTATATTGAGTTCATTGTTACTCAAGCTTTTGTTCTATCAAGGACAATAAACTCATTTTTAAAAAAGGGGTCAATTTCACAACACAGTCATTAAGATAATTTGATATAGAACTTTAGCCATTAGTGAAAGCCACATGTTTTTGGAAATGTATGAAACAAAGAATATGACCAAAAAATAATGCAGTATGCAGATGACAAGCTATTTTATTGGGGCAGATTAAGTCAGTAACACAGTTGCAGGTAGCCTGGGTATACCCATGCTTCATTGCACGTGAATTCCCTTGACCTGCAACTGGGTCTAGTCAAGGACCCAATTTTCCCCTCAGGGAGGGAGCCAATCACAGAACAGGGAAAGGTACAGCAAGATGATGACACAACACAGAATGACACAACACAGAAGCAACTTTGTTAACTTTTATAACTATGGATCCAACATGGTGGCAGACGGTAATTTAGCTTACTTCGTGCTAATTTAGACCACAAGTTTAAAAATGAGAACTTTTAGCACTAAACTATTTCATTGACATTGTGTATTGGGTACATCATTGAATGATAGAACTGGCTATAAGCTATGTACACATTTGACAGACATTCGTAATGCCCAATAAACGTCTACGGGCTTACATAAACCATGCCTTCAAACAAATAAATAGATGGTTCACAGATGGTTCTGGTTCACCAGGTAAGCTACTGTTAAGGGGTGTTTACACCGGACAAAAGTTCGCGCGACAGCGCGACAAGATTACATGTTAAGTCATTGGGAAGACGCGATTTTTCACGGCGCGACATGATGGACGCGATTTCGCGAGGCGATGGACGCGAAGTGGCGAAAAATCGCGCTTCGCGACGCGAAATTCGCCTGTCGCGTCAAGTTGAAAATATTGAACTTTTCTGGCGAATTCGCAGGATGACGTAGCGCGACAACCAATCAGCGTTGAGATTCGCTGCACGTCTCCATGACAACGAGAATTTCACTTATCGCCAGTCTTTTACTTTTCAACGGACTTCAACGGACAACGGAACCGCGTCGTCCAGGCGGAGCTCCGGTAGAAACCAGCCGAGCTCTGTGCACCTCCAGACGGTATCATGTACCCAGAAATGACGGCGGAGCTTCGGACTTTCAGAGCTGGACAACGCAGTGACAGTGGTGATCACACACACACACGGATGAGAGAAAACAAAACAGACGGGGACGTGATGATGCAATCTGGCGAATTTTCGCAAAACAGCGCGACAAATTTTAATTTATCACGCGACAAAATTTCGCGTCCATCGCGCGAAAAAATCGCGTCAATTGAGTCCGGTGTGAACACCCCTTTACCCTGTTATCAGTGGACAACCCTTCATTAACCCTACTTACTTACTTAAAATGGCCTAAATAATATATATATATTTTTTTTAATATGTAAGAAAAGGTCGTAAACATAGTCTCAGGATAGTTTCACGCTATGTAAGTCAATGGGACTCTATTAGGTTGTACGTACTACAATAGAAATTTTCCATATTTACATATTGTTGCTATATGGCAACAAATCTGTAATAAACAAATTTTATATCACAGTTTAACCACACGTTAAAAAAATAAATAAATAAGACAAACTAATTGTTACCATATGGCAACACTATGCAGTAGAGGGTTAAAGGTCAATCAAACTACACCTATCACTCCATCTATCCACACTGCTGTCACTCAGATAAAAAGAATAACAAGATACATTGTACTTTCATATCTCGATTCATATAATGGCTGCATTCAAGCAATGGAACTACATTATTTCTACATGCCCACATTCTTCCTGACCTTGATTTCTAACTCTTCCTTTAATACCTATACCAACCTATAATATGTTTTATTATATTTTTGTATTATATTATTAGATATGATATTAGTTTCCTTGGTCACCATGGTACACCATGTTTGGTTGGGTTTGAGTGTAAGTGTGGATCCACACACCGCAGAAGGTACAATTTAACCAGTCAATTTTCAAAATAAAATATCATGCGCAGGTTCCATCTTCTTACCCACAGTAGAAGAACAAAATCAACAGCAATTAATAATCAGAAGGCTGAAGCAACCTTTTGTGTGTGTATTTTTTTCTCTTTATGCATCTATGGTTATTATATAGATTATCATGGGATGTCACAAACGCTCACTTTTGATACACTTCTGAAGTGCACCCTAACTAATGCTGTCACTTAAATATAGTGGAGTAATGAAATGTGTTGAATTATAAGGATAAAATAGTGATAATACGTAAATAATAATATAATATATTATTATTTATATTATAATAATATAAATATATTATAATATATAAAATAATAATAATAAATAAAAATACTCAAATACAGTATTTGAGTAAATATACTAAGTGATGTTTTCTTACCTCTTTGTTTAGACATTTCTCTAAATTTTTCATGGTTTGACTCACTCTGAAATGATGTTAAAGCATTTTAAAGTGCTGATGATTACAACATTGCTCATCACAATGCTTGACCTTTCCCTATCCTGGCAGCAGCCAACAAGGGATTTGCCCGCAGGCTCATGGGACATGTAAAGGTATGCTAATAAACAGCAAACGGTGGATTTGTAATCATGTTTCCCCAGCATCTAGCGTTGTCAACAACAATCTCATTGTTATGTACAGGTTTGATAGTGGAGATAAGCCAAATGAACCAGGGGGTTCATTCTTCTGTCCCCGCTGACTAAGCTGATAAATTGGGGACATGGACCACAGCCTATGTATGTTAAGCAGCATTGTAATGGGGGCAGTAGAAGAGAGGTTCATTTATGGTACTGTAAATCTGAGAGGAAATCAAAATGAGTGGGAAAATGTAGTCAGAAAAATAATTTAATAAATAATGTGAAATAATAATAAATAATTTGCAAATATGAATACTATGATGTGATCACTTAAAAAAATGAAAAAATGTCTTTTTTAATGTTAATCATGCAAATGTCAGGATTTTTTAAAATTGATTTTAAATTGAAACTTAAATCTATGTTCCATTTATTTGATCCAGACTAACTCCTTGAGTTCAGAAAGAATGTTGGCAAACCCATGTGTTGATTCTTAAAATAACTGTATGTTATGAGCCTTATGTTAGCTGATGTCTTGTTGAGCCCTGGCATAGGGCATAAAGAGAATTTCCCCTTAAAAAGACAAATAGAGACTAACAAAATATGGAATTTGAATATGATTTACAATAAAATACTTATGTATATTTTTTTACATGCATAAATAAATAAAAAACAAACAATATATATTAGACGTATTTAAGGAGCACATAAGTAAAGTATTCAAACTACTTCCTGTTTCCAGTCCATTTTAAAACTTTGTTTTAGTTCTTCTAATACTAGTGAGTTCTTAAAGCTATAACTACTGAGGATTAAATGTTCCACATTGTCTTCAATCTGTCCATTTGTCATCAAAACTGTGGGAACTAGCAGCAAAATCTATTTGGAGAAAATTACAGTGAGCTCCAGAATCAGCCATTGCTGTTCATGCTGTCATTGTTAAATGATGTTGACCTCTGGGGTCAAACTAAATGTCAACTTGAATACCAGGGTAATGTAGCTGAAAACACTCAGATCATGCAGCCAGTTCAGATTAATACTTGACAACATGGGAAGCTCCCACAAAATATGTTTAAGCTTGTTTTTTTTTCTTTTTTTTTTCTTTAAAGAGGATCCAGCATCGCCACTGCATTATCATACTATTAATTTATCATATTTGGCTGTAAAAGTAAGGTGAACTCAAACTATGAAAGAAATCATACGTCATATTTATTCTGACACTTGTTACTGTGGTTATTACAGAGGACGCAGGGATATTATAATAAGGAAAGCAAAGACACCAGGAAGAGCTGATGGGTTAGGGTTAGGGTTAGCCTACAAGGCTGTGACAGCTGTGATAACCCCAGTGGACATACACACACACATACACATACACACATGTGTACACTCTCACAAATACTTGTATAACACACATTCCATCCTCTGATGTCTTCTTCACTTCTTCTCACAGATGTGTGTACATGCATACGCACAAAGAGAAGCGGTTTATTAATACTGCTGGCAGTGTCGGTATTGATAGAAGTAATGAGGGTTCAGAGAGCTGATATAAGACACAGATACAGGTCACCTATCACCTCTGTGTTAAACTAAAAGCCAGATTCCAAGCACACGTTATGTAAAAATGTGTTTTCACTCTGTTCCTCTCCTGTTGGCCCAAATACATTGTCACTGTGTTTCCCTGTTGTCACTGTTACCTTTTAGCAAATGTGTGCAATATAAATGTGACACCCTACCAAACTGTGACAGACAGCTGCAATTTATAGATGCTTTATTCCTCCGTTGATGTTAAAGACTACCTAAAACCATAAATCCCTCCTAAGATGCAATTTCGTCCTCTTCACTGTAAACCGCTCTGGCTTACATTAAGATCTGTGGAGGTCGACAGCAACATTCATGTAGGACGAAAAAGATTAAAAAAGACAAAATAAGGACAGAACGGGTGAAAAACAAAAAGCAAAAGAGAAAGCTATGATGAAGTGAGAAAGAGGAAAGAGAGTAATTGAGATGGCAGGGAAAAGGGAGGAGTCCCAAACATAGTTTAACTTGAGTCAGTCTCAGCAGGTGGACCAATGACAATCTCTGGACACTTTCCAAGCTCCAGTGAGGCTTTGTTGAGGGTCTTGGCAGGACAGACTATGCATGTTATGCTGCTATGTTGATTGGCCAGGTGGCGTTACTATCAGACAAACACACCCACACATACACACAAAGCTGGGGTGTGAAACTATGAAATTCAGGCATGAAACTCCAGTTACAACAATGAAGAAAAAAGCAGTCATTTGAGCACAGGGGTTGTTGCTCGTTCGCTCACAGCAATGTTAAGGTAATAGTCAGCACAGCCATTACCCACCTGTTTTTAATGTTGAAATATTTTCTGGGAACCTAATAACACTCCTGTCTAGGTGGATCCTACCTCTCACCTGTAATGTGCTGTGATTGGCTCCAGCAGACCATCTGACCCTAATAAGGAATAAGCAGGTATAGAAGATGACTGATGACTGGCCCATTAAGCCACTACAAAACACAGCTACAAATCACTGTTTTTTATAAAAAACCTAGCAGTGGAATAGCACAGTGAAGTGTTCACAGTTAGTATAATGCTAAACCAATGACAACAATTAGCACAGCCAGAAATCACCAGTGTTCTTGGTAACTTTACCTAAGCAACATATCAAAACACACAAACGCAGAAAAATGAAGTTCTTCATCTTACGGGTCCTGTAATAGGTTGAGACCTTTTCTTCTAGATTTTCTCTGGGTTTACAGATCCATAGGGAGATGCAGTGTGATGACCTTTCAGACCAATTTAATTAAAATATATTGAAAGGTTATTATTTTTCATGCAAATACAGCAAAAAATAAATTGCACGCTTATGCTTTAAAGTCCAAGTGTTGTTCTTTCTTTTGCAGAATGAGGTTCAGGGCTGACTTTCTCCACTTCACCTTCTTGATACCATGATACCATACAAAATAAATACACACACACACATATACTGTATATATATATATATATATATATATATATATATATATATATATATATATATATATATATGCATCTTTCTGGTTCTATATTGGGCTGCTGTGGTAAAGCATGTCTGGCTGCAGCTTCCCTTCTGGTATTTACCATGATATTTGTGCAAGGCTCCAGGTCTGAACCAGGGTCATGGATAATGAGAGGGTTTAAATGGCAGCCTCTGCCAAGCTAATCTCTGGGGACTTTCTGTAGTCACAGGAGGACCTGCTGTACTGCTGAAGGTAATCCCATCTGTGTGTGGGTGAGAGACACCGACAGAGAGAGACGTAGAATGAGAGAGAGAGAAAGAGAGAGAGAGAGAGAGAGAGAGAGAGAGAGAGAGAGAGAGACAGAAAGACAAATGTGACAGATGTAGTCACTTATTGATTTCCTATAGTCACAGTGTTAGTATTGACCTTATGGGTGGTTTAGAAAGTTCATATCTTTATTTGTGTGTGTATGTATTACTTATATCAATGTTTATATAAAAGAGCATGCCATGCTCTGTGTGGTTCTAACATGGCATTATTGGTGCAAGAGACAATGACATAATATCACTGTACAAACCTTTAATACAGGTGATCACCTACTCATTAGATGGCTGTTTAATCAGATTGGCATCTAGAAAGATTAAGCAACCACTAAGGGCTTTTACAACAGAAACTGTGAAGTACAATATGAAGGCAACCAGCTTCCAGCTGCACTGTGGGGGTGAACAACATGTGTGTTGGAGTGTGTCAGTGACAGAGCACCTCTTCGCCTTCCTCGGTTCACTCCACTGCTTCCTGAGATGAGCCTGTTACCCCCCCCCCCCCCCCCCCCCCCAAGCCAATCTGGATGCAACCATCTCCCATGTGGGTGACAACAGAAATTGATTGTGGGGTATGAAATTGGGTGTGTTTCACGTAGCACAAGGCTGTTATTTTCACAGAATTTAAGTAGATGTTCAAAATTTTGGGCTAAAAAGTCTACAGCTGCTGGCCTCACCTTTACCTGCAGGTCTGACCACATCACGCCTGTCCTTTAAGACTTCCTAAGACTCTTGATCAAATACAGGATACACTTCAAAATACTAATTTCTATGTTCTATGGCATTTAATGCTGAGGTTGCAGACTGCAACCTTGTACATACGTATGTACGTACCTAAATGTGTAGGAGAACCTACAGCTGCCACGGAACAAACATGAAAGGCCTTCTCCATTAAAGGTTACTGTAGAAACATGAACATGCAACATGACAGGCTCCTCTCCCCATGTAGATAATACCAGGCCTAAGAATTATATACTAAATGAAGGGTGATTTATTGTTCTTGGTGTTGAATTGCTGCTCTTCCTATGGCCTAGGGTTGGTGTAGCTGTGGATCCTACACCATAGCCTGATGCACGCTTCTCCAGAAATGAACTTACAGGCCATATGGCCAATGCAGCAGCTGTGATTGGTCCAGTCTCTCAGCAACACTTAGCGGCTGCAACAAGTACAGTTAAACCTGTCTCTGCCTCCATCCTTTCGATGGGTGTTCACCCTAACCCTAACCCTAACCCTGTTCACACAAATCATATCAATGTATTTTCTCTTTTCAACGTTCCAGAAATTTCAGTAAAATTACTGTTGATAAACTCTGCTCAGTTTCTGTCACCACCGTTTGTAGTTTGTATTTGCTCACAGGTATAAATGATCACAACAGTGTAGAGCACAGACAGAGGTTACAGTGTAGGCTTTGCCCAACGGAGAAGTATAACTGAAGATTTACTGGTCGCACCAAAGAAAATACTGTGTCGCAGAAAGCACAAAAAAGCTTGAAAATTAAAAAAAAAAGACTGCAGTGATTTTCCACAGGATTTAAGGCATGCCATAAGAATGCAAATAACTTTGATTGTTGTGCCTGCCTCACTCATGGTCCCGATAAAATGTGTCTTGCACTAATTGTGCAGATGACATTGGCTATCGAAATCTGTCATTGGCTATCGAAATCTGTCATTGGCTATCGAAATCTGTCATTGGCTATTGAAATCTGTCATTGTTCTTTCAGATGTACAAATAGATTTTTCCAGTGGTGTTAAAATGACTTTAATAGAATATCAAAATAGTTGGAAATTAATTGATTATTGTAGATTTTATGACCACAAGAGTTGTATATTACTCAGTTAAAGTGTACATATACTTGCTATTCTACAGTTTAGGGTTGAGTTGTGAAAAATGTACTTAGAAAACAATGACATTTTCTGCCTTTTTAGTCAGTCCCACCAAGATTTCACGATTTTTTTGATGACTGATTTTGTGGTGGTATTTTTTCATAATTTGCAAGAAATTTTGCACCCTTTTTGTCATATATAGAGAGGAGCCATGCACAGAATTACAAGGCAGAGGCAGGAATAAGCTGAAACTTTACTGAAGTCTTTCCAGTAGAACAGGGTATAGTTTGTTGTAAAGACAAAACCAGAACTCAAAGTGATCAGAGGTACAGAGACATCGGGCAAAAACACAATCCAGTAAAGCAGTTACAGGTCAAACTAGGAACAATTTGGCAAACAACCAATGGAACTGGCTGGTATTAATTACTGGTGACTGAGTATGCTGGTAGCTGAAAGGCTGACAGGTAATCCAAAGGAAGGGCAAAGTGTGTCGATGGAGTACTAGTGGGAAAAGTTGCCAGGTGCTGAATGGAGGATGCTAAGAAGCTCCAGCAAAGTCCATGACACTTTTTTACTTATCAAAGGTTCAAATAGGCTAAAGACATAAAAAATAAACAGAATAACACTGATGCTGTGTTCCAAATAACATACTTAAACATTATATTTGAAGTACATAAGTGTGTTCACACTATGGATTGTGTGAAAATGTAATGCATTGTGCACATCTGGTGCACTCAGCACACTCTTACACTCTTGAGTGTGGATCAAGTTCAGTAGCAGCAGATGAAGTGAGGGAGGCTTCTACAGAGCTGATACTGGTGTAAATGTCTTTAAAAAAACATTCATTGTAACACAAAAATCACACAACAGCAGCATAAAACACAGCTTGTTTCTATTGGCTGTCAAGTGTCAGTGACCAGGGCTCGGATGGTCAGTTGTAGTAGAAGACGCAGCAGCAGTTCTGGTCAGTGTGCATCAACAGTGTTTGAAAACAATTCCCCTTCACTTTGGTGTAAAACTGAGATAAATTGATCAGCTCGGTGACTCAGAGATAAAAGACAGCAGGTGGGATTTGTTCAGCATCACCAGTCACTGCCTGCAGCAACATGACATTAAAACTGGTGGAAGACACAAAAGAAAATGATTGTGTGTGCAAAAACACTGAAACCAGCAGGAGGTGGAGACCTATGGGTTTTGTGAGAGATGGGTTTATTCAGCATGAATTATGCAACGTATTGGGAAATATATGGCATTGCAAAAAATTTGGGTATATTGCTGATTACGCAGAAATTCATGCGATCGCAAAATCACGAAAAACTGGAGGTACTGTTTAATGTGCACCTTAACTTTTCCTTCATTTTCCAGCTAAATCCATGTTGGTGTAGATGCTCCAGGTCATGGACCAGCCATTCACCACAGCAACAAGCCTCCCTTCTCAGGCAGATATTCACTCTGCTGCATGAATTTTCATTTTTGCAGACACCATAACTGACTGTGATGGCCAGGTTGTACATAAGCAGGCTAAATGACAAACCAATCAATGGATGCTTATCATGAGGACCTTGAGCACCCTCTGATTCAATTACCTGCTATGATGAAGAAGAGGAGCCGGGCAGGGAGGCAGGCCAAACCACAACGCTGTGATTAATGGGGCCAGGGCCAAGGAAATAGGTCACACGGAGGAGAGAGGAGAGGAAGAGGAGGGGAAGTGGTTGGAGAAAAAATACAGACTCAGGGATAAAAACAAAGAAGAAAAGAAAGAGAAAAAGACAAATGGAATTGGAATCAAGAAAGGAGAGGGGGTATGGGACACTGCAAGGAGGAGATGACGGGGGTAATAAAGTATGAATAGATGTGATGTAAGAAATGAAAGGAAATGGAAGAGTAAATGAAGGGGTGGAAGCAGACTGTGTGGCCTTGTACAGAACACCCCACTCATATGTCATTTGTTGGTCTTTGAACTTTTACTTCTATGTAGCCCTCACTCTCTCTCTTTATCCCTCTTTCTCCCTCTCTACTTCTTGTTGTGGTCTGTTTCTTCCTGCCTTTTTCATTCCCTCCCTACATTTGATTATGCTTTTTTTGCCTTTCCTCTTTAATCCTTTGCTCGTTTTATTCTTCCATGTTCTCCTCTCCTTCATTTGTTCTCTACTAATGTTTAGTTCCCTTTATTATCTATCCTTCCTTTGTTCACCCTTTCCATGTCTTTAACTTAATTGTCTTTTCATAGCACCACTGTCATGCAATCTGCCTTTTTCCGTTACCATTGATCATGTGTGAGAGAGATAGAGAGAGATTCTGCCAAGGAATGGTAGAAGATGTTCAATTACATGAAAAACAGGTTGAGACGATTCCTGCCTGAGAGTGAATTGGAGTCATTCAGTTAGCCAGCCCTAGTGGAAAATTTATGATTTCAATCCCATTTCCTGTATTTCTACATACATTAGGGACTCTGGTAACCAATAACAAAACGTGTGGAACTAAATCAGCCAGTATTGTTCTATAGCAGGGGTGTCAAACATGCAGCCACTGGATGACTGTACAAAGTGTGACAAAAACTGGACAGTTCACAGAAACGTAAAGTCAGTGAGAGTCATTCAGTCATTTACAAAGTTTTGATTTGTAAATGGTTTGTAAGACAGGAGATAACTTCACCTGCTGCTAAAACACTAAATATTGTTGAGCAAATGTTTTAAATTGAAATGCAATAGTTTGAACAGTGGACTGATTGAATGTGGAAGAACTGAGACTTGATGTCTCATGTTGAAATTGCCCCTTTTCTCATGTCATCTCTCCTGTTTTGTAAATTGAAGGTTAATTAATCATGTAAATATTTATAATGTATTTCTTACATAAAAAGGAGGGAAGAAGTGTGTGTTTTATGGATCCAATCTAACATGTCAGTAACATCCATAATATTCCTGAGTGAAGTTTAGACAGAATGAAGAACAGCAGTCTTTCCTCCTGACCCCTGACCTCTTCTGCTGCAGGTAGAGAGAGGAAGAGCTGGTTTGTCTCAGTTTACATTGATTTGTAAAATTTTAAGAAACGTGTCAAATTAAGACAGCTTGTGTTTTAGCCTATTCACAGAGTTAGCATACTGCTAGTGTCAAACAGCAGAAACCTTAATGTCACATGTTTATACTTGTTGATCAGCTGTACTGATTAAATAATGTATTTTTACTCAGAGGGTTTTATTGCACTTACAGTAAAGCATAATTTGTCATCAACAGTTATCTTCCAGTTTATGTTACACACACAAGACAAAGAGATAGTTTTGTAATTGTATATTTTACTTAATGGAAGACATTTGGATCTGATAATTGAATTCTTAAAACATTTACTTTAACCCTCATGTTGTGTTTGTTTCATGTTAATCAAATTGATGTTCCAGGTCAAATTTAACTGTTCTATTTAACTTCTAATTGTTATTTATGGCCTGTATGTCTCATTGGTCTGAATTTATACATCTGGTATTCGAGTTCAGAAAAAACAATTTCTGGATTATTTTGACTATAAGAAATAATCAGATGAAACATGGTCTACTGTGTGTCCATCTGACAAATGTAGATGTACCTGAGTTCAATTTCTTACATTAATTCTGGTCTCCCCCATTCATTTCTAATGATCGGTCATTTTGGGGAACACCAAAACCACACAGTGTATACAAATTGTGTGTAAATTAATACAATTTGTTTTGTGTACTGAAATTCTCTTTCTGGACAAAGGCATTGAATCTTAGGTCAAATTAACCACAGACATTAACCAGAGACAAAAGCTTTAGGTTCACACAGAAGGCCCTTAATATATCACTGTTAAAACCTGTAGAATTTTCAGCTGCAGTCTTCCTGGAAACCAAAATGAAACATGAATACTATGAGAGATTCTCCATTTCACCTACAATCAATCCTGCTTACCCTACAGTCCCTGTGGTACAGTGTCTTCATGTTGTTTCAAAGACACAACCAAATTTACTTTCGATCAACTTATGTTATATAGAGCGTTACAAATGGACAAATCAATGTCTCTCTAATGTTGTTTGACTACAGTGACTCTGGGCTGGGATGGCGGCAGAGAGAATAGATTAGTCTCTTATAGATTGGCTGCTTGACAATAAACACATTCAAAGTCACTCCTGGCACTACTATGCTCCTGTTTTACACAAAGATTCATGCATTAAATATAATGCTTCAACTGGACAAAGTTCAGCGACTTTAACGACAGGTTTTACTCTATATCCAACTTATATAAATCCTGCTCCTTATCATAGAATTATGTTCCCAAATGTCTGATATAATCCTTCTAAGAAAATACATCTATCCTTTCATTTCCTCTTTTGGAGGAGATTGAAATCTTATCTATTGTGAAAATTGTGTTAGACTGTGAATGAATAAATCTTTATTGGCATTACTCCTCAGAAAGATACAACAAAAGATTTGTATTTCAAATATAATCTATAAGAATAAAATAAATAAAGAGCATATTGTAAAAAAAAATACAAAAACCTCAGTAGTAATACAGGCATATATACATTATGATGGTTACTGAACGGTCCATTCACACGTTGGTTGGATTACAAATAAGGTTATAGCACATATTGGATTATTAAGGTTCGGGGGCCAAGAGTGCATCATTTAAACCACAGGTGCAAAGGGCCACAAGTTATAGTTACCTGTTAACAATGTTTACTTATATTTGTACCATTTTACTATTTTTCACTGTTTTCTACAAATGTCTAATACACTCTCTTGTTAGTAATTTTAATGCACTTGTATTAGATATAATACAAGTGCACATGTGAGTCTAACAGAATATTTATTTAATTTGAGTACAGAGAGGTCAAGCAGACATTTTATTTGCACTGAAATAATTAACTTCATGTCAGTTACCATAGTTTTCAGTACTTCGCTAAATATGGAACAGAAATATGAACAAAAACAATAATTTCTTTTTCCTTTTATGTCTGGTTGTTGTTTATTTGTAGCTGCTCTGAGACAGTCTGATGAAATAGAACTAATGAAATCCTTGTTTTCTTCATCGGCTTTGCTTTTCTTCTTGCTGTTTATCACCTCCTTCCCTACAAGAGTTGCATCTCAGAATCTGTAAAATGCAGAATTGTCATACAGATTGCAGGGTTTTGTTTTAAAACAGGATTTTGTTATAAAAGTACTACTTAAGAGTATAAAAGTAAAAGTAATGTACAGTGAAAAATGCCTGTTGAAAATCAACATAGCATTTTGTGTCATGTACAAACACATTTATAATTCTCTTCTAACCACAGTATGGATAGTTGTTTTTTTCTTTTCTTGTCTGTGTGTCTTGTCTGTGTGTTACTTTGAACAACGACAAGCTGGAACAAAAGAGGAAGATGTCAGGGAGTGAAAAGTCGGCTGAAAAATAGTTATTCCATTAAAGTATAGATACCCAGAACTTAGAAAAATATTTTTAATTAGTTACTTGACACCTCTGATGACATATAAGACTCTAACACAAATGTTTCTGGATATCATTCCATCTGTAGCATTATTGATCCTACTCTGTAGAGAATAAAGCAAATACAGTATTGCATGAGTTGTTCACTTTTCCATTGTACAGATGTGTAGTACTAGTGGGCTGTATGTAGATTTTTTCATCTAATTTATTGTATTTTAATTTTAAAACATTGTTTCTGTACAGTATATAATCTTGTGTGGAATTTTATATTAAAGCTTTTGAACTTTATTGTAGCCTCCTTTTTTGTTTTCATTGTGTATTTATAAGTGTTTAGATGTCAAAGTCAAAGTAGTTTTACAGACATACACACACTTTATTCAAAGGGTAAATAGTGATCAGTTGATCAGTGATCAGTCAGTGGAATATTTACAATGAATCCATATCAGACTGTAGATCTTTTCACACGTCAAATGAAGCTATGATAAATATGTCAGAATATTTCAGACTCAAATATCGGTGGGAAATCAGAGTTTGAAATTATTCTGACCACATCTCAGCCCATTATTCCTCCCTGTGAATATTTCCAGGATAAATGAATTAACCCCAAGCTAGCGTTTTAAAAGGGATTAAATATAAATATTAGCCACATTAATAACAGCTCAAGATCCAGCTTCCTCCAAAGAGCCATGAATCTCATCTCTAGTAGAAAATATTCCCATATGAACAGGGCTGGAGGTGGTGGATCCACATTCCTCCTGGAGTCTGAAAACATGCTTTCAGTCTTTGTGAATCATTGATCTCATTTAAGTGGAGGAAGCTCTCAACCAATGAGTATTGAGGCAGAGCCTCATACATGTTCAAAATAAACAAACTATTTAAGATGTTGCAAAACAGAAAATGTCTCATTATTTATGATTTGTGATTGTCAATAAATAGTTTCAGAGAGTTTTATGGTGTTTATTGTACAGCTCTCTCTCTCTCTTTTTACTGCATGATCCACCGCTGCAGTTTGGACTTTCTCTCTAGTCTGAACACATCCATTGGCTGAAATACCTGCATCAAAATATGATCAAAGTAGTATTGTTAGTGAAAATCATGCAGAATATATACACAAAAGGAGTTATAATTGCTTTAAAGAACGGGAAGAGATGTAAGATCCACAGCCTGAAATGAGTATGAGTGGCTGGATGAAATATTTTCCTCTGTGCAGGAGGAGCAGCGCTCTTCATTTTGGAGATGATAGAATGCCTCATTTCTACATATTTAAGAGCTGCAGCTCTGCTCTGGGACTCTGCCAGAGGTGCATCTGTCACCTAAACAACCACGGTACCACATCAGAGCTCAGCCCCCTCGGTGCTTTCTCATCAAAAAATATGTGACACTGCTAAAAATACCTGCTTTTGAGTCATTCATGTCATACTCTATTTAGAGAGCTCATGCATACTCATGGTCCCATGCAAATACGTGTCAGCACACTTTGACTAGTGGGGGAATTCAGTTAATGGAATAAGAAGGAGCTGCAGCCACAGCAGATTTGCTGCACTTGCACCAACAAACAAGTGAAGTAGCAGCATGCTGAGAAAATGATCAAAGTCTCTGGTAGATGTTTAATCTTCAAACCCATCAACGGCTTCAAGTTTGCGGCTGTTTTCCTCACTGCATTATTTATTCAATATATTTTTTCTGCCCAGGCTTCTACTCACTATCCAGCTCTGAAATCAACTGAGTGGATTACAACAAAATATACATATTGGTATGTGCTCACTGCCTAAAATGTAAAAATATGATAGTGATTTATATGTGTAGTTATACGAATAGCTATATGTTTGCATATGGACCAATACCAAGATGTTGTTGTCCCATCTGATACTTCAGCTGTATCATCAGCTGTAAATCAGCTGTAAAATCCACTAAAAACATTATCTATAAATCAGTTAGATTCTCATCTCTTGGTTACATTGTTAGGTTTTCTTAACCATGAACATTTTGAATCATATATACAAATAAAAGGATGTTGTATTAGCTGACTATTCCTGAGGGGTATTAGAAACACATCTCTCAAATAAAATTTTTTATTTATTTATTTATTTATTTTAATATTATTATATATGATAACATCTATGGTCTTCTGGGTCAATTTTCGACCCATATTTATTTACTTAATAAAAAAACTAAAAATATTATTTTTCAGCAATAGAACATTGAGAACAGGTCAGCTGGCTGTCAGTGCATGTATGATTTCAGTTTAGTCTCTAATTATTGCTTTATAGTATTATTTTTATAACTGGGTCAAAACAGACCCTAACAACACAAAATTCATCATTTCAACCAGTAAAACACACTTTTGTTTTATTTTGTTGTACTAGGGGAACCTGACAAAGTCAAAAAACAAAAAAAATTTAATTGATTCTTTTGATGCATTAAAATCTAAAACAGGTCGATCCAAACACAAGACACTGCAGAGTTGCCAGGTTTGTTGTGTGCTATTATGGTAAAATTACATAGAAGGATATGGGGGATATGCAATTTGATGCTAGCAAGCTAGGCAATGCTGATCAGACACATTGAAGTTCAGTGCTTTATTCCAGAAGTGCCTACATACGTTGTATTATATATATATATATATATATATATATATATATATATATATATATATATATATATATATATATAGTGTTAATATAGCATAGTGAGACATGAATATCATTTGCAAGATAAATTATGTACAGTTTGTCCAACTGATTTCTTTCACTGTCTGGTATGATTTTATTGTAAAGATGTGTGAGCAGCAGCATGAGCAGCACAGAGACACACAAATTAAGAAATCTGGTATTTCAGCTCATAGCTGAGCTCTGATGCCACAGTGAAGGATCTAGACATGAGCTCAGGGGTTAAATGACAAATAATAAGATTATAAGGTTTAAGCATCACTGTGACTCTGTGTCATGAAACAAGTTGTGTTGCCAAACACAAACCTGAAAGAAAGACAAGATCTCAGTTGAGGTTCTAAAACCTGACAGCAGAGCAGCACATTACCTACAGGTTTCTACACATTTATGTTATTGTAATTAGTGCATGTGACAGAAGGTATTTTAAATATTAATATTCTACCAAACTGAAATTTTATTCTGACTAAAAATATATCAAATATCATAATACTTCATAACTGCTGGTCAAGTGCAACTCTAACAGAGGGGATACCTACTAAAGAAATCAATAATATTGATTTTAAAAACAATTCTACTTGTGTAGCTGTATATTTTACCTGTATGTAAACTCACCCATCAATCATTGAACAGTACTTACCAGCTATACAGAGTCCATCAGTTACTGTAACAACTGTTTTCAGAATTCAAGTAGGGTATTTCAATATATGTAAGTTCAACTGTTTGATACCTAATTTATTACAAATCCAAGATCCAGCAAGTAGAAGTATATGTATGTGTACATGAGCTTTTAGGTCAATGTAAAAAAAAAGAAGAAAAAATAACATCCACAAGATGGCAATCCTGCATCACATATTGCTTCTGAGAGACTTGTTTTAATGAGTGAGTATGTGAGAATGCAGAAAACATCACTGCTACACGTCTGAGTAGATGCCTTTGGACCAAAGTTATTTAAAATGAATAATAATTAATGACTATTCTGATAGTTGATTAATCTAATGGACTAGTAGTTTGGTTCATTAAATGGTATAAAATGTTGATCGGTGCCTCCAAAGCTGAAGAGGGGGGGGGGGGGGGGGGGGTGGGGGGGCTTTTTACAGCAGCACACAGTAGAGAAGGAATGACAGGCACATTCAATCAATTAATCGGTTATTGGCCATTAATGTAAGTTTGCAACTAATCAATTCATTCATTCATTGTTGCAGCTCTACTCAGCAATAAAATAGTATTTGTTGTGTGCCTATTGAAGAGCAACACAAATATTGAGTGATGACTAAATGACAGATAAATGACTAAAAGTCATCAAGGTTACAAGATTAGTAGAACGATCAGAAAACATTCTACACCTCTAAAATATGTGGAAGAAAAAAAAGCGGTTGTTTTTTATGACACAACATAATATAGTTTTTGACTGAATGATGTCACTGTGCAGCAGAGAGACAGGAAAGGAACACTGTGTTCTAGTACACACAATAACTTCTACATTATGTACTTGATCATCACATAATGGGATACACACAGTATATAAGCACGCACACACACACACACACACACACACACACATACACACACACTTAAAGCAGTAAAGATGTGACACATTCTTCTTGCCTTCTACACAGAGATCTACTCTCATTTTTCATGTAAAGCAGCTCATTATAGAAACATACACAACTTACATCCCATTTAATGCGATGAAAGTATATATAAGCAACAAAGGTTATTTGATAGGAGAGTTATAGAAGCCTGTGTTCTGACTCTATGGTGATACAGCTAATTAAAATCATAGCAGAGTTTATAAAATCACTGCTAAGAATAACAAAAGTTAATGAGTAATGTGTTAGTTAGAGTTAGAGTAATTGTCAGATGAAATATAGTGTAGTTATAGTTTTAGAGTTATATAGTAGTTATATAGAGTTATAGTAACAACAGCTGGAGCAAGAGGAGATGAAGTTATGGCTCTGGATCATATAAATAACTACTTAAATAAATCATTTTAACTAAGACTATTTTTTGCACTGCAAGAAATGAAATCTTAACAAGGATAAACAAAATATCTTGTTTTTGGTAGAATTAGTCCAATATTGAGTGGAATTTGTTTGTCTCATTCCATTGGCAAATATTTTTGCGTATTTTATTTTTTTTTACTTGATTTTGGTGAAATTAGTCTTGTTTTCTTAAAAATAAGATTCAATGGTTTGAATTTTTATCCTAATGTTGTCTTTTTCTCATAATTCTGACTTTTTAACTCCAATTCTTAAAAAAAAAAAAAATGAAATAAGAGCAGCCCTACAGTTTTTTTTTTTTTTTTTTTTTTTTTTTATCTTGTCAAAGAACCACAAAGTATGTATCTCCACTATCTCTCATCTCATGTCCAGCCTTCCAATGGGATATGAACTGAGTCACCAGCAGGCAAACTAGGAAATGGCCCCATCTGAAAGAAGGCCCCTGATAACGACGAGTTATGTATTCAAACAACAGACATCTCCATTCATAAAAAGCATGTGTGTTCTATTCCAGGGTTCATCCATGTTGTCATTTGCCCAAATTTGAGAAAAGTAGAAACTCTCTAGCCTTTTCACCTTTTCAGATTACTGCATATTCAAGACAATGCATAATAGGGGAACTACTCTCAATACTGACACGACTACATCTACAGTTAAACAACTATTCATCCTTGGCCCAACTAAGAAATCCATTCCTCACTCGTCTTAACCCAGACTAAAGTGATGACTGTGCAGAATGTTATGCAGACATGGAAAGATGAACTCATAGATGTTGATGGGGATAAATGGACAGACATGGACAAAGAAAATAGAAAATAGACAAAGAAAGGAGAGGAAGAGGGAGAGAAATGGGAACACACCCGTTTTTTTCTGCTTCATTATATAGCTACTATCAGATGTTACTGTTACCATAGTGGCTGCCATGTCCTTTGTACTTCATAATCTCTGAAGTCAATAAACACCTTGAGACAATGCTTCAACCCTCCACATGTTAGATGACTGGCTGTTTGTTGCCACTGGTTTTTACAGCTGCATCAACCATTACCAATAAAAGAAAGTCAATACACAGGAAATGTTGCATTCTATGTGTGTTTTCAACGCATTAGTTTTTTCTCATATACTCTAATTTATTGATATTTGCTGTTAAACCTGCAGCAAAAGTTCCTAAAAGATGGAGAAAGTTCTGATTGTCTGGGCAAAGTAAAACCTGGTATCTAATTAACATATTAATTTAAGGGTATGTATGTATAAATTGCAGAAACACAAATAATCATCACTTTACAGGCCACTAACTACTTAACTTTTCTGTTTAAATACTTGGTTGAAAGAATGATTTTACTTACATGAGATGAATAGAGAATTCATTTTAAATCACACCGTGACCCTAAGAATTGGAATCAAATCAAATTAAATCATGAGATACCCAAAGGTTACCACCCCTAAAACACAATCATCAATACTCTGCTACTATAGTGTGCAGGATGATAGCAGTTTGACTATTAGCAAGAAAACATATACTTAGCAGCTAGCCTACCTGGTATCTCATATCCTACATGAACTGGCTACAAATTCTAATATCTGCTATATAAATAGGACACAGAAGGCAAACTTGTCCCAGATTGACTTTCATTGTGTCTAAATTTCAATAAGGCTCACATGACTTAGTTTCAGCGATGGTTGGCATAGCTTTCATCATCATCATCATCATCAGAAGTGGCTAATGACGTAAGTATAAACAATGGAGCAGACACTGACTCCAAGCCTAAACCGCTAAGCAAGGGGCCCTTTTGCCTAAGACCCCAAAATACCTGGAAACGGCCCTGGTCACTAGAAGACAAACTGGACCAGCACTGAAAGCATCTGACATTTTGGCTCCTTAATTGCATCTTTCAAGGGTACAATGTGTAACATTTGGCCAGAATTTTAGTTCAAAACCTTCATTTAAAAAGAGAAAAAAAAAAGAAACACTGCACCCATGATTCTAGGGCTGTACCAATTTGTCAAAGACCAAAACTAGGACACTTTAAAAGAGAAAATACTGCACACATCTGTGTGTTTATTGGCCAGACTCCACTCCAGAATTGTTTTGCATAAAGGCACATAAAATTGCATTCAAATTTTCAGATTTCCTGATATTTTGCATCAGTAACTACTACACTTCCATAAAATATACAAATAAACTGCTAATTATTGTTACAAATAGCTTTTTTGTTTGTAAGTGTTTCATCACTTTAGCTCATGATCCTCAACTACAACTAGCATACATTTCATTATTTAAAGGCCATTTTCTCAAAATTAAATTTTTTCCTTTTGACCATTAACACCAAAATTAACACCAAAATGATTTTTATGAAGGATTTGTTTTTAATGTTTACTTACACAACATTACGTTTCATTATGCTATATAAACCATTTCAAGCATTTTAGATACTGTTTAATACCCTCTACCAGAGAGTATGGTAGGTTTGACTCTATTCTATTAATTATCTGCGATGTCATGCACATTTGGAATAATTATGTTAGGTCTTTGAAATGACACGCTGCACAATCTGTGTAATGTAAAGTCTTATTTTGTTTTAGTTGGTCTTTTATGTTATGTAATAATATGTCATGTTATGTATTGTATTGTTATGTGCTATGTAGCTGCAGCGTACTACTAGTAATAGGGATTTTAATAAACTTATTTAACTAAACTTTACATTAAAATTAGGGCTAGCTGAAGCAAACATTGATGAAATGTCAGCCAGAAACTACTTTATCTGCTTTTTTTTAATCTGTGATATAAAATATATATGTTTTTACAGTTAGGTGTAAGGGGGCTTTTATTTTGAAAGACATATAATGTCACCTGACCAGTATATCCTGTTTTCCAGTGCCTTTTCCTCATGGACATTTGACATGTGAACATCATTGTCTCACAACCACGTTGTTGCATTTTATTCAGAATTTGAGCAAATTCTCATAAAATAAGAAAAATGATCTTGAATTTATTTCATTTGACAAACAAACAAAAGATTTGTTGTTATATGGAAACTAATTCCTAGTGTATACAACATAATGGAGTCCCATTGACTGACATAGCATGAAACTATCCTATGTTTACAACTTTTTCTTTGAAGTAATAAAGACATTCAAAAGATTTTTCATTCAATCATTCATCTTCTATACCTGCTTATTCTTCATTAGGGTCACATGGTCTGCTGGAGCCAATCCCAGCACATTACAGGCTAGAGGCAGGATACACCCTAAATGGCCACCAGTCTATCATGGAGCATAAATAATATAATAATACATATAAATACATGCAACATGGAAGTTCTAAATAGCCTCTTGTAAAACTATAGTCTGGCATTTTAAATGCAACACTAAGAACAAATGTTCTCCATCTACTTTTCATCTTATCCTCCCCAAACCCACGAGAAGAGGGTTACCTATAGAGACATGTTATATAAGAGATTTAATAACAAAATCATGGCATAACATCAGATCCCAATGCCATCCTCCAGTCTTATCGAACCAAACTTCTAATGCAACACCACCATGTCCTCTGTGTTTTTTTCTGGGTGTGATTTGAGAAGTGGAGACGCATTCCTACCGCTTTGCTGCTGGATGTGGTGTGTACCATCCATGGCTCCATCGGATCCCACTATGATGGTGGATGTGACAGGATGCTAAGGTGGAGAGGCAGCTTGTGTAAGTGTGTGTGTAAGGGAGCGTCACAGGGTTGTAAGTGAGTTTGTCCTACCGGGTGTGTGTGTGTATGCATTAGAACTCATACTTCATGTTCACGTGTCAGTGGAAATGCCATGTATGGAGAAGGGTGTGTGTCAGGAATATTGCATGAGCAGCATTGGGGGAGTGTGTCTCTTATTCTATAGTTATTATCCCAGTCATCCTCTTCAGCCCTTCATGCTTTTCGAAGCACTGAATAAGATGTTTTTCCTTCTTCCCGTCCCTTCATCTCATTCTCATCTTTCATTGTGAGTGACCACCGTGTCAGACACGGTCCACACACATCTTGCAGGTGGAGTAGACTGTTGTTGGGTAATAATGCGTACGGGTCAGTGACAAATGATGTTTGGCAAGATGAGAAAGTCAAAAAAAATTTAAAATACAGTTTTAAAAAGCATTCATCAAGTCTCTCAATTTACATTGTGTGTTCATACTGGTTTCTTGTTTTTTAAAAAGTCCATTTGTATTTTTTTTTAAATAACAAAAATCATGATTTCCTATGAATTTTTGACATAAAATGTCAAATGGTGTATTTGAAAAAGAATGATAAATTTTATATATAATTGACCTACAATATAAAACTTGATGATAACATGTGATTTTCATTTTTTAATAACTTTTTCTTTTCAAAAGAGTTAAACTATGTGGTACCAAGTTTTTAGGGTTACAGTTTTGTTACTGACCCATACACAGACACAAAGCTGCATTGGTGTTTTTAAGACCATTTTTGCGGAGTGTGGCAGCCCTAAATTGAATAAAAATGACTCTCTATATATATTTAACAAGCTAGAAAACTGTCAAAAGCATACAGCAGTTTGTTTTTCAAATTTTCCATGCATATAATTATATCAGTGATTATAAAAATCATGTAATCTCTCTATTTTTCATTTTATAAAGTAGTAGAAAATATAATAATATTTGATAACTATAGTTTCTGCTTGACCAATATGTGAATAAAACTATTTATCACTTTATACACTGTCTGACATTTTTTATTTTGACGGGAAATTGGCAGTCATAGAAAAAAGCTGTAAAAGTCAGTTTCTTTCTGGTTTGGACTTTATTTCCAATAAAAGTAAAAAAATAATAAATCCTAGTAAATAATACTGTTTGTGGTATTTTTGATCCTCACTCTAGTTACACCATAGTTAACTCTTACCCCAGAAATTAGGATTAACATATGTTTTCTTTATGATTCCAATTCATTCCTCTTTTACTGTGGCTCAGAAAAAGAGATTAGAGTTCAAATTAAAAATGGTGAAAATGATCCTGCTTGGCTGGTCTGGTCTCCTAAACCTCTGACTCTACATTGACACAATTAATATAAATAGAGGACTTTTATTTTGAAAAACAAACAAACACAAAAACACTACTCATTTACACAACAATGCCTCCGACATGGGCAGGTATTGTTTTCTTCAGCCCTGGATCTTTTTTGCTCTCAAAATATGAAAATAAAGTATGAGTTCATACGACAACTGAACATCCCCACCACGGGGTATCAGAGTTGTTTTTTCATCTAAATGTTTCAAAACCAAATAAATTGTGTCAGAATAACTAGGTACTAGAACAAGATGAATTTATTTCATTTTAGTCTTTAGTCTTTAACAAGGTCCCATTGTTTTAGTTAGGGCCAAAGGGTGTTGCATGCATTTCAGATATTTGCGAAATGTTCTGAATGTGAATAAAGCTATGAATCACAGCTATTATAGTTTTATAAATTAATTATTTTATCATTGATGTGAATAGGTGGCACATGCACATTGAAAAACCTGCAACAGAGGAGAAGAGTTGAATCATCCCTGTGTTGATTCAACAGGGACAATATCAAATGAGAAAAGTTGATCTACAGGAGAATAAATATTTGAAAGCAACACCTGATCCCATTATATTGCAATAGAATCCGATCTGCCACCTCATATCTGTGTTTTTATTTACATAAACAAAGACATTTCCAGCATAAATTGAGGCACATAGGCAAAATTAGAGCATAAAAATTCATCAGAATTCATCAGAATACAGGAAATGAAATGTTTTGATTGCTCAGAATGTGCCATATGAGCATAAGTAAAATAAGTTAATAACCATGAGGCAGCCTGAGTCCAAGCTGCTAGGTCTTGAAACACATGATGCAAAAATAAATAAATTAATTTAAAAAAAAATAAAAATAAAACATGTTTAGTGCAGGAAAAGAGGACAGTGCCAGAAGAGAAAAATCTGCACGTGTTCATGTTCTGGGTTTCTGATGTTTTATGGAACACTTGAATTATTCAGCCTTGTTTGCCTTGCATCATCTTCTTCTCTGCTCCTCTGAGGGCTTCGCTGACGCCTGTCATCACTCTACCTGATGTCATGCTGCCATCTCCAGGCCTCAGTTGGTATTACAGCTGCTCCCTTTTCTTTTTCCACCATATCCACTAAGCAGTCAAATCAAAATCAGATCATATATTCCAAAGGTTTAAAGTTGAACCTCAAAGTGTAATTGTAGAGAAGTACATTTAACTGATCATTTGTCTCTATGCAGTTCAACAAGTAGTAGTGATTAAAAACCACACTGCAAAAACTGAAATATGATTGGATTCACTACATTTAGTCCAATATTGAGTAGAATTATCTTCAATGATATTATTCCATTGGCAGATAATTTTACTTTTTCTTGAGTTTTTCAAAGAATTTGACATTAAAAGATAATATAATTTTTTTTTTAATTAAAATTTTTATTTGAACAAAACATGATTAAATTGACCAATGTCATGAAAACAATTAAATAAGCAAAATTATCTGACAATGGAATAAATATGAAAATAACATTTCCTTCTGAGTGCTGATTAGTAACTTAATGAATATAATCGTTTTTGTTTTTATAAAGGAAAAATGTTTTTTTTTCATTGTGTATTTAAGTGTTATCTTTTATTGGAAAACTTAAAAGTTAAGTCATGCCTTGGTGGAAGTTATGAGACTTACCATCAGCTGTGATTTTATTACGATTTCCTGACCTGTTCTGACCTGGCACTAATTCTTCTTCAAGGTATTTGTTCTTTAAAAGGATTTTTTTTAAATATGCAATATAATGTTATAAAGAGTGGTTACATGTTAAATGAATATACATACAGGGAAAAAGCAGCTCATTTTGTGTATTTCCATTTTACTCTTAAGTGTCTATAAATAGCAGTCCATAGCATTTGGTGACACAGCTGGTGCTGTTTCCTCCATCTGTACTGTAACCTAAGTACAGTATGAGGTATAGGTTAATGGACACACACACACACACACACACACACACACACACAAACACACACACACACATACACATACAAAGGTTCACGTTTTGACCTTGCCAGCTGCACTGCACATGCTTGACTGCATTAAGTTCATATTTATATAGGTTGTGTTGCATCATCAACTTTGGATTATTCTCTCACACATAATGTGAAAAACAAAGATCATTCTTATTCCTCCTGTGTAACTGTGTAGATTACTGGTCCAAACAGAAGGCTTAACTTAATCTGTTCTGCTCTTTGCTCAGATAACTCCCGACAGGCCTCCCAAGCATGACTGAGACATATAAACAAAGTTGACAATTTGGAATCAAAGCATTTCAGTAGCATCATAATTAAACTAAAGGCCTTTGGAAAAGACAATATGTTTGAAGAGTGGAATATCAATCATAAAAACACTGGTGCAAATACCTCTGTCACAAAGAAGTGGCTGAAACCAGAGCCACCCACCATTAATTAATGCATAGGAATAAAATATAAAATCTTTATTATGGAAAGGTTATTATTTCATCCTGGATCAGGTGGAATGATTAAACCTGTAATACATAATGCATGTGTGAAAATGTGTGTGGTATAAAGTTTGAGACAAATAATAGACCAACCAGCAGAAAAACTGCTCTGACCACAGTGCTGCAGACCAATCACTTTGTGTGGATGACGCTGTGCACCTGAAGCACTGTGGGATGATGTTGGTGATAAGACAGACTGACTCTGTGTCATACGAGGTCAGAGAGTGGGATTCTAACAGTACACACACGCCATGGAAACCAGCTGTGGCCACAGCTGGATCTGACCCTCATGTTGAACAGCTAGTAGGTGAGGGCTGTTGTCAGGACATTGACTCCACTGTGCAGTCACCAGAGCTCCTGCAGCGCTAACCTGTGGCTCTGAGGCACTGCACATGAGTTAGTGAGCCGCCCAAGAGATTAATGCCATGAGACTGTATCACACACTGTGTCACACACTGTGTCACACACTGCCAACCCTCCTGGTCTAGCCAAGACTTGCAATCTTATCTATAATATAGCATAAAAGTTCTATGGATTTTGTTTTAAGAATAATATACTATTTAATATCAGATTGTATAATAATATTAGGATTAAGACTGTTTTTACTCTTTTTTTTCTTAGTGAGTCTTAAAGTTAGTTACTTTACATGTATATCAAGCCACATTACTGTAAGCTACAAACACTGTTTAAGGCCACCTCTTGTGTTTTAGGATTGTTTTTGAACTTGTTTCCAGTAACACATGCTTAACAATCACACAAGATTTGTTATGTCACATTATTTAATGTATTCCAAGTACTGGTGCACTGTCACCATATTCATATATGTCATATTCAAATATTCAAAAACATACATTTGCATACAACATGCATTTGATGCTGCAATGTCTTGTTGAAGTAAAACCTAAACACTAGGTGTAACAAAAAGAGTTTAATTGAATTGTTAACATTGATTCTGTTGTTTGATTTTCTTTTAGTCAGAAGGCTTTGTCTTCTTTTATTGAATTTCTTGAATTGAGAAGAATCATGATTAGTAGATCTCGCTGACAAATATTATTATTAAATTTAATTCAGTTGTAGCCATTTATTTTTTTTTGTTTTATTAGCTGACATTAGATGTTTGCTAACAAAAATGAAAATTGATGTTAATATTCCCATGGTTATTCTCAGTTAAAAAGAGAGATAATTTTATATATGTGATATTGATTGATCACTATTTGATGTAGTGCTGCATGCACATTGTTCAGTGAAGCAATACGGCAAAATATAGCATGAACAAGAGTGTTATTCACCTCTAACACTACATCTGGGCAAGATATTATCAGCTTTACAGTAGAGTTTTACAACATTGTAAAAACTGATGTTCAAAAGAAAGTTTGATCTCAGCTTAATTTCTTAATTGTTTTTTTTTTTTAAATTTGAAGAAGTATATTGGTTCAGACAATGAATTGAAAGACTTTTTCTTCCTCCCAACTTCCAAGAAGCATCATATGGTTGCCTCTACTTTGATGAATGCTTTTGTTGCAGATGTGGTGAAGTATGACAGCCAAAGACAATGATATAGCAACTCATCAAAGCTTGTATGGGTGTCACTAAAACGTGTATTGGTACAATCAGATCTCAGTACTGAATTTGATAAAAAAAAAAAAATTATATATAATTATTATTATTCAACCACAACATGTTATTTACAAGACCGACTGGAAAACAGGGTGGAACTTTCTGGCATGGCACTTTTTGAATTTTACTTAAAAGACAGGAGCTATTTTGTGTCTATTGGTAATTACATATTCAAGCAGACAAAATGATCCCCAAGGAGCCATTCTGGGGACTCTTTTGTTCAACATCTACATGCTTCCATTAGGTTGAATCATAAAAAAAACAACAAAATATGTTACCATCACTTAGATTATTTGGTTTAGGCCTGCTTTTGTCCTCAGATTAAAAACTAGACATGGAGAGGCAGCTTTTAGTTTTTATGCCTCATATATCTGGAACCAACACCAACAACTGCAGATTTGCCCCAACTCTCTGTCATCAACATTTTTGTTTTTAATTCTTAAGTTAGGTTTGTTTGATAAATTTGGCTAACTTTGTGACTCCTGCTCGATTTATTTCATTTAATTTCTTATTTCCGATTGTATTGTATCATTATTACCATATGTTTCAATTAACCTCTATGTAGATATTTTATTCTGTCTTTTTAAATACTGTTCATGTAAAGCACATTGAATTGCCCTTCAAATAAAATGTGCTATATAAATAAAGCTTCCATGCAGTTTCTCTTAAAGCAAGCTGTATATCCCTTTGCATTAAGCCATAGGAAACCACCTACAGAAAGCACTGCTGTGTGCCTAGATGCAGGAGTTGAGAATATAACACAACTGAACACCAAGAGCTCTTCTGACTGTGCTGGCTGCTTGTGAGAGCAAATAAAAGCTGCTTCACAACACATCCCATATGTCCTTTATCTGTGACTCCCCAAAGTCAATTACTGCTAATTGAAATGTCGCCACATTGCCCTCTGTCATCTTCTCATCAGAGCTCAATCAATCTCATTCTCATCCACTTGAATTGGTGCGATGAGCATTATCGCTCCAGGAAGGCTTGTCGGATTACCATTGAAAGTATCTTACAGGAGCTAAGTGAATTATAGTAATTTAGTTACATATCTGTCATATATATTTATATATTCTTTGTAGTAACGTTTACATGAGCACAAACACACTTTCAGTACAACAGGATAGACTGCAACAAGCGATATGGAGATGAGATGCAAACAAACCACATCATCATCCCACAAAGGCTCAGATAGTGTAGACCACACCCACACGTGAAGCGTGACTTACCTGTGTGACTTTCTCTGTGACGTGGTGTGTGCGGTCGATGAGTTTGCAGGGAGCTATGATGTCCATCTCCCCAGTGGGCAGAGCGATGAGTGGGTCAGGTTTGAAATCCACAAAGTTGAGGGTGATCTGAGGGATTTTGGAGATCGTGCGATACCGCATGAGGTCTGAGTCTGACGTGGAGTTCAATATGTTGGACTTGTTATTTACTGCACCTGTAAACACACACACACACACACACACACACACACACACACACACACACACACACACACACACACACAAGGTGGAAGATGAAGTAAGAGCTGCAGAGGATAGTAGAAAAAAGGGGTCCTTGTAGGGCTGTTTGATTAGTGAAAAAATTATCATGTTTATTTTGGTCAATAATGAAATCATGATTATTTTTTAGTTTCACAATGCATTTATTCAGCATGAGTGACTTTGTGCTTTGGTTTGAGATGTTAAACAGGTTTGTTGTGTTGCCAGGTGAATATCACCTTATTGTAAATCCTGCAGATTATGTTACTTCTGCTCCTTGTGGAATTGTTGGAACCCAAAGGGTTCCCAACCTTTCTGAGCTTTTTCTAGACCAAACACTCTGCCATCCCTCTGATATCTCACTCACTCACTCTCTCACTCTGTCACTCACTCACTCACTCACTTATTCACTCTGTCACTCACTCACTCACTCACTCACTCACTCTATGTCACTCTGTCGCTCTCTATTTCAGAAATTGTGTAAAGAAAAATGTCAAAAATCGTTCATCTTAACTATATGACTGTGGACATTGTTTGACATGCAAATCAAAATCTCGATCAACTTTCTATAATTTGCCCAGCCTTGGGTCCTTGGTTCTCCAGGCTTCCAGGTCTCACCGGTGCTGCTGCTGCCCGGACGGACACTCGCTCTCCGGTTCTTTCGTTCCCAGTTGGGCCTCATGGCCTCGATCTCGTCCACAGAAGAAGCGCGCCTCATGCTGTGGAAGCTCTCTCGCGAGCGGCCGTGTGACAGGGTGCAGTTGGAGGTGGAGCCGTCTGGATTGAGGCTGAGGCGGTGGTGGTGGGGCGCAATGCAGGGTGACGACTGGCTATGGGAACTCGGGCAGTGAGGAGGTGGAGGATTAGCTACTGGACGCTCAGAGCCCAGTAGAGTGTGATCGTCTTCTGGCCAACCTTGTAGAGCTGACCTATAAGAAACAGAAATTATCCGACTAAACAATAGAAGTCATATAAACATGCAAATCCTGTCTATATTGCATTTGTCCGTCCAAGACCAATTCTGGACCAATAAAAACATGCAAATTACATCCACTGTTTGTATGTCTAAGTATGACCTCACTTGTACATTGATATGTAGTTATTTATCTTCATTTTAATTTAAAGCCATGCTATAAAATCAGTTTTTACAGCTAGGTATGAAAAAATGTTATGGGGTCACATGATCAGGATATCCTGTTTACTCATGGACATTTGACATGTGAGCATCATTGTGTCATGACTGAAGGTTGTCTTTTATTCAGAATTTTGGAAAATGTTACCAAATATAAACCAGAACTCACTATATGGGGTAATTAAACTTTATTTTGTTTTGTTTCTTTTACATTTAATTCAAATTTGGTGTTATAAGTTGTTTTTTTTTAATATGCTAAAATAGATATACAAATCTAGAAAATTCCTAGTGAATGCAACCAAATGGAGCATTACAGAGCATGAAACTTTCCTGGGATGTTTTCAACTTTTTCTTGCAAAAACATTTTTTATCATGTCTAAGTAATGTTTCATGCAATAAAGGGTTAATGAAAATACATATCGATGCCTTCTGAAGTCATTTTTTCACATTTATCAGGAAACACAAATAACTGAACCATTTGTTGAATATATGATATTTGCTAACAATTTTAATTAAAATAGTTATAACAACACATGCCTATTGACATACAAACAGCAAGGTCAGTCAAACATGGAACAGGAGAGAATTAAATAACTTAAGCAAATTTTCTAACATGCCTTTGTGACTTATCAATAATGAGCAAAATAGAAAAAGAGAAGCCTGTAAAACTGTTGACAGGACACCCCCATCTATAACCTATTAATTACTAATCTTTGTATTCTACATTTTTAAGTTGTTTGTTGGGTCACATGGGCAGCAGCTTCAGCAGGGAAACCCAGACTTCCCTCTCCCTGGCCACTTCATCCAGCTCTTCCAGGGAGACCCCAAGGCATTCCCAGACCAGCCAAGAGACCTAGTCTCTCCAGCGTATCCTGGGTCTTCTCTGGAGCCCGCACCCGGAGGGACATGTCCAGAACACTTAACCAGGGAGGCGTCCAGGAGGCTCCTCACTAGATGCCTGAGCCACCTCAACTGGCTCCTCTCAATGCAGAGGAGCAGTGGTTCTCACCCTATCTCTAAGGGAGAACCCAGCCATTCAGCAAAGGAAACTCATTTCGCTACCTCGTTCTTTCAGTCACTACCCAAAGCTCATGACCATAGGTGAGGGTAGGAATGTAGATTGACTGGTAAATTGAGAGCTTTGCTTTTTGGCTCAGCTCCTTCTTCACCATGATGGACCAATGCAGGGCCTGCATCACTGCAGACACCACACGATCTGCCTGTCAATCTCCCGCTCTATCCTCCCCCCACTCGTGAACAAGACCCCAAGAAACTTGAACTCCTCCACTTCAGGCAGGATCTCATCCCTGACCTGGAGTCAGGAATCCATCCCTTTCTGGCTGAGAACCATAGCTTCAGATTTGGAGGAGCTGATCTGCCAGAGAGAGCTGAAGGTCACGGTCCGATGAAGCAAACAGGACCAGATCATCCGCAAATAGCACCGACCCAATCCTGAGGCCGCCAATATGCAGCCCCTCAATCCCCTGGCTGCATCTAGAAATTTTGTCCATTAAAGTTATGAATAGAACCAGTGACAAAGGGCAGCCCTGACGGAGTCCAACCCCCACTGGAAACAAGTCTGACTTATTGCTGGCAATGTGGACAAAGCTCTGACACAGTGTACAGGGACTGGATGAATGGGTCTGGAACCCCATACTCCCAGAGCACCCCCCACAGGACTCCCTAAGACACACGGTTGAATGCCTTATCCAAGTCCACAAAACACATGTAGACTGGTTGGGGGAACTCCCATGCACCCTCCAGAACAGTGCTAAGGGTATAGAGCCGGTCCACAGTTCCACGACCAGGACGGAAACCACCCTGCTCCTCCTGAATTCGAGAGTTGACTATCTTATGGCCCCTCATTTCCAGAACCCCTGTATAGACCTTTCCAGAGAGGCTTTTTAAAGAAGGGAACCACCACCTGAGGCTGCCAATCCAGAGGCACTGCCCCCAATGTCCATGTGATGTTGCAGAGATGTGTCAACTAAGACGCTGTCAACCCAGCCCTACAACATCCAATGCCTTGAGGAACTCTGGGTGAATCTCATCCATCCCCAGGGCCTTGGCTCTAAGGAGCTCTTTGTCTACCTCAGCAATCTCAGCCATAGAGATAGGCATGTCCACCACTGGCTCCCCAAACTCTGCTTCTTCAACAGAAGATGTGCTGGTGGGAATGAGGAGCTCTTCAAAGTAGATGAGGTCAGCAGCACCCCCGCCTGAGTGAAGCTTTCCCGGAGCACCAAGTTGAGCTCTTTCTCACAGGAGATTCAGCCAGACATTCCCAGCAAACCCTCACAGAACGTTTGGGTCTGCTGAATCTGACCGAACTCACCCATCATCGGAGCCAACTCACTACCAGGTGGTGATCAGTTGACAGCTCCACCCCGTCTTCACCCGACTGTCCAAGACATCAGGCCACAAGTCTGACGACACAACAACAAAGTTGATCATCGAACTGTGACCATGAGCATCCTGGTGCCAAGTGCACATGTGGACACCCTTGGGCTTGAACATGGTGTTCGTTATGGGCAATCCATGAGGAGTACAGAAGTCCAACAACAAAACACCACTTGGGTACAGATCAGGGGGGCCTGATCACACCCCTCCAGGTCACGTCATCATTGCCCAAAAAGGGTGGGTACTCTGAACTGTCATTCAGCACATAAGCACAGATGACAGTCAGGAAGGACCCATTCCCCCACCCAAAGTCGAAGGGAGGCTACCCTCTCATCCACCGGGGTGAATCCAAATGTACAGGCACCTAGTCAAGGGGAAAACAAACATTCCCACCCCAGCTCTGCGCCTCTCACTGGGGGGCAACTTCAGAGTGGTAGAGAATCCAGCCCCTCTTGAGGAAACTGGTTCCAGAGCCCACACTGTGTGGTGAGGCGAGCCCGACTATATTTAGCCGGTACCTCTTGACCTTGCGCACCAGTTCAGGCTCCTCCCCTGCCAGAGAAGTACATTCCACATACCCAGAGCCAGCTTCTGCAGCAGGGGGTCAGACCACCAGGGTCCCCGCCTCCTACTACTGCCCAAGTCTCTCCTCACTCTCCCCCTGTTGGCCCCCCACAGGCGGTGAGTCCATGGAGAGGATCTTTTATCCTTCAAAAACCTTTCTAATGGCCCGAAAAGCTGTGGAAAGTTATGTTATGAAATGAATGTTCTTATTACTTAAAATGGCCTAAATAATGGATTTATTTAAGACATAAAAGAAAATTTAAAATAAATTAAATTGGACAAACATATGACTGGTTATGTACAGTCATTAAGTTGGATTTTGTAAGAGGTGGAGGAGCCCTTTATTTGTATTTTACATGGTCTAAATTAAGTTTAAATGTAACATCAAAAAGACGTCTACAGCAACAGGTGTTGTTTTTGGTACGATTAGTCCAATATTGAGTAGAATTATATTGAATTATCTAATAACATTGGTAGATACGTTTTCTTATTTCAAGATTATTATATCATAATATTGTCTATTTATGTCATATTTGTGATTTGATGATTATTTTCAATAATGTTGCATTTTTATCATATTTCTCACTTTTGATCTAAAAAAGAAACTTGAAAGAAGCAAATTTATCTGCCAATGGACTGAAGTAATTCAAGATAACTCTACACAATAATGGAGTAATTTAGCCTCACCAAACCTATCTCTAGTGTATATCCTTAACAAAAGGAATGCCTGTGTCCTACCTGCTTCTACTGAGTTGCTCCGGGTGGTCTTGCGGTATGGGGGGGAGGGGCAGGAACTCTCCCAGGCCGTGGGACTTGGGACTGTGGTGGTCCACGTCCAGGGGGGCAGCAGTGGGGATGTCGGCAGCCTCGGCGTCGTCCAGAGATGCTTTACTGTTGGACAGGGAGCGCAGCAGGGGAAGACGCAACTTGAAGCCTCGTGGGCGACCTGGCCGCGAGAAAGAGGAGAGAAGATGTGAGAGGTGTTACCTTCAGAATAAGGGGTCGATTTCCAACCTTAAACCATCGCAGGAAAGAGAGCAGGAGAGTGAAAGCGTGCAAAATATGAAGTTGAAATAGAATACAGTGATATAACCATGACAAAAGTTATTTCATATCTATTTATTTCCTATTGACAGTTTAATAATTTTTTAAAATATTTTTTTAATCTGCATATGTCAAAATTAATGGAAATAGTGGAAAGATTGTAATCTGTTTCTTCTTTGAAACATTATAGTTATTAATAAAATGCTGCAGTAAAACAAGTAAGAAATGTTAAATGTCTGTATTTAAGCAAATTATTTAGAAATTGTGGTATAGATTTCAGAGTTTATGAGGTGCACCTGAATGCAACACGAAGTCCTTTTGTTTTCACAGATTATGGTCGGCACTTTACAATTTAACATCGACGCTATGGCTGAGTAATACCACATTATTGACCAAATACCTCAAAATCAATATACAACTTTGTAGGGATTACTATTGGTGCTTTCACAAAATATTCACATTCTGAAATATTTGATATTTGATAATGATCAGTAAAGTGGGTAAAGGCTAGAAGAGTAAAATGATATTATATTTATATCATTATATTTTGTAAATTGGACTTAACCAGGTTACATTGTTTTTATTTCACTTCTTTGTTGTATGAGTATTTATGCAGCCTTGGCAATTCAGGTATAAACAAAGGTTTATGGTAAGTTCAAAAAATGACATCATTTAACTGTGAAGGCCATGCCATATAACATTACTATATCAAAAATCTAGGATGTCATCTAGTCTGATATCACATCACTATGATATCTATATATTTCACAGCCCTATATATTAGGATATTCGAATAGGTAAAGGCCATACTAGGAGAGAACAATATTTGAGTTGTATCATGTTGGCTTTTAACTGTGGTTAATGCACTAACTTGGTTCTGAATATTATAACTGTCTGACTTGTTTCTGTTCCTCTGGATTATCCTCTCTGCAGAATTAAATATGTAGTTCATGGAACAAAAACATTTGGTCAAACTGATCTGACACAAATAACCAGGAAACTTATCAGCATAATATTACAAATATCAGGACCACGTACCTTTCTGCAAAATTAAATGAACAGAATGATCTGGGTGAGACAGTGATCATTGTCGCAATGACTTAACATATTAAATCCACTTCAGTTATTGAGGGAATAGGGAAGATAAATAACAGAGGTATGTTGAACTCGCAACGAACCAGAAATATGAATTCTCCTGAACAGTCAGTCAGTCAAGAAGCAGTATTTTTAACTTAATTCCTGGGCACATGATGCACTTGGAAATTAACACTTTTACAGTAATAGGTACTTGTCAGGGTTTTCAGAAAGGAACCCAGTAGCAGCACAAGATCAGATGGAATATCGGTTTTATTCTCTTTTGGTGAGGCAGAATTCAACAGAAAATCAAACAGAAATTCCACAAGAGTTCAAACAGAAAACCAGAAACCCACAGTTCCACAAAAATCAAACATACAACAAAAAGCACTCTGGAGGAAAATCTCAAAAAGTGTGTCAACTAATTGATAAAATTCAGGTTCAAATTGAGGCAGCACAGGCATGAATACAGGTTGACCAGACAAAGAACTCAACAGGAACAGGGTTTAAATACAAGTGAGGACAACAGTGATTGGTGGGAACAGAAGGACGGTAAGGGGAATCAGGTGTGGCAATCAAGGTGACAAAAAAGGAGCACATGGTGAAGCACAACAAATAAAAGGCAATGCCCTTAGTGACCAACAGGGCGGACAGGGAGTCAAACCATGACAGTACTGCCATAAGGAAAAAAGATCAAATATTTTTAGATCATTTGTTCAATCCCCCGTACTTAGCAGAATAAATCCAGGTTGGAAAGTGAAAGAGCAGCATTTGCCCCATTACCACCACTGAGATGCCCTGGAACAAGGCCATTAACCCCGACTGCTTCAGTGGAGCAGCTCAGTGGCAACAGACCAATCTGTGGTTGTACCAGCTGTGAATGTGTGAAACTGTGTGAATTTGATCATGGTGGTTCTGCCAAAAAAAAAAGAAAAAGGCTGCCCATCAGATTTATTTTCATATGGCAGAATGTGGATGTTATGGGTGAGTGGATTTCATTCAAGACAATGTATATATATTATTTAGATATAATTTATATATAACATAGATGAGCTCTGACCTGCCCGCACATAGCCGTAGCTGTAAGATAGTCACTGCTGTAGCTTATTAACTAATGGTGGGTACGTAAGTTTCTAAATAAAGAGAGAGATAAACTTGTTGCACATTGCTATAAGGCGACTGTGTGAGTGTATGTGTGTGTGTGTGTGTGTGTGTGTGTGTGTGTGTGTGTGTGTGTGTGTGTGTGTGTGTGTGTGTGTGTGTGTGTGTGTGTGTGTGTGTGTGCATGTGTGCACCCAGAGACGTCAGAACTAGGGGTGAGGGTGTGGATCTATTATAAGACCTGGATAGGGTATCGCCTCTCAGCAGCATGCCGATTTTTCCCGGTGGCCACACATGGTACTGCAACAAAAATGTCCCATTGGACCCAAAAATAATTTTTCCCATAGACCACAATACTATAAGAGAAGCCTGTAAATCTGTTGATAGGACACCCCCAGCTATAACCCTGTTAATTACTAATCTTTGAATTCAATATTTTTAAGTCATGGATATTTTATCCATCAAAAACCTTTCTAACGGCCAAGCTCTGGAAAAGTCTCTATTCCCAGTGTGATGTCACAGCTGTGTGACACAGGGTCGTTGTGCGGGTATTTTAGGATGGGCTTTTTATTTATTAATTTATATTTTTTATTTATTAATTTATATTTATTTATTTTTCTTTGAATAGTTTTTAATGTGGGCGACACAGGGGTGCAGGGGTTAGCGCTGTTGCCTCACAGCAAGAAGATTGCAGGTTCAAGATCTCCTTGGTCCTGGGTCTGGGACCTTTCTGTGTGGACTTTGCATGTTCTCCATGTGTCTGTGTGGGTTTTTTCCAGGTTCTCCAGCTTCCTCCCACAGTCCAAAAACATGCTGAGGTTAATTGTCAACTCTAAATTGCCCGTAGGTGTGAGTGTGTGAGTGAATGGTGTGTGTGCCCCACAATAGGCTGGCGACCATCTGGGGTGTATCCCTGCCTCTCGCCGTAACGGGTAATGGGTAAGGGTGCAGCTGCTCCCTCTACTGTATGGAGACAGGCTGTCATAACTCAAGTCAAGTCAAGTGTCAAAACTTTTTTGGGGGGTATTGTTACTTCCTTTAGTTTCTAGCTTGCAGGATATATCCCAGTGAGTTCAATAAACACAGCTGATATGTCACAGAAAAGAATTTCAGATTTTTTGACCAAACCTCACTCACTGCCGTAACAATATCTGCACTGAGAACTTTGAGTGCCTATTTACATTGATTGTTCAGTAATGCAACTTCATGGTGAATTCAAGTGCATCTCAAAGAATCAGGAATCAATTGTTGCATTTAAGTGCACCTCATTGCAGCAGTTTCTAGAAACCTATGCTGAAATCACAGTAAATAAACACATGTTCTCCAATGAGGCAGATTTAAAAAAAAGGATAAAAAATAAAAATCTTTTTTTTTTTTTTCTGGCAACTCCACTGAATTCTTGTCAGTTGACTGTACCATTTTTAAAATAATCATTAAACAATCATAAAACAATCATTTAGGATTATTTTAAATGGTCCAGTCAACAGACTACAGATTCTCCACAGATGTAGCCAGGGACATGTAGAACTAGAAAACAATAGAGTTTACTGAAAAAAAAACTGTGTGAATGATTAGATTCTGTGAAGTATTTGATTTTAATTTGATTTTAATTTTATATGTGAAACTGGAGGGCGACACGGTGGCGCAGGGGTTAGCGCTGTTGCCTCACAGCAAGAAGGTCGCAGGTTCAAGACCTCCTTAGTCCAAGGTCTGGGACCTTTCTGTGTGGAGTTTGCATGTTCTCCCCCGTGTCTGCGTGGGTTTTCAAGACCTCCTTAGTCCAGGGTCTGGGACCTTTCTGTGTGGAGTTTGCATGTTTGCATCTGCGTGGGTTTTCACCGGGTACTCCGGCTTCCTCCCACAGTCCAAAAACATGCTCAGGTTAATTGGCAACTCTAAATTGCCTGTAGGTGTGAGTGAATGGTGTGTGTGCCCCACGATTGGCTGGCGACCATCTGGGGTGTATCCCTGCCTCTCGCCAGCAGACCCCTGCGACCCTAATGAGGAATAAGCAGGTATAGAAAATGACTGACTGACTGTGCAACTGGATTCCTCCTTTCATTTTAACATCGACACATGACATGGGGTCAGGTGGATAACTTTGGCTCACAGAGTGAGGCATGGCATAGCTCGGCCCTCTGGAATCTTTGACTTCACTCACCCAGTGGAGTGGCCAATGTGTTTCAAACACTATTGGGTAGCATCAAGGTTGGACAGATACAACGGGGAAGTACCACTAAACTAATTTCCTACACCATGGGGAGAGAGGCGTAAGTAATTTATAATGCTTTTGTGTACAATGACGATGAGGAGGAGGACAGCGACGATGGCAGTGGCTTGGTGGGAAGAGGCAGACTGGAGTTGGACTTCAAAATGGTGATAGCCAAATTCTACAATCATTTGTGCCATGAAGAGAGTGCAAAAGCCTGGTGAGTCTGTCAAGGCTTTTATCAGGAGTTTATACTTTATGAACTTGCACAGTACTGTGAGTTTTGGGTGGACCAATGATGAACAAATCAGAGACAGAATTGGTATTGGCATATCTAAAAAAATATGTATCACAAAAGTTGTAGCTGGTGTCCAAAATCTCCCTTCAGGCATACTGCATTGACATGCCAGAGCAAACAAATAAAGCAACTGATTGTGACCCTGCACATGCGTTAGATGCCATGAGACACAGGAGACAACAGTTCCAGGTCAAAAGGAGTAGCAATGATAGACACAGTCATAAAAAAATGGAACAGTTAGTCCAAATATCATCCTGCCTGTTCATGCTGTAACGGACATGATAAAATACACCTCTGCTGAGCTAAGAATAAAAAGTGCAGAAGGTGCAAAAAAATTAGACATTTTGAGGCAGCTTGTCAGACAAGGATGCTGAAAGAGGTGGCTGCAGCAGGACCACTGATACAGACAAGATAGATCAATTTGATTCTGAAATAAGTGGCTTGTTAACTTACCTGTCAATGGCAACACTGTGTAATTTAAAATAAATATGGGGGCGGACATTACTGTGATGTCACAGGCTGCATTCAGAAAGCTGTGTCACACAGCTGGTCCCTGCAAAGGAAAGACCCATCACCAGCCCTGGTGGGGAATTTAAGAGCATTAGCAATTTACTGGCAAGAGTATAAGTATGAGGTGAAATAAATACAGGTTTTGGGTAACTGTAATTAAAGCCCCATCACACACTGTAAACAGCATGGAATGCTTCTGTACAAATCAACCACAAACTACTTGTGCCCCTTATAAACACATATGACTTTGATAAGTTCCCCCCCGAGATGCCAAAGACTCCTAATGTGCCTTCTGAGGTTCAACGTGGTGGTTGAGCATGTCCTGGGGAAGCACCTGCTTGTGGCTGATGTTCTCTACAGAAGTCTACTGACTGACAGTGGTGATGAAAAGACAGACTAGGAAGTACAAACATGTGGATTCAGTAGTGGCAAATGCAGCTGTCTCATCACAAAAACTTTACCAGATCCACTCAGCCACACTACAGGATAAAGAGCTACGGAAGATAGTGCAGTTCATTAGGAACAGATGGCCTCCAAAGATATTGTTGCTTCCATCCCTGCATGGATATTATTCCGCCAGAGCTCACCTCTCTGAGACCAATGGACTGGTGTTGTATCAAGGTAGACTAGTCGTACCTGCTGCACTTAGATCAGAAGTGCTCAAACTGAGGGACACCAAGATCTAACAAGGTGTCATGCTCAAGCCAGGATGTCAGTATGGTGGTCTTGGATCAGTGCAGATATCACACAAACGGTATCAAAATGTGAGCTCTGCATCAAAAATAAACCTACTCAAAAAAGTGAACCACTTCGCCCTGACACTTTTACTTGGTGGTCCCTGGCAGCATGCTACTACTAATTTGTGTGAGTTAGAGAGACAGAATTATCTTATTGTGAGTGATTATTACTAGACATTGAAACTGCTCATCTGTTTTCAACATCCAGGATCAAAGGCATGTTTGCATGATGATGGATCCTGCTGGAACTGGTGAGCGACAATGCCACACAATTCTCCTTAAGTGAGATTCAAGACTTCTGTGCTATGGGTTTGCTTTTAACCTCCACACAAATGGTTCTGTGGAGCAAGCTGTGCAGACTGCTAAGCACATCTTTAAGCAGCCTGATCCATATCTTGCTCTGATGTGCTACAGACTCACATCTAGTGCTGCTACAGGGGTGAACCCAGCTTTAGTAATGACTGGAAGACACATGAGGGCCACACTTCCTGTGCTGGAAGACAAACTGCACAATAATACTATAGACAAACAGCAAATCCACCAAAAGGATGCGCAAACAATATTAGCCTACCAGTTCATCTATGACCGCCATCTCTCTGCCCCGCCACTTCCTGAACTCCTAACTGGGCAGGCCATCAGAGTGAAGCTGGTTGAAGAAAAGGGGAATGTCTGCTAAAGTCATTGGAAATTGCAGTGAGCCTCGATCTTACATGGAGAAAATAGACAATGTTGCAGCACTGCAACCTAGCGGAAGACATCTGCAGGCACTCCCAAAGCCTGCTGACCATCCAGACCTGCAGCAGCCACAGCCTGAAGGACCTCCACTGCAGGTGACCAGCAGTCCTCCCTCTAGATCCAGCCACAGAGACCACACTTCTGTCCAGAGAATGAATGATCCACCAGTGGTGTGTTCACCACTCGAATCATCCCCACAAAGGCTTGTTCAGGTAACATCCAGGGGTCAGGAGGGGCGGTGAAAAAACAAAACAAGTCAGTCTTTTCCCAATGGATGACTCAGGATTGTACTCATACTTATTGGTATTATGCTTTGTTATATGTCAGTGCTGGTGGAGTAAAATCTCATTGCACTGCAACTGCTCCGACTCTGATCATTTTTGACTAAGTTTTTCTTTGTCTTGAACAAACATTTTGCAATGTTTTTTTTACTAAGAATTAGGTGTTTTGAAAAAGGTGATTAGACTATCTATGTTGTGGGATCTTGAGCTTTTTTCTGTCCCAGTCCAGGATTCTCCACAATGATTGCCGAGCCAGCCAAGAGAAAATTATGAGGATTGCAAGAACGTCTGGATCCTCGTCGGGGTGTATCTACTGTACGAGCTGAGTCAACTGTATTGGATCTGTGTGCAATTTAATAAGGTAGGCAGAAACCTTGTTACCAATTCTGCCTGGCACACTTTGATTCTGGCATTGGACCTCACCCCGACGGGATACAGATTGTATGTAGTTCCTCTTTCAAAACTATCTTACAGTATTGAATGATAAAAGTAACAAGTAACCAAATCAGATTACGAATGGGTTCAATGTAATCATGTGTGTCACATGTTTTCTGATTAACTGTTTGTCTCTGTGTTTGTGCAAAGCCACTAACAAAGCAAAAAGAGTTTGAAAACTATATTTAAAGAGGCCTAAAGAAATGTGGAATAGACAGTCTGACGGGGGATGAAACCGATAAAGATGCTATTCTAAAAGTAAATGAAGAAAAGAAAAAAGAAAAGTAGTAGTAGCAAATTTCTTGACTGACATACTGCTATTTAAAAAATAAGTAAAAAAGAGAAGCAGGACTAGTCTGACGGGAGTGGCCGACAACGCTACTTTTCGCTGGTCCATGAGGTAGAGCTGCACAGAGGAGGCAAATTTCTAACTAAGGTAACGCTACTTCAAACAAGTTGACACTGTGTAAATGTGTACAGGCCAAAGGTTGGGACACAACTTCTCATTCTGTGTTTTCCTTGGTTTCATGACTATTTACATTGTAGATTCTCACTGAAGGCATCAAAACTATGAATGAACACATGTTTATGGTGTTATGTACTTGTATGTACTTGTATGTACTTGTATGTACTGTGTTATGTACAAAAAAGGTGAAATGACTGAAAACCTGTTTTATATTCTAGTTTCTTCACTCTTTGCTTTGATTACTGCTTTGCACACTCTTGGCATTCTCTTGATGAACTAGTCACCTGAAATGGTTTTCACTTTCACTTCGTAGTTGTTATCAGGGTTAATTAATGGAATTTCTTGCTTTATCAATCAGAGCAAAGGGTGTCTATTTAGAAGAAACTAGAATATAAAACATGTTTTCAGTTATTTCACCTTGTTTTGTTAAGTACATAACTCCACATGTGTTCATTCATAGTTTTTATGCCTTCAGTGAGAATCTACAATGTAAATAGTTATGAAACATTGAATGAGAAGGTGTGTCCAAACTTTTGGTGATAAAAGTGTGGTAGTGGTATGTTGATTTTCATAGACGAATAATAATAAAGACGAGAAAGATTAGGAGAAATATTAATGAGTCCCCTTGTTAAAATAAAAATCTTGAGGACAATGTATATATGTAAATTGAAGGACTGTCCAGATAAGTGAAAAATAAATCTTTTTTTGAAAAGCTGCTATGGGTCCATAGGAATAATTTGAATTATAAAGGATCCATAGAATTAGTAATGTGTGTCTATGTGTGTTTTTGTGTTTGTTACAGGTTATGTTTAGTCGCGTGGAATCCCAATCCAAATGGCAGTGAATACCGATACAAATATCTGAGACAAGCAAAGGAAAGGCAGACACTTCAGGAGTGGAAGGTTCACCTAATGAAGTGCAAGGGCAAGATGATGATTCTGAGCCTGAGACAGAAGACTCAGAGCACTATAAGATGGACGAGGGAGGCAATGGCATTTCCAACAGCCACTCAGAGGCAAGCTTGGGCCCACAAGAAGGGCCCTCACAGACAGTCAAGTACTGTCACATGCAAGGAAGGGACTGCTAATGAGACTACCCAGGATGAGACTTCCTAGGATGAGACTTTCTAGGATGAGACTTCCCAGGACTTAGAAGGTTGTCCACCAGTTTTACAAGCAAATGGACAGAACCATTATTCAGCTGGTTCCCAGGAGTACTGTTGCTTATGTGCTCCACAAGATGCAGACCATGGAAGATGAGGGTCTCTGCCACCAGAGCTGCAAAAGCATATAGAACAAGAGCACATGCCAGCATTGTGTGTCTTAGCTCCCAGTATTTCCCAGAATAAGGTCCTCCATGATGGCTTGTGGAGTGCGTACCCGCAGGACAACAACTGGGGGCAGAATAAACCCCATGTTGCTCTGGATGGTGGGCAGTCTCCCCCAAAGTCCTAGAATAAGACTTTTATGCTCATGTTCCTCTTTACTTGATGTGATGGCAATGATGTTGTGTAACTCCTGAGTTTCCATGTTTGAAAAGGGAGAGGTTGTGATCAATACAGGTTGCTGTAGTTGCAGACCTCAAGAAGCATCTTTATGTTATGACAGTGTGTGTGTTTGTCTGGTCCTGCAGTTAGCAGAAGTTGAAAAGACAACTGATATATAGACAACAACTGATTTCCTCCTTTTATTTTAACATCCCAACATGACAGAAAGTATTCTGGTGAGTGGAATAAACTTTGAGATGACTGATCTGTTGCTCCACTGGGTGCAAAATGGAAGCCTGAGTAGCTGTGTTTTCTGGCAGAAACAGGCTGGCAGGTCCCTGGGGAGAACTGGGATGAGACACTTGTGCGGTGACAGAAAAAAACGTGTGACAACAACAATATCTCTACCATTTCGTCCAATCCCCTCCCAAAAAATGACTTTTCTGTCTTTGTTGTGATAGTTTCTGTCTGAGATATGAAGCTCTTGGTTCTTGGTTACTGGAGTGGCAAGTCCCAGGAGTGGCTGTGAGAACACCAATGCCTTTTTTGAAAAGTTCAGAGATTTTCAACTAGAAGGTTTGGAGCAGCTGCAATAAAAAGTGAAGTGCTGTGAAAAACATGACTGGAACAGAAAAAAAAAAGAAATCTAATGAACACAGCCTGCTTCTAATTAGGCTGACTATGCTGGAAAGTTGAAGATTAGTGACTAATTAAAAAATATATATTTTTCTATTTTAATTAGAAAAACATTTTTTTTCTTGTGTATATTTACACACTATATTTACTCAACACAGATGACCTCAACATATTTTTATACCAATTGAGGAACTGGGTGGGACTTACTGGCACAGCACTGAAGTGGTTTGAATCCTAATTAAAGGGCAGAGACTATTTTGTGTCCATAGGTAATTAAACATGAAAATACAGACATAACCTGTGGGGTCCCTCAAGGTTCAAATCTGGGTCATTTACAATTCAACATTTACATACTCCGACTAGCTAAGATTATGGAAGAAAAAATAAATTATCAATATTATGCAGATGACACACAAATTTACATCAGAATATCACCAGGAGATTATGGAAGAATGAAAGCTGAACAAGACAAAACAAAACTTAAGTTTCAGCTGAAAACTCCTTAAACCTTGCAGATCAGCAAAGAGCAGAAAACAACAAATGAAAAACAGAAAAAAAGAAAAAACACCCATCAAGCAAGAATATGAGTATAATCAGCAACTACCTGTGACAAGCCAGGTGGGCAGGTGGTGGTTGAGCTCCTGGTTGTGGTGTTTGAACGCGTCCTCTGACATGACCTCGAAGTTCAGGATGAACATTATCACCACGCCATCCTCATTCTTCACTGGCACCACATCCACCATACACAAGAAACACTGACCTGTAGGAGAAGGAGACATAAAACTCAGTTAGATCTAGGAGCAAAGGTATAAATATGGCTTAAACACAGGAGCAGATACAGAATCAAGACTTTATATACAGCACAAGTTTATCACAGTCATTTATCCTGTTATGAGGCTAAAGATACACATACTGAGCAAGCAAGAACAAATCATCCTGATTGATGTCATTTTAATTCAGCTTACACAGTGTCATTGCAAGGCACCTGCAGCCACTGGTTCATGAACAATAACATATATGTATATCATATATCACATTAAGAAAACAATCCCTGATGCACTAATTACACAGAGCGTTTTTTCATTCTCTCTCTCTCTCTCTCTCTCTCTCTCTCTCTCTCTCTCTCTCTCTCTCTGTACATATATATATACATTACAACAGTGGACAAAAGTACAAACTAACGTGAGTGTAATAAAGAGGTATAATACGTAGTAGGGGTGTGACGAGACACTCAGCTCACGAGACGAGACGAGACATGAGATTGGGTTCACGAGATCGAGACGAGATTTTAAGAAAAATAAATTACAAATTATATGAATGCATGGACAACGGACTTTTATTTTTACTTTTACTACTTTTACTATTTTCTGGTTTCTTTAGTCTTCTATAATAGTTAACTGATGATCTTCGGGTTGTGGACTGTTAGTCTGGACAAAAAAAAGACATTTTAGGTTGAATCATCAGCTTTGAGAAACAGTGATCAACATTTTACACCATTAGATTAATCACCTATCAAAATCATCATTAGTTGCTTCCCTATTCAAAGTATTCTCATGTGTCAGCATCTGTGTATATGGATCAGTGACAAATAATATTTTGCAAGTTAAGAAAGTCAAACATTTTTTAAAATAGAGTTTTAAGAAGCATTCATCATCATGTACATTGTGTGTTTATGGTGGTTTCTTGTTATTTAAAAGTGTATTTATCTTGTTTTTTTTTACAAAAATCACGATTTTATGTGAATTTTTGACACAAAATGTCAAAATATTTAACTGAAAAAGAATGATAAATTTTAACGTATGTGTATAATGTATAATCAACCTAGAATATAAAACTAGTTGATAAGATGTGTTTTTACATTTTAAAACCATCTGGAACCAAGTTGGGGGTTAGGGTTACACCACATCAAGGTTTTGTCATTGACCCATATGCATGTATATCTTTGCCACATGTAAACATGCACATGTGCACACATCCCGACACATGACAATATTCTGTCATATTAATTGAAACGATTGAGCATCTACAACTGCTATATTTTTAACATATTCAATAAAGATAAAACTGAACATATTATTTGTTTTTGTTGCACTTTCAGCACTGAAATCCTCACATTATTTTCATTACATTAAAGACAGTTACCTCCATGAGTAAAATAGTGAGTATAATTGAATAATCAGTAAAATGCAGGTCATACTGATGATGAAAACATGTAAAACAGGTGGAAATATGGCTCATCATGAGAACGTTAAAAAAAAGCTCCATCCAGAGCAACACAAATTACGCCAACATAGAAAAATAATCTTTGACATATCCAGCCTCCATTTTCTCACATTACAAGTTATCTGAATTTAATCTGTCGGTCTAGAATTTACAGTTTAACACCTTGTAACACCAACTTTGCAACACAAAATGCACCCAGTTATGCAATGTCACAGCAGCGTTTAGAGCATTTAAGAAAGCCATATAGCTTTTGTCTGTAATCCCTGTGGTTGTTTCTGGTCTTGGTTGCTGTCTGAAAGTGGCCTTCTGATCTTAAATTGTTACCCTTACGTGTCTCGGTGCACCAGGCACTGGTCCATGTCTTCTTACCTGGGTGCTGATGGTCAGTTTTCGCCTCTATAAATAGCCACGGCAGGGTTTTGGCAGTAAAGAACAGAAGCTGTGTGTTGTACAAGCCAATGTACAGTGTGTGTGTGTGTGTACTGGACGCCTGCCTCGCTCGCTGCCCACCCGCCTGTCATTCATCTCACATCATCGCTGGAGAGTGGGCCAAAATCCGATTGGACGGTGTAATCCCGACACAAGGGGGGGGGGAATATGAAACACAGGGAAAACTGAAAGGATTTACACCATCTGGTCATATCCAGCAGCGTGTACATGTGTGCATGGATGCATGCTGCATATGTACATGTGTCAGTGGATGCCCCAGTCCAATGTTCATTCATAAGATGCTGGGTCACATCCATTCATGCTTGTTTTCATTAAAAGCTCTTAACACTGTGTTTGTGATTTTTTCTTTTAATCGCTGAAGGTGTTGCTGCATCACGTCTAAAGCTATACAGCCACCTGCCAATTTCTTGCGTTTTATTCAACTTTTGTTCATTCTTGGTGTTCCCGGTCAAAAATGGCGATCATTAGAAATGAATGGAGGAGACTAGAATTAATGTAGGAACTTGAACTCATGTTCAGCTACATTTGTTTACATAGTGAGGCTCTTGATTCTATATCTGAAGAGTCTTATGAACATTGTAATTTTATTGTTCTTATAAGTTGTTCTTTAATGTAAGACATGACTTGGACTACTGTGAAACTGTCAAGTGTAGTTTCAGGATTGGGCGACATGGTGGCGCAGGGGTTAGCACTGTTCCCTCACAGCAAGAAGGTTGCAGGTTCAAGACCTCCTTGGGTCTGGGACCTTTCTGTGTGGAGTTTGTATGTTCTCCCTGTGTCTGGCAGGTGTTTTCCAGCTTCCTCCCACAGTCCAAAAACATGCTGAGGTTAATTGGCGACTCTAAATTGCCCATAGGTGTGAGTGTGCGTGCCCCACAGTTGGCTGGTGACCATCTGAGGTGTGTCCCTGTCTCTTGCCATAATGCACTGGGATAGACTCCTGCGACCCTACTGAGGAAAAAGCATGTATAGAAGATGAGTTTCAGGATAATGTTCTTTGTAAACAAATAAATTCTTTCCGGTCGTGAACAGCTAACAGGTTTTACTTTTTGTGACTGTATAGAAAATTAAATGGTTTCAAACTAATGTCCTTTGTAACTTTGACCCAAAGTATTCTGTGGTAAACAGTAGACTATGTTTCATCTGATTATTTCAAAGTCAAAATAATCCAGAAATGATGTTTTTTCAGAATTTACAAGTTCAAATAAATGACAGGCCATAAATAACAAATAGAAATTCAAAACTTGTAATGTTCACAATAAGTTATGTTGATAAAAAAAATCTAACACAACAAGAGGTGATAATATATGTATTATTACAGTTTTTGAGTCTTAATGGAACAGTCAAATTTGACCAGAAACACCAAATTAATTTAATTAACATGGAACGAACACAACTTGAGGGTTAAAGAAGACGACAAACACTGCACAGTAAAAATGACTCCTCAACATTTTAATACCCTAGAAAAAAGCTTTGAATTAAACATATTCTATAAAAAAATTTAAAAAAATAAATAAAAACTACAGTCATTCCTGCATAGATTCTGTAATGAGGAAGATCAGATGCTTTTGTTTTTTGTTGTTCAGACATAGCAGGGTTTTCACCTACAAATCAGATTTGGCTCAGACCACTTGATATTATTTTAAATTTAAACCATTAAACGTTATTTTCAATGAAGACTGTCCCTAGATTGTGAATATGATTATTTTGTTTATGTAAAATGCTTAAAAAATAATTTAAAGCCCAGACAAGAAAAAATTGCCTAATATATCACAGAGGCAAGTTTAAAAAATGTTCTGGGAAAGAGTGGAATTATATAATAATCTAGACAGATTATGCTTGACTAATTATTATTATTATTATTATTGCCACTGTAAATCAGACTATCCTTTGGCTTTTGTTTCATTTTGTTTGTATGTTGTAATATGATTTTGGTAGTAGATTTAACTTAATATCTTCAACAGCAGCAGCAGTGAAAATCCTAAAATAATAAAACCTGACAGCAAAACAGATTAAATTGGATTAATGGATTCCATCAGTGAATCTAACTACTGACATATGAACCAGGGGCAGATTTTTCACTCTTGTGTTTCCTCTGTGTTTATAAAAGTAGTGGAAAATTACTACTCACTCAGTACTTCTACTTTATTTCAATATTTCCACTTGTTACTTTATATTTTATACTCCACTATATTTATTTAATAGATTTAGTAGTTTTAAATAAAATTAAAGCTGCAAGCAGCATTGATGGGCCTTTGCTCCCCCTGTGCCACATAGACCATTGGTGCCAAAGACTTGCGTTTGGACAAGATACACGTTTACTGAATTTCATCTTCCTATTCCTAAAATTCTATGAAGACGGCCAGACCGTGTGACTTCATAAAAAGCTTTTAATAACTTTTGATCACACAAGCCTTGAAAACATCCTGACAAAGTTTGAGGTTGATATTCTGAAATCTCTAGGAGGAGATATTTCAGATGTGAAGTGTGGAAATCGCCAAAAATTGCCAATGTCAATTGTCAATTCAAGATGGTTGACTTCCTGTTGGGATTTCATCATAACGTCAAGAAGCGTTTTTGTGCACCTTGGCATGATTAAGGTGTGTGATGATGATGGGATTTACTAACCCCTATGTGGAGGGGCTTTTGAAAGTTTCCAGGGTGCACTACACAGGCATTTAGCCCCGCCCATAGCCGTCACCACTCTTAGATTAAACAGCCTGCCACCCTGTGGCAACCTGTGTTTCCATTTTGATGACGATAAGAGGTCATTAAAGACATCAAAAGGCCAAACGTATTTTCAGGGCAAGTAACTGATCATCACCGGCTCGCCACACAGATGCCATAGGGTGTAGCCTTACAGCGTTCATTACATAGCTTCAGTAATGTGTTCTGCATCTTTAAGAAAGTTGCTGAGGTCAATGAGGACTTATCAGTACACATTAAAGTAAAAAAATGTCATTTCCTGTTACCACCAGCAGGCGCCATGTGTAAAATGGGAAGTCATGATACCAAACCAGTCGGGGCAGAGCCATGGTCATGTCCAGTCAGTTTGAAGCTGATGGAGTAAAGTATGTGGGCGTGAGAGCTGTTTGAAGTCTGATGGTGAGCTCCAAAACAAGAACCAAAAATGGTGGCGCCGCCACAGCCAGACCGTGTCACTTAGCTTTGAAAATGTTCAGGGGGTGCTACAGAGGCATTTTTGTGTGTCCATGCTGGATACCAACAAAATACTTAAATTTTCACCAATCCTGATGCACATGCCGATTTTGGTGAGTTTTGGGGTATGGTCAGGTCCCCAAAAAGGCAATTCATTTTGACTAAGAAGAGGTGACTAGGCACAGTATTTATACAGCATTTATTACAGATGAAGCAAATATTCATATTTGTCAGTCCCACACCACACTGTAAAAGTAGATGTGTTCTATATGTGTTTCTGCTGAGGACTGACGCGCGTTGGTGGATGACAGATGTGACTTGTATGTGCACACATGTGCTACGATGTAGGATTAAATATCAACAAAAGAGGATTTAACTATAGTTCATTGTTTTTCTGCCTAAGACACAATCACTGTTTTTTCAGTTCTTAGAAGTGGAACGTACACTTTGTTATGTTCACAGTGTGTGTTTAAATACACAAATAATGTAGAATAATAATGATCATCCATTGAATAATGCATCAATGGATGCTGCATGAATCAGTGTAAGTGCACTGTACACAGTGCTCTACTTTGCTGCAAGTCTCACATGCACACATCTGCATTGGAGTACACATGTCTGTGTGTGTGTGTGTGTGTGTGTGTGTGTGTGTGTGTGTGTGTGTGTGTGTGTGTGTGTGTGTCCTGATTTTGGCAGACTGGTGAAAATCGAAGCTTAAGCCTACATATCTTAGACCCTTTGGGTCTATTTGTTCTTAACTATTTTAGTGCCTCTTTCTAAAAAAATTCCTATGAGCTTTGAGGTTAACATTTCATCTAAATGCTCCACCTAGATGTATTCTATTTCCAGGTGTACCATCTGATCTATTTCAGCATTTCTGAATTAGATCAGATGGTAAATCTCCAGGAGATTATAATGCAAAAAAACACTCATGGCAGATGAGTGATCATACAACTCAGCAAATACCATAAAAAAACAAATAATCATTGAGGTGTTTATTTGTTTCAATCACTTAACAGATCAGGTGTTAATTTGAGCAGCAATTTGGGACAGGAAATTATGAATGATTAATTCTTTCCTGCAAAAATCAACCATAGCAAAACCTGAAGAAAGGCTGTTCTTGAAGGAGCACGATGATGATGTGGTCAGGGCCGAGGTGCTGAAGAAAAAAAAAGGGTTGCCGCATTCATTTTAATAAATAAGACTCTGCGTTTATTTGGAACTGGAGGTTATTTGTCAAAATATACTCCTACACCCAGCGTTGTAAGTAGATGTACTTTTTTGAGGCATTAATTCTCACATGCTCTCTCTCCATGATGCAGTAGAGAGCAGCACCGATGATTGACAAAAGGGCCCCAGCCATGGCTGTTAGCTTATAGATTCTGGTCAAATATTATTTCCATCAGACATGGAGCAATAACGCCACCCCAATAATGCTATTTCATCTCAGCTCAAAACATGTGGCTGAATCACAAAGAGTAAGTTACCTAAATCTAAACTTAAAGTGTAGCTACAGCAGGTAGCAATGCAGAAGAAAAACAATTCTACAAATCTCTGTTTGATGCGTTTTCTGTTAAAACCAAATGGATAGAGGATAGATGTTTGAAAGAAAGTTTTACCAGACATTTATATCAGTAAAATCATAAACTTAGTGTAATGGTAAAATGCTAATAACAAAGAAGGCTAAAGGCCGAACTGAATATTTTAAATATTCAGTCATCAGTCATTTTCTATAGCCCTGTATTCCTCATTTTGGTCACATGGCCTGCTGGAGCCAATCCCAGCACACTACTAGAGGAAGAGACACACCCCAGATGGTCTCCAGTCTATCATGGAGCACATACACCATTCACTCACACACTCACACCTGATTTAGAGTCTCCAGTTAACCTCAGCATGTGTGGAAGGAAGCTGGAGAACCTGGATAAAACCCACAGAGACACAGAGAGAACATGAAACTCCACACAGAAAGGTCCCAGACCAAAGGACTGGAACCCGTGACCTTCTTGTTGTGAAGCAACAGCCTTATAGTGAAAATAATCCACACCATGAGCAAAGCTACACCACCAGTCAAAAGTTTTAGAACACCTTGATTTTTCAGTTCTTTTTCAGTATTAAATTGTCCTAGTTTAATGTGTCATGTGACAGATGATGATGTGACAGTCCAGAGGTACGATGTGGATTAGGATGAACTCCTGACTAACTAGGTCTAGATCATGGGGTTCTGCTTAGCTCTAGAGCTCTAGTCCTAGAAAAGACCCAGACATCAGGCTTCATCCATGCTGATATACAGACGGGGGTTAATTAACCAGAGAAACTTGGTTGGATCAACTTTACACACATTATTTAAGTCCATTACTGCAGAAAAGATGGATGTCTAAGTTGTTAACTATTACTTGATTCCTGAACATTGATATCTGTCTTTTTTGGGTCGTTGGGTATTAACTGATTATTTTTGTACTAATTAAATGTCCCATATTCTACACTTTCCTGTTTTTTATTGTGAATTTTGACATCAACAACAATATTTGAAGTAGCAAAGATCATCTCAATATAGTTTTACACGTCTTTTCTCCAGGTTCTTTCTAAGCCTCTCCTCCTCCTCTTTAAATGGCTGTGGGGGGTGTTGGTGGTGACTGTATAGTAGTGACTTCACAACTTTACGTAGGTCATGACTGCTTGTTTTAAGGCAGGTGTCTCTGCTGTCATATATACAGTAAATATATATAGGGCTCTAATAAATCTAGAAGGTATTTATTGGAATTAAACTGATTCAATTTCAATAAAAATGTAAAAATGTGTGTTCTAAAACTTTTGACTGGTGGTATAAATAAAAACATTTTTTTTTCTTTTTTTATCTCCACACTGAAACAGGGATCTTTCCATGCATCAAAAGCAGCTCTAATATGTAGGCTGTCTGCGGTTTGGCCAACCAGCCTCAGCTGATAAGGGTTTTTCTCCATTTGCTTTTAGGTGGAGTTTTTGAAGGACTTTGGGTAGTTTTTTTTTCCCAAACCTTCATTTAAATATTGCATATTTACAAAACAAGTGTCTTTCTTGGCTGCCCCATGCTTTTGTTTTAATATTCCTTTAGTCATTGGAATTTCAAAATAAAATGTTTTAGTTTATTCAATTCTTACATATAGAACCATTAAAAATAAAAAAAAGGAAAACTGCACTTTCAAATGATTTCACACAAGTAAATGCAACTTGTGTGAAAGGACAAAATAAAAATAGAAATGCAGTAGATGTCTGGTGTCCTTTAAAAAAAAAAAGATTAACATCAATCTTCAATCTCAACAGCTATGTCCTGAGAACCTTTGTTCAAATAATCCTCAAATGCATGTTTGGATTAAATGACTGGATTACGTATGTAACAACGGCCTCCTGCAAGGTATTGGCCATCCTGGGTCAAGTTTTAAAACTTGAATCCAATCAATCCATCCATGTGTATTTACTGAAGCTGTTCATGAACTGTGGTCTTAACTGGTCACATGTTGGTTGGATGAGAGGAGGCACAAAATACTTTATTCATTATTAAAGAGTGAAGATGGCATGATTGAAAAATACTTCAAATCTAGGCTGAACCAGAAATGTACATGGTAAGTAGCCTGGCATGATAAATCTAACTAAACCCATTTTACCTGATTAGATGGACCATTTAACCTGAAACTACTCATGCAACAAAAGTGGAACAGTGGATATTTCAAGATTTATAGGTCCTAAATAATTATATTCTATCACATAATTCCAATACAAAAGGGCATTATTTGTCATAAATATACATGGAAATGGCACATTTGGTATTGTGTTATTGTCCCAAGCGATTTATCAAAAAGTGGCTCAATTTACCTGATATCAATATATATATATATATATATATATATATATATATATATATATATATATATATATATATATATATATATATATATATATATATATATATATATATATATATATATATATAGCCTGTATTCAGCAACTATATTTGTTTATGAGCATCTTTTTTTTCCAGTTTGCTAAGAGAGACAAAATGATTGAATAGTGGTGGATGGGTGAAGTGGTGGAGTGACACCTCCCCTTCCTGCTCCATCTCGATTACCAGCCACAGAGCATCCTGCAGCGCTCTGGATTAGAAGCGAGACTCTTAATCTCTGTGATGGAACAAGTGGATTAAAGCAAAACAGATTAGAGTTTGATCAACCAGTCTCTTCTGTACTTCTGTTCTCTTACACCTCTTTAAAAGGGAAGAAAGACTCAGTTCTCATCTCCACTGCTCATCACAACTGCAGCAGACTGATGAGATTCCTCTTCACTAATGACATGAGGCAAAAATGAAACCAGCACGAAGCATCTCCGGTTATGTAAGTTAGTGTTTCTTTACCATTAGTCTGTATCACAAAGTGAATGATAGACTGTAAACACATTTACTACAGGGAATATCATTAAAGCAGGGGCAGTGGTGTGTGCTACATCAGTCTCATGCTGCCGAGTTCCTCCCCGACATTAACGTGAGCAATAAATCCAAGTCCATGTCCCAGGATCCACAGCAGCAGCTCTCCTGTTAACCCCTCTGTATTAATCCAGCTTTAATGCTTCATGTTTGCACAGTACAGGAATGTAAGAATGAATATTATAGCAGGCATGCTGTAGAAAACATATAGAAAATGTATTTACTATACTACAGCCTGCACAATGTAGATTTCAGATTTTCTTTATTTATTTGATCATATCCGTATGCTCTTTTGTTCTATTATTTATTTTGTTTTAATTGGATTTCATTTCAATGATTAAGACGCATAACACAATAATAACCACTTACAGATAACCAATAGCTGATAGTTAATTCAACTTTAGTTACTAGTTATTTTAAAATTAAGACAAGGCACATTTCAACAACAGGGTAGCAAGGTCATTCAAAGATAAAAAGAAAACAGTAATAACAGTAGTTTAAAACCAGTAACAGGTTTGATCCCATCAGTGCCACACTTGCTGAACCAGACACACTTATAATTGGAAGTTCTATAGTCAGAGTTAGGTTGTTAGGTAGGGCTAGATTCTGCTGCATCGTGATCCACGCAGGTGGTAACGATGCCCGGCGGAGACAATCAGAGATCCTGAAATTAAACATAGAATCGGTGTGTAAACTTGCTAAATCGATGGCTGACACCGTAGCATTCTCTGAACCCCTGCCCAATCTGGTCAGTGATGAATTTCTCATCCTTTAACCGCTGGTTAGCTAGGTGGTGCCCTGAAAACAATATAGTTTTTATTGATAATTGGCGCGCATTTTGGGGAAAGCCCAGACTCATCTGGAGAGATGGCATCCATCCGACTTGGGAAGGAGCCTCTGTCCTAAGTAGAAATATGGCCTCAAGTCTTAGTTTGCCAAAATGACCTGATAGAGTGGGGGCCAGGGCACAGAGTCGTAGTGTAAAACACTTCTCTGTAAGTCACTCGTCTCATCCTGAGCTGTCACATATCCCAGGTTCAGGAAAGCAGAGAGAGACTGTGTCCATCCCCCGTGAAGCTAGCTTTAATAAACCTAGCATTAGAAGGCCTATAAGAGAGAGGACAGACAATTTAATAAAATTAATTACCTGTAGAAATGAAACCAAAGAAACCTATAATAAACTTATAAAATGTGGACTCCTAAACATTAGGTCTATAGCATCTAAATCTCTGCTGGTAAATGATTTGGTCGGTGATTATAAATTGGATATTTTAGCACTAACAGAAACTTGGCTCCAGCAGGATGAGTATGTGAGTCGTAATGAATCCACTTCACTTAGTCATATTAACTTTCATACAGCTAGAAGCACTGGTCGAGGTGGAGGAGATGCAGTCATCTCTCACTCTAATTTAGGTGTTAGTCCCAAAAATAATTATAATTATCAGTCATTTGAAACTTTGCTTTTATCAATGACTGATTCTAGGCAGACAAACAAAAAGCCAGCCCTATTTGTAGTTGTTTATCACCCTCCTAGTCCCTATTCTGTATTTTTAGCAGAATTCTCTACCTTTCTGTCCAGTATAGTGTTAAGCTATGACAAAATTGTAATTGTAGGAGACTTTACATATATACAATTGTAGGAGACATACATGTTGATAACAATAGTGATTCTCTAAGTAATGCTTTTAGCATCATTCTAGATGGAATTGGCTTTACTCAGAATGTAAATAAACCAACCCACAGTCACAGTTTATAGCTGCTCCTTAACCACAACGT